>JAXQQM020077857.1:0-146305 GCA_034641835.2 Pinus albicaulis
ACTGAGAGATCCCTCTCTGAGACTAGGAGGGCTAGATCCTAGAGCTCTAAAGCTTGGTTTGTATGTTTCCTTGTCACTTTTCATGCAAATATTCCAAATCACATGACATCAACAAGATATTTAGATTGAAAGGCTGATCCTCTCACCAAAGATGTTTCCCTCCAACAATCTGCAAGAGCCCCACTACAAATGCTCCACTCAAAATAACGCAGTCCCTGGATGGAACTGCACTGTAGGTCTAGGGAATGAGTTGGCCTTGATGCCAAAGTCTGCATTCAGCTCCAAAATGCCTCTAATCTGATATCCCAAAGGGAAGGAATACTCCTCCGCTGAAAATAGCTGATGAAGGTGGTGTAGTGAACCCTCACTACAACACCCAGCAACACAGTATTATTCTGCTACAGAAATAATTCTGTCTTGATGGAGGATGCTTGGCCTTAAGCCTGTATGTGATACAAATCAGTCTGAACCCTCAAGATACCTCTCAAGAAGGATAAGGAATCCTAAACAAGAATTCCCCCAGCAACTCTTGCTAAACAGCAAATAATGCACAATGTCTAAATAGACATGAAATGAATAATACAAGCATGAGAAACAATGGTTGCCTTGTCCTCCTTTTAAACAAGTGAAATCCCTTCTCCATGGGTCCCACTCCTTTTAGGGTTTCCTCCACCAAATAACCCTCTCCTCATTCATACTACGCTGCTTCTCTAAGTGTGCTTCACCTCTTGGCCCAGTGCTGTTGACTTGGTCAAACTTGACCTTGTCCACTTGCAAATAACCCTGTTCACACATAAGGGTGTGAAAACTAGCTCCAATGATGATCCCTTTTCATACTATGAGGGATATTATTGATATTTTTATTGTGCATGGGTTTCCTTACCCATTTATTCTCCTCCTAGGTGAAATCAGCAAAAATTAATGTTCCAATTATCTTCATGAAGTAAAGGAGAAGGACAATGGTCCCTCAAATGTAGCCAACACAGTTTGACTCTCCACTACCATAGAAAATGAAATGATGGGTGGCCTCCCCACCATTCTCTTCCTACCCCAATATCTTCCCAAGTCTAGAGGAGGTGAATGGTATAGTATGCAATGCAAGTATGTTCTCCATGAGAAGTCTCCTCCCCATATCCTCTTAGGGAGTGATCATGCATAATGGCCTTATGTAGACCATCAAATCTAGAAGGAAGAATAATCCTCCTTTGAGAAAGTTCTTGCACATACATGGTTAAGAGATGCATATATATAGACAAATCATCATGAAAATAAACAATACTCCCACCATATGTCTTGCACATATAAATGGAGTGGCACATAGATGAGTCTTCCCTCATCCTCAAAGGGAAAAGAGTTGACTGTGCAAACTTCTCCATCTCCTCATGATCCATGGAGTGCCTCCTCAAGCTCTTCAAGTGGTTTTTCCCACAAGAAGAAAAGAAATGTAATGTGGAATTCATGGTGAGCCCATGGTTCCTCCTAAAATGTACAACATGTATAGTAGGGAGAATCATGCTCTCAATGGGCATTCTCAGTCTTGGGCCCACTCTCCAATCAAAGCTCCCCATGAACATAGAGATACCAGCAATACATGGAAGCAAAAACCAATAGAAACAAATTTTCATATGACAACCAGAAAGTGGATAAAGGTCCCACACAAGGAACCAACGCAGTTCATTCCTTTCTTGCATCAAATCAAACAAAAACAAGTGTTCTTCCAGCCACTTGTTTGCTGCCACAATAATCTTACAAGATATAAACATGAAAGTACAAAAAGGTGCCAATGGTGCACACCAAGAATCATGTGGCTTTCCCCACAACCCACCAATGAGATAGCCAATATCAATGCTACAAATGGCTTCAAGTACATCATTATACAATATGAAAGAAGGAATAATCCTCCTTGGTACAATATGTTGCTCATAAAAAGATAAGAAGTACAAAATATAAGGTGAAATTGTACATTCTCCATTATGTACTTGAAGACTTGAGCTAAAATGGCTCAACTGAAAATGCTCCCTTACTCCCAATGAGTAGGAAGGTGGCTATGACATCCTCTCCATCATCATATGGGCTTTGCATCTCTCCATATGCTGAAATATGTCTTGCTGAATGCCCTCCCAAATGAACTCCTCTGCCAAGGCAAGATATGCATCACAATGCATGGAAAAGAAGTCCTCAAATGCTGCATGCAGCACCTTCTCCTTGAGACTAGAATCTCTAGTCAAGAAGACTCTGCCATGTGAATAGATGACCATGTTATCTACCATATATGCGTCATCTCTCTCTGGGTCATCAAGAATCATGCATGCACCCAGATCCTTGGAGTACTATACTAAAAGCTGAGATCTCCAATAAGGATCAATCCTCTTAAGAGACAGCGTTGGTGATCTGGCATGTGTAGCTCTCCTCATGCTGCTATCTGCTACTTTGACATCCCCCATGCCAAATTTCTCCTCCAACCTCTTCACCTCTCCAAAATCCAAGAGCAGTGAATCCAAAGACAAAATGTCTCTCATCAATGATAAATCTGGTGACCTCCCTAGTGGAATGCCTCTATGAATTGAGACATCAATTTCAAGAGTGGACTGCACATATGGTTGGGCAACCTTACCCTTGCCCTCACAACGCAATACATTCTGCCTCTTTCTTGCACTGTCTCTTTTAAATAGAGAAGGGTGTGTGCCTCTCATCAAATGATGTTGCTCTTCCTCCCTTCCTTCTCCTTCCAGCTGCAATGCTACAAAATCATGTTGCTCACTGATTGTGCTTGGACCTCCATGTATGAGATCCTGGGGAATTTCTCGCAAATCTGCAAGAATCCCTCTATTTGGAGCAAGAGCTCCTCCTTCCTCTGCATGAGGTACTATATCAACTCTAGAAATGACAGTGATGTTCCCCTCAGCTCTCTCAAAATGATTGGGCAACCCTCCAATGATTGGACCCTCTTTTGGAAAAGGGATCTCTATGCCTCCTTGTGCCAAAATGCAAGATGAAGGTCTTTCCTCCAATATATCATGAAAGATATCAACCTCCTTCATGGTTCTTTGAAATGATTCTGAGTCTATGGTTTTCTTCATCACATGCAAGGGTTTTTTTTTTTTGAATGTGTTTGTTCCCTCTACATGATTTTCGTAATTCTTTCTACCAAATATTTCCATCAAAGTTCTAATGAACATTTCATAAGAATAGGTATTTGAATTTCTCAAAGTAAGTGACTCAAATAACCACCATGCATAGACCTTACCTCCCAAGTGCAGCGCTGCTACTCTGATGGCCTCATCTTCGGGAATCTGATGCTGCTTCAAAAAGGTGTCTAGCTCTTCAATCCAAGCCTTGGCTGAACAAGTAGGGGAACCATCAAAGATAGATATAAGAAATCTGTCCTCGTTATGCTGCTTAATCCCCATCACCATGATCTTGAAAAACTCCGGAAAAGCAATATGATCTCTAAACCCTTGAGTTTGAGATTCATATTCATGCAAGAAACCTATAAGAGTTCCTCTTTTCGGTATTCCTCCTTCTTCTTCTTCTCGCATGGAAAAAATGGCCATGTGACTGCACTATTCATTATAGGGTGTCACTGCATGCTCACATTCCCTACAAGAAAATCTAGAGTTTGACTCAGTTTCAAACCCTCTTGGAGATCCTGTACAAATCTCCCTCCTTATCTTCTCAAATTCTTCATGAATGCTCAGTACAGATCTTGGAAGAAACTTTGTAAGCATATCTTCCTTTTTCTCACCACAAAACGGAGTCTTCATCTTCTCTCTCTCTGATAGCATGATGGCTAAGATCCACCGGCTGATCCAGATATCATGCTCTGGTACCACTATAATATTCCAAATCGGGAAAATGCTACAACAATGAGAATATCTCAAGATATTCTAAATTTGGAGCTCCAGCAATAAGCAAACAAAATAACGGTGCAGCAGCAACACTCAACTCATTGAAATGCAAGAGAAATCCATAGCCATCTCATTAAATAATAGCAGCATCAAATACATACAAGACCTTGAGGAAAAGGTCACTCAAGATAAGCAATGTTCAACTTCAAGAAACAAGTACAAGGTACATGACAAAACCACTGCTAAACATGTATGCTCAAGCTATGACAGCGTAGTTTTATAGAGCAAATGCATGCTACATATGTAAAATACATGAATATATCAATGTATGGCCCAATGCAACAATGGGAGTGAAGATCTCAACTCCCAAAGACTACCTCTCATCAATCCTAGAAGGATTGGCAATAGAATACAAAATCTGCAAAATGCCCGAGTTGCTAGGTAGCTGCAGCAACTCAGAAATAGAACTGGATGGAGAGGTTATAGATGATGCCCAAACTGAATATGCTGCCTCCAATGGATCTTTAGAGTGAAAGTCTGATCCTCTCACCAAATATCTTACCCTCCAACAATCTGCAAGAGCCCCACTACAAATGCTCCACTCAAAATAATGCAGTCACTGGATGTAACTATGTTGTAGGGCTAGGGAATGAGTTGGAATTGATGCCAAAGTTTGAAATCATCTTCGGAATGCCTCCAATCTGATATCCCAAAGGGAAGGAAGACTCCTCCTCTGAAAATAGCTGATGAAGGTGGTGTAGTGAACCTTCACTGCACCACCCAGCAACACAATATTATTCTGTTGTAGAAATAACGCTGTCTTGATGGAGGATGCTTGGCCTCAAGCCTAGATGTGAGACAAATCAGTCTAAACCCTCAAGATACCTCTCAATAAGGAGAAGGAATCCTAAATGGGAATTCCCCTGGCAATTCTTGCTAAACAGTAAAGAATGCACAATGTCTGAATAGACATGAAATGAATAATACAAGCATGAGAAACAATGGTTGCCTTTTCCTCCTTTTAAACAAGTGAAATCCCTTCTCCATGGGTCCCACTCCTTTTAGGGTTTCCTCCACCAAATAACCCTCTCCTCATTCATACTGCACTTCTTCTCTAAGTGTGCTTCACCTCTTGGCCCAACGTTGTTGACTTGGTCAAACTTGACCTTGTCCACTTGCAAATAACCCTGTTCACATATGAGGGTGTGAAAACCAGCTCCAATGATGATCCCTTTTCATACTATGAGGGATTTTATTGATATTTTCATTATGCATGGGTCTCCTTACCCATTTATTCTCCTCCTAGGTGAAATCAACAAAAATTGATGTTCCAATTATCTTCATGAAAATTTTTGAACATTACAAAAAGGCAAGGGGCCATGCCTTCCACTTCTACCAAGCAGCTAGATAAAGGGAAAAAAATGTGAAGAAAGGTGAGAAAGGTAAGCATGAGCTTGGACAAGAATTTGACATCGTTTACCTTGATAGTGAAAATGAAGATAAGGAAATGGTCACTAACATCTTGCTCCAAAGCAAGGATGCTGAGATCAGAGATCTAGAAAGATGCCTTGGCATGGAAATGTGTAACATTTAGTATTATAAGAATGAAAACAAGCAGCTAAAGAAGACAAAGAGGGACCTTGACCTCTAAAAGAAGATGACCAAGCACTATGCATTTCAAAATCAAATTGCAAGGGCCAAGCTCAAAGGAGCCCTTTCTGAAATAAAATCACTCGAGGAGGAAAAAGAACAATAAAACCTTGGAATTATTGCTCAAGCTTCTCTAAAGGCCTCCCAAACCCCATAAGGAAGATATCTACCAATTTTGGGAACTTTTTGACAATTTTTGGTTTTTTGCTAAATTTAAGGCCTAAAGGCTCAACACCCTTGGTGCTATGCTTTCACCTCAGGCATCCTCAGGAAGAAAAATTTGCATTTTTGGAATATTCAGCTCAATTACAACATTCTCACCAGATTTCGTAGCATTTGGAGCCTTTTTGGTCCCTCAAAAGGCCCAAAAACATGTCATTTTTCACCTTTCTGCCTAGTTTTCAGGACTGGCGTTGTGCCTTGAGAAGCCTTGGGAGTTTCACGTTTTGGATAGGTTAATGGAGCCCAATCAGAAAACCAAGGGAATTTTTTGAAATTAGACTCGACAGGATTTCTAACGAGCCATCACGAAGCAAATTCTAACATCGTGAAGGTCATTAAAACTTGGCTACAAGTGGACCCAGTTTTCTTGTGCATGCGCTACGCCTTCAGACCTCACTGTTGCACCTTTAATGTGCAAAAGTCAACAAAAGACACTCATTTATGGAAAAATGATATTTTAGTGTTTTTTGGGGAAAATCACTCCAAAGTTAGGTGCTAAGAGTTATTTTTTCTTTTATTTCATGAGATATTTTGTGTCTTGGGCCTTGCATGGTCTCTTAGACATAAATGACATTTATGGGTGTTTTTGACATTTTCAAACCCTAGTTAGGGATTTTTTCCCTCCTTTGCTAGATAAATAGAGCATGAGGGCCTTATTATAAAAGGTTTCCATTTGATGACTCTTGTGAGTAATACATAGTTTTTTGGAGATTGAAGAGAAATTGGTGTTATGGAATTTGTGGATGGCTTGTTTTGATTGATGATGGAGAAGGCTTGCTTGAAGGATCCCTGAGCATGGTTAATGGTGGTGTGCTTCTATTCAACTCTTGTTTTCTTATGTATCATTTTGTTACATCCTTCTATATTGCAGTAGGACAAAGTTTTTGGACTAAGAAATGTTTTCAAAGGCACCTTAGCTCTGTTTGTTCTTCACTGCCTCTATGTTTTCCTCTGCTAGGTCAGTTTAGAGAATTATTAGTTGCTCTCTAGACCCACCCAAGCTTGTTTATCTTATGAATGATTAAATACAGTATATATCAAAGATGTTTTATGGTTAGCCCTACTTGTTTAATGTCACTAAAACATTGTTTTTAAGATCTTTCTTTGGAGTATCACTAATTAGGCTTTGCCAAAGAGATTATGTTTCAATCATGCCCTTTGTCCATTCTTGAAAAATTGCTTTGGAGGTCTTTATGGCTATGATCAATAATGTTTATAAGTTCCCTTTTCTTTGATATATGTTATATGTCTATCTTAAATGTTTTCTAACCTTGAAGGTGAAATCACTAGAAGTTAAATAAGTTTCTTGCCTTCTATAGTTCACTGGATTGTTTGTCTTAAATGCTTATTTGCTTGAGTTTAATAAAAGAGTTATTGGTTTGCCCTGTCTTATGATTACTTCTTTATGCTAAATAGTGTTGAAGGCCCTTCTTGTTAAAGTATTTGACAAAGGATTCTTAACTACCCTTTTCCCTACTTTGTTCACAAACTTGATGTTCATTTCATCTCACACAAACCTTGAAAATCCATTTGACCATGTTAGATTTTCCCTGTGATGCACCCTGATTCATTGTTGAAATTTCCATGACCTTTTGTAGACTCCATAGCCCAATGAATTGAAAATTCCTCACTCCATATATTCTACTTGATCATCTACCCAACCAAAAAAAACAAACAAACCCTAAACTTAACAACTAGCCTAAAATCAAACACTAAAAGCAAGAAAGTTCACATCCTTTCCACAAAATAGAGAGAGCCCTCTCTGAGTCTAGGAAGGCTAGGTCCTAGGACTCCAAAGAATAGTCTAATGTTACCCCTGTTCATTTTTTCTCACCAATCTAACAAATTATGGGGACCTAATAGGAGAGATTTAAAGAGAGCATGATCCCTCTTGAGCTAAGGATTTTTGTGATTTGTCTCTACGAGACCGTCACTACCAAGCTTAATACCAACGAGGGGTGGTTTAAAGAAATTAAATGCAACATCAGAGTTAAGAAAGCGTGTCCCCTATCCACTAGCCTTTTTGGCATATACATCGATAAGATTGAGGAGTGTCTAGAATTTGGGGGATGCAAGGGCATCGAGCTTGATGGTGTTCTCATTACTCTTCTCCTTTATGCTGATGATATCATTCTTCTTGCGAAAATCCATGATGACCTTAATAATCAGCTTCAAACTCTTCATGTCTACTACTCCAAGATGGGTAAGACATTTAATACCGACAAGACCATTAAATCCAAAGAGATCACCCATGGTATTTTCATGTATAATAACCAGTGCTTAGAGTAGGTTTCTTCTTATAAATATTTGGGCATTAAATTCCCTCATCGACTCATTTGGAATTATAACCTCAAGAAAATTATTATTGGAGGCCAGAAAGATTATTATGAGCTTGAAAACAACTATAATTTGGTCGATATTTACATTTGGAGTGAAAATAGGTTCCACTTTCAGACTCTTGACACCCTTGTTGTCTTATACAGTTGTGAGGTTTGGGGTTGCAGTATATCCAAAGATTCATGGAGGAATATTGAGATGATTCAAAAACAATTCATAACCTACTACCTAAAGATCAAGGGAAATACTCCCTATCCTATCCTCTTGATCGAAGCTAGTTTTTCCCCCATTGAAATTATGGCTATGTTTAGATATCTAGAATCCAAAAGGCTCCCCAAAATTTCCTCTAACTTTAGTCAAAACCCCCACCTTTGCATCAAGCGCAGGTGGCATAAGGATGCCCAGTCTTGGCTCAACCATTGGGGAATTAAGGAGGATCTCAGTATGGGAAGAAAATATAGTATCAAGAATACTATTACCTCCAATTTTGAGGGCAAGTTGTGGGAGGACCATGATGCAATATCCCTTTTCAGGAAAATTAGCAATACTGACACCAAAAACATAGTTTTCTGAAAATTACACTATAATAATGAGAAACAGAAATTGGATCCATTAGTTTATGTATTATAGCCCTCAAATATAGAAGGGGATCAGAAAAAAATCATTCTAGATATGTTAAACAGATCTCCCAAGTCCAATATAGTCTAAAAACACCCAAACCCCTTGACTTCTACAACACAAAATTTTTGAAGCATAAGACAACGTAGTTTCTTGAGTGTTTCTGCCACAAAAAAATGGAAACCAACATATCATATGATATATTACTAAAGAGATGAGAAAATGGAGATCTAGTCTCTTTTATACAATCTTAATATAACCCGATAAGGGTTTCTTGAAAGCATAAGGTACAAAAAGTAGATCTATAGATCTATGAATGAAAATTATGCTGTCCAAATGCACCTCTACACACATATGGCTGGAAAATACAGGAAATGGCTGAAACAAATCCTTGTTAGCTTTTTGGGAGAAATAATGATCTTTTCCTTAGGAAACTAGCTCACAAACAGGGATTTTAACCCCTCCATTGCAACACCATGAAAAATAACGCAGTTTCTCCAAGAGACTACGCTGTAGCTATAGGTGGCTACTTGACCCAATGTCTAATGGTGGAAATATAGGTGAGAATGCTCCTCTCAGATTCCTTCGCCAAGCTCTCCAAGAAAGAGTGTGGAATTCCCGCATGAGAATACCTTGCACTAAACAGTGCAACAAACCCAGCTAAACAGCTGAAGCATGCAAGAAGTCATAAGACTCAATCATAAAAAATATTCTGAATGCCTCTCATGGCTACCATCCCTTCCCTTTTATTCTTGGTGAGCCTCCTCATCTTTGACCCCAATCATTTATGAGGTTACTTTCTTGCAAAGACTCCTCCTCCAAAACTGCGTTGTTCCCATTAGTGTAATATTCCCAAAATTTAGATTTTTATCTAAATTGAATATTATAGTTGATTTTATCCTAGATTGGTAAATAAATGGGTAAGAAGGCCCCATAATCCTTAAGGAGGAAGAATAACACTCCTCATGTGAAAGGAGGAAGAAAAAAGTAGCTGATTTGAGCACCACATGGTGTGAACAAGATTGGATCATGTTTGATCTAGTCATTTTGACCAAGTCCACATGCACTGTCTAGATACAATGTATCTCCTTGATGGACAACGCAGTTTTAGAGGAGGATCACTTGCCTGAGTTGGAAGGCACATGTGGATGGGACCCATGGTGGAGAGAAGCACTTGCTATATATGAAGAGGAGGAGAACCATTTTGATTCATGATTGATTATTATTTGCTTGGGTCTGTTGAGACTACGCTCCTCTTGCTGTTTAGCAAAGGTCCAGTGCTGCATAGCACAAGGGTGTTCCCGGTCTGGAATCCCTACCTCATCCTTAGGGAAGGAGAGGTTCTAGAGATACATTTCCTCATTCTAACATTTTTCCAAGCTACCTCCTTCAGTCACAACGTTATTCCTGAAGCAGGATAACTTTGTGCTGCAGGGTGCAGCAACAGAGGATCTCTTTAGTCATTTCTTGGCTTGTTTTTCAGTGGAGGGCTTGGCTATCCATTGGAGGATCAGTGAGGAGAACTCTTACGGCATATTTCCATATCATTGGCATCAGGTCAACCATCCATCTTCCCTCATAGTGCAGTTTCCAGCTAGGTCTGTGTTATTTTTGCAGGCAATTGCTGGGAGGGTCATTTGAGCTCATCAGGAGGGGTTGTTTCTAAGTAAAGGGATCAGCCTTTTTCTTAGAGACACTATCAAAGGAGGGCATCATTATTTCAAATCTGCTACAGCCTCATTTCATATTTTGATTCAGTTTTAGTGACAAGTTAATTGTCACATTGTACATTCTACGACATTTCTAGCAATCTCTCCTAGATTGGCTAGAAATCTTGTATTGGAGCCCATTCCTCTATTATTGGGAATTTCTATGTATATTTCAACCATATTTCATGTATACACATCTACAGCAATAGCTCCACTTCTATAGACTGCGTAGTCACTGCTCTCTGACATTTTGTGTAACTGCAACATCTCATGTATTCCATGTTCTAATCATTGGAGATTGATACCCATTGCTTTAGTGGCTTGTCCCTCAAGATATTTCTATATATTGTTGCTGATATGTTAATGAACATGATGGCTACATTGAGATACCGAGGGGTGGGAGATCTGTTTAACCTACCTTGAGGGATTTCTTTGAGCTAAAATTCTAGAAGTTTAATGTATGATGTGCTAACTAAGGGATCCAAGTCCCCTTCCATATTATTTTTGCATTATCTTCCTTCTACAACGTCCCTTTGGACCATATTGCAGAAATTCCTGAAAAAGGGATATTACAATTAGCTCCACTCTATCTTTTTGCAGCGTTGTTGATTTGGTCAACCTGGATCTAGTCCACATGCATTGCTCCCTTCCACACCCAAGGTGACTTTATTTTTCCTACATAAATTGATCTACATTCACATTAGAAGTGTTTTATTCATACTAAAGAGATTTAAGGGTATCCCTACCCCATTTATTCTTCTAGACTGAAAAAAAGAGCAACATATAATATTCCAACTAGCAATAAGCTAATTGGGAATATTACAGTCCTCCCCTTCCAGAAGTTGCTTGTCCTCAAGCAACAGTCAAGAAGGATGCTGCAAATATTCTCTCCTTCCCAAGTGGAATCCTCATTAGGAAGATTCCTCCATCGAATCAGATATTCTTTGATCACCGTACTCCTTAGCTGCCTCTTTCGAGTATCCAAGATTGCCTCTGGTTGCAAAACTAGATGGCCTTCATCATCAATAGGTGGGAGATCCATATTGGAAACCACATGTTGTCTAATGGCCTTCTTGAGGCATGAGACATGAAAAATGTTATGGATCTTGCTCCCCTTAGGAAGCTCCAACTCATATGCTACTTCCCCAACACGATGGACCACCCTGTATGGCCCATAGAATTGAGGTTTGAGCTTCTCAGCCCCCTTCTTCTTGAGTGTAGACTATCTATAAGGATGAAGACAAAGATATACCAAGTCATCTATCTCATACTATCTCTCTATCCGACCACGATTTGCATATATTTTCTATTGGTTTTGTGTTGTAGCAATGTTATCCTTGAGGGCCCAGAGTATATCCTGATTCTCTTGAATCTTGATCTGAAAATGAAGTTATTTGTATTGATGTTCAAAGTATTCATTTCCATTAAATTAAGTGTGCAAAGTGTTTGTAATGTCTTGCATGTAAAACAAAGTGTTTTTGATAATTTTTTATGAGTTTAAGTGTGAGGGAATGTTAATTAAAATTTCTATTTAACATCTTGAATCTGAAATACACAGCAGAATAAATTCACCATAAACACACAGCAACATGATGAGGCAGTTCACCCCTCCTAGGCTACATCTGTCGGATCCAAGCCTCCCAATGGGCATTTCCTTGCTATATTATGATGCTAAAATTGGTTATACAATGATAAAAATGCCTAAACAGACAAAAATAGCTGTGAAAATGAATTCAAAAGGAAAAAATAAGCTAAGAATTACTTTTATTTCACCTAAAATAGTGAAGTGTAGCTAATGCAGCTCCATTTCCCCCATGGCCCTAATGGCTCTCCAAGCTTCCCTGAAGAAAAAAATGGCTTAAAGACACATCTGTTGGCTATGAAACCTATTCCAATGGCTCTAGAATGCTCAGAATACCCAAAATTGACCAAAATTTCGTCCAAATTGGTCCAATATTGAAGTTATGACCAAAACAAAATTCTGCCCAATGTCAAGTAAAAACCCCACCAAATGTGGGAGAACTGGAGTTAAGCTTGAAAATTTTGGACGTCCACCCTAAACTATCCAAACCACACCCAAATTTAGCGGCAACACTAACAGTTACAATAAATGTCAGGCGGGTGGTCACATGACTCACCCCACACTGACCGCCGAAGAAACCGCTGTAGAAAAAACCGTAGCATTTAATGTAAATGGGTGGTCACATTAAACAGTTATATAACTGCCTCCACTCCCGTGGATAGGGGGAGGCTATGGTTCTCAAAATAAGGTCATGTGGCATGGGGGCTAGCCCCCTTTTGCTGCCAAATGAAAATTGTTGAAACTTTAAATAAAACTTGTGAACCATAAGAGTTAAGATCTATTGTGGAGCTTAAATGGTTGGGCGCTTGTGCTTGCGGGGATGAGGTCTTGGGATAAAAACCCATAGAATTAAAAAAAAATTGTATAACCAAATTTTCTATGGCCTGGGGCCACGTGATGATCTCTGGGCCTGCCACGTGGCAGCCCGTGATTGGCCCAAAAAACTCCAAGTCAACTTGCTAACCAACAGTAAGATGCCACTTGTCTGCATATGATAGGCCCAAATGGAATATTCCAGGGAATATTTCAAGGAATATTCTTGTAATATTCCAAGGAATATTCTCTTTTTAATAAATTCCAAAGTCAAAGTCAACCCTGGTCAAACTGGATTTTTGAATGATACTGTAAACTTCAAACCTGCATAGCTTTCTCATACGATGTCGAATTTGACTGTCATTCATGGCACCAAAATCACAGGGAAGAGGCATATCCGATCATTTAGGTTTCAACCAATTCTAAGAAATTCCAATTTTGAGCATTTTTTCAACTTAGGACATGATCACCTGATCACACCTCCCAAATGGGAAGCTTTTGGACCCCAAAAGATCTCTAATTTACAGAAATTGAAGATGAGGAGACTGATTCTCCACTCTTCCAACCTTGAACCACTGAAATCTTCATGACTTCATCAAATTAAGCTTCTCATAAAAAGATAAATTCTTCCTTAAATCCACTAACCGATCGTTGCTAACATTGACTGAGTCATGATGCAATTTTTTGAAATTTGCAGAACAACAACTATAATTTGCAGAAAGCATATTGTTTCTAAAATGGTCAAACTTCAAAAGAGACTGAAAATAAGATTCAACTTTCCAATTGTCCTCATGGCGAATTTTTGACAAATGAGCCATGTACTTGCATTGAATTCCGACCAAGTTTTCTCACCATACCAACCTGCCATTCTGAAACCAGCATTGACCCATGCTGAAATTTGTGTCTTTTTTGTGTTAGGTCCCTGTAGTTTTGCAAGATTGGCAAGAACAACGTTGCAGGGCCAACATCAAACCACTTTGGAATCCTATGATCTAGCCCTCCTGGATTCAGAGAGGGATCTCTCTATATAAGTGCTTTCAAAAGATATATCTTTAAGCTTTAAGTAAGATATTAGGCTAGTTATGAAGTACAAGGGGTTTTGTTTGTTTTGGTTGGGTAGAATATCATCAAAATGAAGGAAGTCCTTGAAGGGTGAGGGTGTGTGTGAGTTGGAATAATGGCTCAGTTGATAGGATAAGTCAGAGACAGTATCGATCCATTGGACCATGGAGTCACAAAAGGATTTAATTGCACAACAAGTTTATAGGGTGGTCCATGCGGCAAGTCATCTATATCCAAGGATCTCTTTAGTTGATTTTGTGATATGGAACATTAAAAGTGTTGTGAAAGAAGTAAAGCTAACAACCAATTAAGAATATATTAACTTCACTAAAACAAGAAAAGCCTTTCAAATTAGTTGTTTGAAGCAAGCCAAAGAACAGGGAAAACCATATACTTCTTTGGGCAGGCTTTCACTAAAGCACACTTTTTAGACAACAATCCAACAATCTCATAGATTACTTTTAGACAGTATAAAACATATAAGATAAACAAAAGAACAACCTAAGATCAGGTTAGGACTTTGAACCTATCTTGCTTTAGATATATTCTCAAGGGAAACTTTAAAACAACTGTTGAAGATTAAACAAGGGATAGGGCTAACCATAAACTTCCTTGTTTAGGACTCTACTTAGCATGCAGTGAAACAATCATTCAAAAATAAGATCTCAAGCTTTACACAGTAGGACATGGGCTTACCAACGTTCCTTGAATGCTTATACTCTATTGAACTTATTCCCAAACACACAATCAGAAGAAAACATAGAGATAAAACTTATCAGTGAGAAACAGGGTACTGTGACGGTAAATCCTACTCTATTTTTTATGTTTTTTATTAGAGAAGGCGGACAATATTGAAAACATAAGGGAAACAAAAATTACAGTAAGAAAACATCACCAGTGATGTAGACCAAGATCCCATAAATCAACTTGTATATTTGATGTTCAAACCAGTTACAATCTTCAAGTCCAGTGGGTCTTTACAGCTACAAACTTCTCTTCTCAGCTTATCTTTCTTCAATTACTAACAGAGCTTCAGCAGCCTCAACAACTATTTACATCCAGTAAGTATTCAAAACCCAACCCCTTACAATGAGTTCTAGTGTAGCATTTATACTGCAAGTGAGGAGGTGGAACTCTTCTAGGGTTCAAAATGTCATTAAATGCTTCTTGCCCTTTGAAAACCACGCAGGGCATAAGGTAAGAATCACTATAGACACCTCTTTGTTTTAATAACTCTGTCTTTACTTTCAAAGGATAAAACAGGTGAAAAGATTGAATTTTAAGCCTATTCCTTATCTTTTACAATAACTGTTATGACAGTTCAAAATATCTTCTTTTGTGTAATAACTATTTATTTTCCCTTTGAGACATAAAGTAAGCCACAGGTGGCAGTTAGATTTATTAAAGGAGTAACTGCTTCTTTTGATGTATTCGAGGCCTTTTTAGGCCTATCTTGCCTTAATTTAATCATTAAAAGTGTGTCCAGGCCTGATCTGTTTAGCCTTCATAATCCATTATACTGTCTTTCTAACACTTCTCGGACTTCTTCAAACCTTCTGATGCATCTATTTTACCTGTGTTCTCTTCTTTAAATCATCAATTTAGGCCTTTTAGCCTTTTGTCTTCTAACTTTGTCCCTTATCCTTTAAACTATGTTTTTTGGCCTAATTCTGTTTTAACAACCTTAATCATTAATTTAGGCCTTTTTCATTGTCTTTCTCCATTTTTGTTAAAACAACTGCTTTATTCCTTAATTCTTTGCCTTTAATTTTGTGTATTGAGGCCTTAACATTATCTTTCGGCTTTCAAACCTTTTCTACTGACTGTATTCACTGATTTGGCTTTAGTCATCTGTCTTTTGTCTTTTTAAACTGAATTATGCTTTGGTTTCGCGCTTTAGGCTTGTTCCTTTAATCATATTTGATTGTGCTTTATCCTCAACTGTCGGTTTAAGCTCTTTGATCGTCAACCTTTATGTATTAACCCTTTAACTTTAATTTTTCTCTGTTACTCTTTAATTCTTCACCATTATGTTTGCTGGTGTAGAGGTGTCTGGGGTGCATTGAGGCTTTCGTTATATAACCAGTGCTCATAAAGCACCAGTCAAACCATGAACTCGAACCCTAAACGCCCATTTTTTGGGATTTTTCAGTCACTTGGGCTTCAGAGGTAGTGACCCTTGGCTTTGTTTCTTATTGAACCTTGAGAAGGCCTTTTGGCCTTAAAACTGCCATCAAACCCTGCAAAAAACCAATAAAAACATTATAAAACCCTGCGGGGTTGGAAAATACTGCTTACAGAGGTCAGGTGGAGGCGAAAGGAGCATTGAGGAAAGGAAAACGCATGCAGGAGGAGGTTCTGCGGACGAAACCTGTGAAAACAGGAATTTGAATATAGGCATGAAAACATGGAAAGTGGTTTTTGGAAAACCACGAATGGTTTTCACGCACGAAATGAGTGGTAAGAGGTTTAGCTTGAATGAACGCGATATTTCTTATTGGGCGACACGTGTCCTCCCAATACCATCTATTTCGCATCCAAGTTGCACATTGGGAGACTTCAGTGGTCGGAGTGCGTCAGTCGTCCAATCTGTGGGGATGAAGATCGACAGTGGAGAGGAAGCGTAAAAATGTGAAGTTGATCAGTGGATAGGGGAGTGGAGGACAGGTTTCTAGCAGCGATTGGACGGGCAATTGAATAGTGGGGGGTGGGACCGGAGTGTGACGTCAACTATCTTGTTGTGTAGCGAGTTGGTTGATCGGCGGGGTTAGTCTATAGATTTAACGAGGGTCGTCAAATGAGAGGAATCGAAGACAAAGATGTGTTTACGATGATGAATGAAATGGGATGGTTGGGCGATTGAAGGATGAAAGGGGAGACGATGACCATCAAATCAATACGATCTACGGTTGGGATCGCTCCATGGAATGGTAAGGCGGGGGAATAGAATAACAAAGGAAAAAGGGGGGAGGTTTAATAACCGTCAGATCTCCCAGACCGACGGTGGAGATCTACCATCAAGGGGTAAAGAGGATGGGATGAAATGAAACAAGGGGGCTATGATGAAGCGCTGGCTATCGTACAATCTACGTAGATCTACGGTGCAGATCAAGTTAGGGTTGGAGCATCGGAGGAGGAAAAAGAAAATGAAATGAAGAAAAAACTGAGAAATGTCGATGCAATGGGGGCTAATTTTGGTGCTAGGGCATGGTCCCATGTAGAGATAAGGTGACTGGGAGCCAGGGAGAAAGGGCTAGGAATGGGTGCAGAGTGTTAGCGCTGGCCATTAGATCAAAGCCCGATCGACGATTGCGATCGTATCGGGAGCTTGATCGATCAGCAGAACAAAGGGTAAGGGGAAAGAGGTTTCAGGAACGCCGATGCGATGAGGCGATGGGGCTAAGGCCTTGGTCACGGGCATAGGTTTATATGGGAAGAGGGGCTAAGGCTTAAGTTCAAAGGGGCTTTAAAAACTCTGATTTTATAAAAAGGTGGACAGAGGCTAAAAATAAAGGTTTTTTTGGCTTTTTTGAACTTCCGACAGAATTTTTTTTAAAAGAGGGCTTTCGGGCTTTGGCCATATGATCAAAGGGGCGGAGGATCTAAGCCCCTGGGGGCTTAAGCCTTTAATTGCGAAAAGACTGTTTTTAGGCCAAAAATGGGTTTTTTAGGCCAACTTTAGAAGTTTCAGATAGGTATAAAAAGGTAGTTTAAAACATAAAAAAGGGGTTTTTATGGGTAAATGAGGGGTTTAGTGAAGGAAAATGGAATTTTTAGAAGGGGAAAAAGAACTTGTTAGGATATGACCAAAAATAGAAAATGGGGGGGGGGGGGGGAATGAAATGATGGAAATGAGGCCTTTAGGAAATAATTTTTCCTCTAGGAACAACAATGAAGATTTACTCTTTGAGTTAGAAAACACCAGAGGGCTTCAAGAATGAGTAATTTTCTATGAAAATAATATCTTGAAGACTCAAGACCTATTTTAGCCATCATTTTCTCTAAATTTTTTTACTAATGGCTAACAGTGGCTCCACTTGGGATGGCAGCTCCTTGGAGGTGTCAAGAACTTCAGAAATTGATCTCTAGAATGCAGACCAGTGCCTTATCCATTGACAACCTTTTCTTCCTTAATCATGCTACGTAAAAAATATGATCAATACTTTGTATTAGCAAACAAATTTCTCCCAAACATTCTACCTACACAGCCTACTTTTTCTAACATTTTTTCTTCATAAGGTGCACTTGGACTTGCAAACCTTTAACATCAACATTTTATTCTTTTATTTGAAAGCAGGAAACTAATCTATTTCTACCCTTATTTTTTCCATGAGTTTAGATTAAACTATTGAACTCATAAATTCTCTACCTAAGCTAATATCTGCCAGGATTAAACTGTCTGACAGATTTTATTCTCTATATTCTAAAACAGAAAATTTAAAACATAGCCAAACCAGGATTAAGCTGTCTGATTTGCTATGGTGTGCCTATGGCTGTATGTACAAGCTGCACATAGACTTTATTTGCAGAAATTTAGAACAAAATTGTGAAGGCTTAAGATCTGAAAATTATGAATATCCTTCACTTTTCTTATGACTAAGATTTTGATTTGTTTAGAGTCATCCTTTATTTTGATTTTTTGACTCAAGTCTTTAGTGTATTAGAACCATTCTTTTTCTTTTTCTTTGGCTCAGATTTTGGTCTGGTTAAAGCCATTTCTTTCTATACTAATCTAATCTACTTATAAACCAAGATTAAACATTTTGGCAAATCTTCTTCACTAACCTATTAGCAGTAAATTGAAATCTATCTAGTCATGATTAGGCTGTATGACCAGATAGCAGTGGTTTTCTCAATTAGTGGCATTTAAACTTGCACACTTTCAAGTTTTCCTCTCCTTTTTTGGTATGGGGCTGTACCTTTATTATTTTATATCTACCCTCTTCTCTCTTTTTCTATTTTTTTTGTATTTTTCTCTTTTTCTTTCAAAGAAAAAACAAAAGACTAACTAAATGCTCAAAGTCTGAGCTTTATTAACATTCCTACCTGCCCTAATCTAACTTTGAAATATTTACATGTTTAGCTGACAAACTCCCTTTTCCAATACATCCAATCAATCAGATGGTTCCATGACTGGTCTTTGCTCATCTCTTTGAGCATGCAGGACAGACAAGGCCACTCCCATCTCACTTGTTCTTTAGCAGCAGTGTTAAAAAAAAAAATCTTGTATTTGGTGATACATTGATCCTAACAATATTTATTCCCTCTTCAAATGTCTTCAAAAAATCAGGATAGGGATCTTGAAATAATACCTGGTTGTGAGTATTTGAGAGATAGTTTTCAACCAGGATTACCTTTTTCTCCATTGGATCAAGATCAAGATTCTTTTGAGAAAGAAAATCTTCCTCGTCCCTATTATAATCTAAACCAGAGGACTCATCATATACTGTGGTGTTGTCCTCTTGGAGTCTTGGTATGTTCTAATTTAAAGGACTGAACTCAGTGAAGAGGTCATTATACTCTTGAGCAGGGTTCTCTTTGATTACCTCAACCCTTTCAGGAGAAGGTTCTTTATATTCATCATACTCAAAAATTTCTTCATTGTTTTCCTCCTCAACCTTTGAGATGGAAAAATGTTGATTCCCAATCATATGAAAAATGTTAATGATGAGTTGTAATGTAGCAGAGAAAAGATTCAAAGATTATTCACCCTCTTCAGTATTTTTAAAACTTTCTTCATCGGTATCATAAATAGCCTGCTTTGGCTCATTACTTTCTCGGAGTTGGTGGAACTGATCTTCCTCCCACAAATCTACTAATGATGGTCCTGCAAGATCAACTTCTGTTTGGAGAACATCATCATCAGACAGATCAAAGTTAGAAAAATCATTAATGTAAGTAATGTCACCAATTAGACATACTGGATTATCAGCAGGTCTTTCTTTATCTTAATCTATAAGGGAACTTTCTAATTTTTTATAACAAAGTTCATCAGGTGAATGGGCAAGAGTGTTTGTTTTATAAAAAATTTCAAAATCTGGTTGTTTGTTTAATATTTGATCAATTTCTTCTTCTGTCAAAAGAGGAGGGATTTTAATTTGGCTTTGGACAGAAGTACAACAGTCCTCTTTCTCTTGGGTTAACTGGTTTTGAGGCTGGATGTCCTTTTGAGCCTCTTCAAATGAATCGGTACTTTTGCTTGCACGGAAACCTTGAGGATTTGTTATTGTTTCCTGATCTTCTTTTGTTTCAAACAACTCCTCATGATTATTATGCCACTCAGTTTGAATACAGGGTTCATGAGTTGTTTTTTATACATTATTAGGATGCCACTCTTCTTGTGTAATCTGAAATGAGTTGTGACATAGAGGGAGAGTCCCTAGATGTGCTGGTTCTCCTTCCACATCAGATTCTGTGTTTTCTAAGTGGCTACTTGTTTCCTCAAAGCACTGCTCACTATTAGTATTTGCATTTTGTTTGTAGAGATCTCTTAACCGTAAAACACAAGTTATAGGAAGGTAATCAAGAATTTCTTGACAACCTTCCTCATCATCTTCTATAAAGTTTTGATCATCATATATGTCTTTCTCATTGTCTAAGTCTTGTAGTGGTTGAGTTTGTTCTAGATCTGAAAAAAGCATGGGCTTCTCTAGATCATCAATATTTAAATTAGCCTCACCTAGAAGGGATGATGAATCATTATTTATGCTGGCAAGGATATTTTGAGGAATTTCCTTTATTCCTTGATTGATTTCTTCCTCAATTGATTCGAATAGGTTCTTGTGACAGCTGTCTTGGGTATGAAATTCATGGATGGATGTTATGAGATCTTCAGGCTGCCAATTTCTCAAATCTTCCTGAATGCCTGCAAGGTATTCTATGATGCCCTCGGATTGATTACAACAAATTCCATCCAATGATAGATATGGGGTTTTTTCCTTAAAATGATCATAAAATACTATGTGGAGGTCTCTTAGAGAAAACAAAATACCAGTCCTCAACCATTCATACTAGTCCCTTGCTTCTCCTTCTAAGGTCAACATGAACATTTTCATAAGGCAGTCTTCATGCCATTCCACCTTTAACCTCCATACATGTATATGAAATTTGATGAGATGTAACAAAGGGTCATCAAACTCTTCACCTTGAAAAACATGCAGGTTTTTATCCCAATTCACCTAGGGCATCTTATGAGGGAACCCAGGGATATTATCTCTACTCATTGGGGCATACCTTCGTTGTATCCTTGGAATCATGTTTGTAAATCAGAAAAAAGGTCATTGTATCTATTCAACCAGTTCAAAGTCTTCTACCAGTGGACTCATTTGGTCTTTGGGAGTTGTGGAGTCGCCAAGTGAAGGATTTTTACTTTTTTTCAAGGTTTGATTGTTGTTCACCATCAACAATAAAAAATAACCAGTCTTGGTGACACTTGATTCATTTAGGAATAGGGGTTCGTTGAGTGGTGAAGTTATCTATTACTCAATTAGTCCTCAGTATGGTTGCCACTCTGTTAGGTCCTCGTAGTTTTGCAAGATTGGCAAGAACAACGCTGCAAGGCCAACATCAAACCACTTTGGAATCCTAGGATCTAGCCCTCTTGGATTCAGAGAGGGATTTCTCTATATAAGTTCTTTCAAAAGATATATCTTTAAGCTTTAAGTAAGATATTAGGCTAGTTATGAAGTACAAGGGGTTTTGTTTGTTTTGGTTGGGAAGAATATCATCAAAATGAAGGAATTCCTTGAAGGGTGAGGGTGCGAGTGAGTTGGAATAATGGCTCAGTTGATAGGATAAGTCAGAGATAGAGTATCAATCCATTGGGCTATGGAGTCACAAAAGGATTTAATTGCACAACAAGTTTCTAAGGTGGTCCATGCGGCAAGTCATCTATATCCAAGGATCTCTTTAGTATATTTTGTGATATGGAACATTAAAAGTGTTGTGAAAGAAGTAAAGCTAACAACCAATTAAGAATATATTAACTTCACTAAAACAAGAAAATCCTTTCAAAGTAACTGTTTGAATCAGGCCAAAGAACAGGGCAAACCATAGACTTCTTTGGGCAGGCTTCTACTTAAGCAAACTTTTCAGACAACAATCCAGAAATCTCACATATTACTTTCAGACAGTAGAAAACATATAAGATAAACAAAAGAATAGCCTAAGATCAGGTTAGGACTTTGAATCTATCCTGCTTTAGATATATTCTCAAGGGAAAATTTTAAAACGGCTGTTGAAGATTAAACAAGGGACAGGGCTAACCATAAACTTCCTTGTTTAGGACTCTACTTAGCATGCAATGAAAAAAGCATTCAAAAATAAGATCTCAAGCTTTACACAGTAGGACATGGGCTTACCAACGTTCCTTGAATTCTTATACTCTATTGAAGTTATTCCAAAACACACAATTAGAAGAAAACATAGAGATAAAACTTATCAGTGAGAGACACGGTACTGTGACAGTAAATCCTACTCTATTTTTCCTGTTTTTTATTAGAGAAAGCGGAAAGTATTGAAAACATAAGGGAAACAAAAATTACAGTAAAACATCATCAGTGACATAGACCAGGATCCCATAAATTATCTTGTATATTTGATGTTCAAACCAGTTACAATCTTCAAGTCCAGTGGGTCTTTACAGCTACAAACTTCTCTTCTCAGCCTATCTTTCTTCAATTACTAACAGAGCTTCAGCATCCTCAAAAACTATTTACATCCAGTAAGTATTCAAAACCAAACCCTTTATAATGAATTCTAGTGCAGCATTTACACTGCAAATGAGGAGGTGGAACTCTTCTAAGGTTCAAAATGTCATTAAATTCTTCTTTCCCTTTGAAAACCACACAGGGCATAAGGTAAGAATCTCTGCAGATACCTCTCTATTTTAATAACTCTGTCTTTACTTTCAAAGGATAAAATAGGTGAAAAGATTGACTTTTAAACCTATTCCTTATCTTTTACAATAACTGTTCTGACAGTTTAAAATATCTTCTTTTGTGTAATAACTGTTTATTTTCCCTTTGAGACATAAAGTAAGCCACAGGTGGCAGTTAGATTTATTAAGGGATTAATTGCTTATTTTGATGTATTCGAGGCCTTTTTAGGCCTATCTTGCCTTAATTTAATCATTAAAAGTGTGTCCAGGTCTAATCTGTTTAGCCTTCATAATCCATTATACTGTCTTTCTAACACTTCTTAGACTTCTTCAAAGCTTCTGATCCATTTTTTTTACCTGTGTTCTCTTCCTTAAATCATCAATTTAGGCCTTTTGGCATTTTGTCTTCTAACTTTGTCCCTTATCCTTTAAACTATGTTTTTTGGCCTAATTCTATTTTAACAACCTTAATCATTAATTTAAGCCTTTTTTGTTGTCTTTCTCCATTTCTATTAAAACAACTGCTTTATTCCTTAATTCTTTGCGTTTAATTTTGTACATTGAGGCCTTATAATCATTGTCGGGCTTTTAAACCTTTTCTACTGACTGTATTCACTGATTTGGCTTTAGTAATATTTCTTTTGTCTTTTTAAACTAAATTAGGCTTTGGTTTCGTGCTTTACACCTGTTCCTTTAATCATCTTTAATTGTGCTTTATCCTCAATTGTCGGGTTAAGCTCTTTGATCATCAACCTTTATGTATTAACCCTTTAACTTTAATTTTTCTCTTATGCTCTTTAATTCTTTACCACTGTGTTTGCTAGTGTACAGGTGTCTGGGGTGCATTAAGGGTTTTATTATATAACCAATGCTCATAAAGCACCAGTCAAAACATGAACTCGAACCCTGAACACCCATTTTTTGTGATTTTGCAGTTACTTGGGCTTCAAAGGTAGTGACCCTTGGCTATGTTTCTTATTGAACCTTGAGAATGCCTTTTGGCCTTAAAATTGCCATCGAACCCTGCAAAAAACCAATAAAAACGTTATAAAACGCTGCAGGGTTGGACAATATTGCTTACAAAGGTTAGGCGGAGGCGAAAGGAGCATTGAGGAAAGGAAAACGCATGCAGGAGGGGGTTATGTGGACAAAACCTGTGAAAACATGGTTTAATTTGAATATAGGCACGAAAACACAGAAAGTGGTTTTTGGAAAACCACTAATGGTTTTTGTGCACAAAATGAGTGGTAAGCGTTTTAGCTTGAAATGAACACGATATTGTTTATCGCGTGACACATGTCCTCCCAATGCCACCTATTTCGCGTCCAAGTTGCGTGTTGGGAGACTTCGATGGTCGGAGTGCGTCAGCCATCCGATCTCTGGGGATGCATATCGATGGCAGAGAGGGAGCGCAAAAACATGAAGTTGATCGGTGGATAGGGGAGTGGAGGACAGCTGTTGAGCAACGATTGGATGGGTGTTTGAATAGTGGGGGTTGGGACCAGAGTGTGACGTCATCTATCTTGTTGTGTAGTGGGTTGGTTGATCGGCAAGGTTAATCTATAGATTTAACAAGGGTCGTCGGATGAGAGGAATCGACACCAGAGATGTTTTTACAGGGATGAATGAAATGGAATGGTCAGGCAATCGAAGGATGAAAGGGGAGATGATGATCATCATATCAATACGATTTATGGTCGAGATCGCTCGTTGGAATGGTAAGGCGAGGGAATAGAGTAAAAAAGGAAAAAGGGGGGAGGTTTAATAATCATCAGATCTCCTAGACTGACAGTGAAGATCTGTCGTCAAGGGGTAAAGAGGATGGGATGAAATGAAACAAGGGGGTTGCGATGAAGCGTTGGCCACCGTCTGATCTACGTAGATCTACGGTGCAGATCAAGTCAAGGTTGGAGCATCGGAGGAGGAAAAATAAAATGAAATGAAGAAAAAACTGAGAAACGCCAATGCGATGGGGGCTAAATTTTGGTGCTGGGGCATGGTCCCATGTAGAGATAAGGTGACTGGGATCTAGGGAGAAAGGGCTAGGAATGGGTGCAGAGTGTTAGCGTTGGTCGTCAGATCAAAGCCTGATCAACGATTGCAATCGTACTGGGAGGTCGGCCGATCGACAGAAAAAAGGGTAAGGGGAAAGAGGTTTCGGGAATGTCGATGCGATGAGGTGATGGGGCTAAGGCCTTGGTCACGGGCACAGGTTTATATGGGAATAGGGGCTGAGACTCAAGTCCAAAGGGGCTTTAAAAAGTCTGATTTTATAAAAAGGCAGACAGAGGCTAAAAACTAAGGTTTTTTGGCTCTTTTGAAGTTCCGACAGACTTTTTTTAAAAAGAGGGCTTTCGGGCTTTGGCCATATGAGCAAAGGGGCAGAGGATCTAAACCCCCAGGGGCTTAAGCCTTTAATTGCAAAAAGATTGTTTTTAGGCCAAAAATGGGTTTTTTAGGTCAACTTTAGAAGTTTCTGATAGGTATAAAAAGGTAGCTTAAACCATAAAAATGGGGTTTTTATGGGTAAATGAGGGGTTTAGTGAAGGAAAATGGACTTTTTAGAAGGGGAAAAAGAACTTGTTAGGATAGGATCAAAAATAGAAAATGCGGGGGGGGGGATGAAATGATGGAAATGGGGCCTTTAGGAAATAGTTTTTCCTCTAGGAACAACAGTGAAGATTTACTCTTTGAGTTAGAAAACACCAAAGGGCTTCAAGAATGAGTAATTTTCTATGAAAATAATATCTTGAAGACTCAAGACCTTTTTTAGCCATCATTTTCTCTGACAAAAATTTACTGATGGCTAACACTTTGCTTGCATGCCTTTCCATATTTTGGATTCTTGCACTACTCTACACCGACACTTTGTTCTTTTCACTGATTAACACCAAAGGCACTTTCTGCAACATCTTGTCATCTCCCAGAGATGACTTGATTTCAGGCTGAAACATATCGTCATTTACATCAGCAATAACATGGAAAGGATTATGTACAAAGTATTTTTGCTTAACCATCAACAAAGTCATATTTTTACTTGCATTGACAAGCCTTTTCAATTGTCTTGCATGGACTAAAGAATATTCTAGCTTCTTCTGATGTGCTCTCACAATAAACTCTTTTCCATCTTTGAACAGATGATACTTGTTCTCATGGAAATGGAATATCACTTTTCTTTCATACAAATATGGACTACCCAACACCACACCTGTAATGTCAAGCGGTGCCACATCCAGTTCAACCAAATCAACATAATGAGCTGTTATGGCGAAGCACAACATGCACTTTCTTGAGACGTGTAAATTAGAATCCTTGCAAATCCATCCAACTGGATATGGCTTTGGATGAGGTATGGTCTCCAGTTTCAGCTTCTTGACTAAGTCTTCTGAGATGAGATTTGCTTGAGACCCACTATCAAATAGTGTGTCTATCTTTGTGTGTTTTGAGAATATCCTTATATGAAATAGCTCTATCCTCCTCTTTTCATTTTGAGCTTCTATGTGACAGTTTAACATGCTATAACTAGGATTTGTTTCATTTACAACCTATTTTCCCTTTATGTTCTTTAGTACCATGGCTATGCTTTTAGTTTCGTCACCTAATTCAGACCCTAAGTCTTGTTCAAAAGGTGCAACAATTTTACCCTTTTCTTTTGCCTTATCTTTGTTTTTAAATTTCTCTAGTTCCAGCTTTAGATGAAGCTTCCAGCAATGGTCTTCATCGTGGCTTGTTTTGGAACAGTTTTTACAAAAGAAATTTCCTTTTTTCTTTCCTAGAGTTTGCATTTCTTTTCCTCCCTTTGCCTTTGAATTCACTATCCATATTCCCATCAAAAGATTGTTTACCTCTAGCCTCTAAATGCGTAGCTTGCACACAAACTTCGTCTAGACTAGTAGGATTGCACATAAGGATAGTATGTATAAGGTAATTGTGTAAACCACCTATATATTTCAGCAAGGTATCTTGACTATGCAAATCAATTCCAAGTAATAAAGCCCTTTGTCTAAACTCTTGAGTGTAATCTTGAACACTTTGTCCTTTAAGTTGTCTAAAACTTTGCCAATTCTTGATAGCCTTTTGTAAATGAGCTAATGGATAAAATTGCTGCTCAATTGCGGAAATAAATTCAGCCCATGATAAAGTGATCTTACCATGTTTTTTAATTTCATCCTTGGTCTTAGCTTCCCACCATACAAATGCTGCTCTTTCCATTCTTAAAGAGGCTAATTGAATCTTGGTGTCGTATTAATGAAGGTTTTGTATCCTCAAGTAAACTTCCAATTGTCTGATCCAATTGTCAAGTTTCTCTGCATTGACTTCACCGTTAAACATAGGCAACTCAAATTTGAAATCAAGCTTTAAAAATGGACTTCTACTAGTGGTTTTAGACTTGTGAGATTGATTCACCGAAGTTGAGGATGACGATATAGATGAAGAGGATGAAGATGGGGATGGTGGATCACCATTTCCTCCGTGTCCTTTCCTTGACTTGTCATCACTTTTCTTTCCTCCTGAAGAACCCTCTCCTTCTTTCTTGTTGTTAGACCCTTCTCCAACAAGCCTATCATTCCTTTTTTGGTAGAGTATTCTTACCATCTCTGTCATGTCTAGGAAAGCTTTTCGGAATACCCATTCTTCTTCCTTGGGATCCATACCTTCAATAGCTTCTCCCTCTCTTGAATACATGCTTGAAGCTACTTCTATGGCTCTTGGAGGTGGCTCTCTGACCCTTCTTGGTTGTGGACTAGTTTGTACACTAACCAATTGTCCTTCACCTCTCTTGAGTTTAAGCCTAGTAAGCATCAAAACTTGCAAAAAATAAACTATATCTTTGAACAAAAAAAATAATAAGTAAAACTCTAGCTTCTAAAGCTCTAATCCTAAGCTCTGATACCATCTGATTTGAAAATGAAATTATTTGTACTATTGTTCAGAGTATTCATTTCCATTAAATTAAGTGTGCAAAGTGTTTGTAATGTCTTGAATGTAAAACAAAGTGTTTTTGATAACTGCTAATGAGTTTAAGTGTGAGGGAATGTTAATTAAAATTATTGTTTAACATATTGAATCTGAAATACACAGTATAATAACTTCACCATAAACACATAGCAACATGATGAGGCAGTTCACCCCTCCTAGGCTACATCTATCGGGTCCAAGGCTCCCAATGGGCATGTCCTTGCTATATTATGATGCTCAAATTGGTTATACAGTGAGAAAAAGGCCTAAACAAACCAAACCAACTATGAAAATGAATTCAGAAGGTGGAAATAAGCTAAGAATGACTTTTATTTCACCTAAAACAGTGAAGTGTAGCCCAAAGCAGCTCCATTTCCCCCATGGCCCTAATGGCTCTCGAAGCTTCTCTGAAGGAAAAATGGCTTAAAGACACTTATGTTGACTCTAAAAACTATTCCAATGGCTCCACAATGCTCAGAATACCCAAAATTGACGAAACTTTCATCCAAATTGATCCAATATTGAGGAAGTTATGACCAAAACAACATTCTGCCCAATGTCAAGTAAAAACCCCACCAAATGTGGGAGAGCTAGAGTTAAGCTTGAAAATTTTGGCAGTGCGCCCTAAGTTGTCGGAACCGTGCCCAAATTTAGCGGCAACACTAATAGTTACAATAAATGTCAGGCAGGCAACACATGACTCACCCTGCACTGACTATCGAAGAAATCGTTGTAGAAAAAACCGTAGCATTTAATGTAAATGGGTGGTCACATTAAATGATTATATAATCGCCTCCACTCCCATAGATAGGACGAGGCTATGGTTCTCGGCATAAGGTCATGTGGTATGCAGGCTGGCCCCCTTTTGTCGCCAAATGAAAACTGTTGAAACTTTAAATAAAACTTGTGAACCATAAGAGTTAAGATCCATTGTGGAGCCTGAATGGTTGGGCACTTTGTTGGAAATGTTGTCATTGATGGCAAAGGAGGCAGCAGATGTAGAGACAGGAATAGTTACAAGGAGACAAAGACAGATAATGCAAGCAGAGGAAGCAAATACGGAGACAGAGCCGTTTTCATAGTAGTAGAGGCAGAGGCAGAGTGACAGAAGCGGCAGAGGTAGAGCCATAGATGATATTCCAAGAATATGTACATATATATATAAATTCAAAGAATATTTTATACAGTCGGGAGTTACACATAAAATTCCGGGTGTTTGAATCAGTTAGCATTCACTGTTTGAATTATGTTTGAAATTATCGCCATTTTTTACCAAAGCACTTGTATTCGATTGACATGGAGATTGTATATATGGTAGGTGTGTTATATATATATGGTTTATATATATGCATACACCAAAGAACCAGCGTGAATAGGAGGGGAACCATAGTCAGAGGTGGAACCAAAGTAAAAAATGGAACCATAATCGAAAAAAAAAAAAAAAATATATATATATATATATATATATATATATATATATAATTGAACGAAGAACGAAACCTGGAGCACGGGGAGAACCAAAACCTTGACTGGAGGAACTGTGAGGGGACTGAAACCACGAGCGGGTTCACGGAGGCGGATTTCCCAATTCTGCACCACCTTTCGACCATAAGGTGGTTTTGCAGAAATCGCAGCGATTCCATAGACTTTGTGACACGTGGCATAGGCAGTATTGGAAGCCACCGTTTAACTTGCAATTTCGCGTGTTATACACCGACCAAAGATGCCGAGCGAAATGGATATAAACCATCGATCTGGCGGAGGAGCATCGGACGGAGATCATTGAACAAAGATGGGCAAAGTTTAAGAGAGGTGCGCGGAGTCAAACAGAGGTATTATACGTGCATTTGATTGATTGTTTGATTGAACTGTGGGGCCCGGCGGAGTAATACAAAGTGAATTGGTTTATTTATGATTTTCAACGTATTATAATCATTAATATAAGGTGGAGTTATATATATATATATAAACTTGGTTTATTAATTTCACTACAAAGGTTCGAAAGGTTTGAACGTCGATTGTCGGGTTATTAAAACAAGGTGGAAGACTAAGGTTTCGAATTAATAAAAGATTGCCCGATTATCGTTGGACTTCGTTAATAATTGAAGGGCGTGTTGGTGGTGCACATGGGTGGAGCCACCAATAACTGGTGGTTACGGGGGCTGCCATTTTCTCGTACGCATCAATTGGGGTGAGGCCCCATAGTTCATCATAGCCGTTGATCGACGATCAACGCGCGATCGGCCAGTCAACTACGGGGGGTGCCTTCCTGTTAACCTCTGCGTTGTTCGACCTCCCGTACTCCGTCGATCTCCGTCAACATGCTGTTGGTTTAAACACTGCGCCATCAACCTGTTCATCGTTCTGCTGATTTTGCAGTTGGAAATTACATTCCAACAATTGTATTGTGGGCCCGGGACAGAGCGTGGAATAGGACAAGTGTGAGATTTCTGGATGTGGAAATGATTGGGCATGAAACTTGAATGCAATTATGAAAAAGGAATAAGAAGAGGAGAGCATGCAAAGGTACACAGAGATTACAGGTTGGACAGGAACACATAAACAAGTGCACACAAACACAGTGAATCAAAGTATATAAAACAGGTTCTCTACAGCAGCAAGAAAAGACAAAGCCAGTAAATCCAAAATTCAGAAAAGAAGTTGAGTGGAATTGAGATGTATAATTGAAAAATGTAAATGTAAATATTTTTCTTAATTGTTTGTGATGCAAAGGCAAGTATCCTAAGGAAAAGACAAAATCCCACTGTAGCATGGAAATTTGTACATATTGTAGTAATTCTAAAAATGAGCTGGAAAAAGGAATAAGGAGACAGAAGCCAAAGAGTCATGATTGTTCACTTCAAATTCTTTGTGAAATACAAACAGTCATGTGAAAATTTCTATATATATTATCAATTTGATAAGCTAAAAAAGATAGTGTGAGAGAGAGAGCAAATATAGAGAATGCAGAATACAAAAGAATAAAGTAGAGAAGATTAAGAGAAGAAAGAGAAGCTACAGAACAGAGCTAATATCTGAGGTAAATCAACAAACATTCATTTTGTTAAATTGAGGAAGTTGGAGCTTCCCTATCAAGTTGCAGCTTGATAGCTGTTAGTTGTAGCTGACTGAGGTTGAAGCCTCCTGTAGGTTGGTGCCTGCAGAAAATTGAAGGGAGTTGGAGCTTCCTTGCAAGTTGTAGCTTGCAGAATTGAGGTTGGAGCCTCCTGTGGGTTGGTGCCTACAGAAAAACAGTGGTGAGAGGGAGTTGGAGCTTGCCTTTGCATCACAACAATAATAAGATGTGGTTTTCTCCCTTTATGGGTTTCCACTTATATTTGGTGTCTCTATGCATGATGTTTATGTGTTGATCTGATTTATATCATCTGCTTAATACCTTCTGCTCTCATATTAAGTCTGTTGTTCTATTATATTGATATTTGCTGCTCATATTCTAAGATTGCTTACATATTAAGCTGGACATGAAATGAAGATGTGTGTTAGTTTGAATAAAAGGTTTAAAACTCTATGAATGTGTTAAACTGATTCACCCCCCCCCCCCTCTCAGTTTAACTAAGAGTTCAACAATTGGTATCAGAGCGGGTTCCTTTGTACAAGTCTAACAACTGAAAGGAGATCCTAGGTTCCCAAGATGGCTAGTAAAGAAGGATGCTCAACCAATAAAGCCCCTTTCTTCATTGGTGAAAATTATGCTTTCTGGAAAATCAGAATGAGGACATACATAATGTCTCTAGGAATAGAAGTCTGGGCTGCTGTGGAATTAGGATATGCCCCGAAGGCAACTGACATAGAAAAGGACTCAAAACAAGATTTTGTGGCTAATGCAAAAGCCATGAATGCCATCCTGAATGGATTATGTGAAGCAGAGTTTATTAAAGTAATGCACAAAGACAATGCCAAAAAAATATGGGATACTCTTGAAAACATACATGAGGGAGACCAGAAAGTAAAGACTGCCAAACTTCAAGTCTATAGAGCCCAGTTTGAAAACTTAAAAATGAATGATGATGAAGACATTTCCAGTTTCTTCCTAAAAGCTGCAGAAATTATTAACAATATGAAAGCTCTTGGAGAAAAAATGCGAGAAAGTATAATTGTGCAAAAGATTCTAAGATCTCTTCCATCCAGTTTTAATCCAAAGGTGTCTGCAATAGAAGAAACAACTGATTGGGAGACCTTGACCATGAACCAGCTACTTGGAAATCTAACAGCTTATGAAATGAGGCTCCCACAGAAGAAGCCTAGTACGAGGGAAGCAACCTTTAAAACAGAAAAGAAGAAAGAAGAAGAGGGAGACATATGCTCTTGCTCAGATGAAGAAGAGGCAAAGTTTGTCAAGAAATTGGATAGAGGCTCAGGTAAATACAAAGGTAAACTCCCCTTCAAATGCTTTAACTGTGGAAGAGTGGGACACTATGCTGCTAAGTGTCCTCAAAAGAAAGTAAGAAATCAAGCTCAAGAATCAGAGAAAGACACATCAAAGAACTGGCAGAAAGGAAAGAAATTCAGCAAAAAATCCTTCTATGCTCAGCAAGACAGCAGTGCATCTGAAGACTCAGATGAATCCTCAGGAGAAGAGGGAACCTCTGAATTTTTACTGATGGCCATAGAAGATATTGAAGGACTCTTCCTAGAAGAAGAAGAAGAAGGGGAAGTCGACCTTGAGGGGGAGCTAAGAAGTGCTCTAGAAGAGATTGATAGACTCAAACTGAAATGCAAAAAACAAAAGGACATTCTTCTCAAGTATGTACGAGAAGAACATCGTTCAGAAGACCTTAAGCAGCTAAATATAGAGCTTGAAGAAGCCAAGAAGATAGAGGACATGTTACTTATGCAAATCAAAGAAAAAACTCAAGAACAAGAAAAGTTAGAAGAAGAAGTAGTATGTCTTAGAAAGAAATTAGAAAATGCTCAAAGGAGAGTGGTTATAAACTCTTCCCAAACAACAAGCTCTAGTAAGTTGACTGAAATTTTGGTTCCTCAAAGATCCCCTATGATAAAGACTGGAATAGGCTATGAAGGAGAATCAAGTAAAGGAAAAGAAAAGGTTGACAGAGAGATTATTTTTGTAAAAGCAAAGAAGATTGATGAAGCACATCAAACAATTCCTACAAAAGAAGAAATCTGCAACAAGGAAGAAAGAGATCAGAAGAAACCACTAGTAGCAAAGAATGTAATAAATACTCAGACCCCTGAATATGTAAAATTTGGAAACCATCAAAGGATATTCTTCCCTCCAATGAAGAATGCCACCTGTTATGTCTGCCACAAGCTGGGACACATTGCTGCATATTGTTATGCAAGGAGGAGTGATTCAAACTAGAAAAAGATGCAAACATTGAAGAGACTGCCACAAGAAAACAAATGGAAGAGACAACCTTACATCAGGTATGCAAATAGCTTCTATGGTTACTGCTTTTATTGTAAATAATTTGGTCATAAAATCATTGAGTGTAGAAAGTATGGACAAAGGTCAATGTTCAATACCTCAAGGAGGTTTATGAGTCAAAGTAATTTTGTTCATGCTCACAATTCTGCAAAAACTATAATCAAATGTTGTATATGCAATCAAGTTGGACATATATCCTCCAAGTGTTCTCTAAAAGGATGTAATTCATCATCTCACAAAAGATACCAAACAAAAGGGGGCCTCCAGTGGATAAAGAAGGTGAATAAATGTGACTTGGCTTTAACTGCTCAAGATTTGAAGAGTCAATGGTATTTGGACAGTGACTGCTCTAAACACATGACAGGAGACAAAAGCAAGTTTATAACTCTTGATGATAAGAAATCAGGCAATGTCACTTTTGGAAATGACAAATCAGGAAAGATCAAGGGAAAAGGATCAGTCAGCATAGATAATGGCAGAGGAAAGGCCCAAGATGTACTATATGTAGATGGGCTAAAAGAAAATTTACTGAGTGTCAATCAGATGTGTGATAAAGGCTGTGAAGTTCTCTTTAGAGCACAATATTGTGTAGTCAGGTCAAGCACAACAGGAAAGACTCTACTCAAAGGTGTTCGAACAGAGAGCAATGTGTACATAGTAAAATAGGAGTATGAAGCCTGTCATCTTAGCAAACTGGAAGAGTCATGGTTATGGCATAGGAGATTGGGACATCTCAGTTTCGACCATATCATCAAACTGAGCAAGAAGAAGGCTGTTAGAGATATGCCAGAAGTAAAAAGGCCTTCAAATACCATATGCAAATCTTGTCAATTGGGGAAACAGACTCGCACATCCTTTAAATCTAAAGATGAGCTATCAACAAGAAGACCACTCCAGCTTGTGCACATGGATCTATGTGGACCTGCTAGAACTAAAACACCAAGTGGAGAATCCTACTTTATGCTGATAATAGATGATTTCTCCAGAATGACATGGGTTGCTTTTCTCAAGAACAAATCAGAAGCACTGGAAAAGTTTAAGATATTCAAAGCATTAGCAGAAAATCAAACTAGATGCAAGCTAAAATGTATCAGATCAGATAGAGGAGGATAATTCACAGATTATGACTTTGTAGACCTATGTAATGAACATGGAATAAAGCAACAATTTACCATTGCAGGGACACCTCAGCAGAATGGAGTAGCAGAGAGACAAAACAGATCTGTACAACAAATGGCCAGAGCTATGATGCAAGAGAATAACATTCCTCAAACCTTTTGGGCAGAAGTTGTACACACAGCAGTACATATTCTAAACAAAGCTCATTTAAGACCTAACAGTGACGAGACACCTTATGAGCTATGGCATGGTAAACCTGCATCAATCAATCACTTTAGAGTCTTTGGCAGCAAGTGCTGCATAAAGAACAATGATGAAAATATGGGGAAATTTGATGCAAGAGCAGATGAGGGAATACTCTTAGGATATGCATCCAAGAGTAAAGGATACAGATGCTACAACAAGACTATTCGAAAAATTGTAGAAAGTATTGATGTAAGAGTTGATGAAGAACTCTCAAACAAGACAAGAGATACAAAATGCACCAGCCATCCTAAAAATCATGAAGAAGAGGAACAAGATGATGAAGAAATAAGAAAAACATCAGAAGATGCTGGACTGAACTCAAAAAACCCCTCAAGATACACTCAAAAGAACCATCCAGAAGAAAAAATCATAGGAGACAAGAGTGTAGGAGTGAAAACTAGAAGACAGCTAACTGAACAGACAGAAGAAGTATACATAGCAATGTTATCACAAATAGAGCCAAAGAAGTTTGAAGAAGCCAGCAAGGACAAGTATTGGGTAAAAGCAATGAATGAAGAATTGGACCAAATTGAGAAAAACAATACCTAGGAACTAGTTCCTAGACCAATTGAGAAGAATATCATTGGTTCAAAATGGGTATTCAAAAACAAAATGAATGAGCAAGGACAAGTAATCAGGAATAAAGCCAGGCTGGTCTGCAAAGGATACTCACAAATTGAAGGATTTGATTATGAAGAAACATTTGCCCCAGTAGCCAGAATGGAAGCTATCAGAATGTTCCTGGCATTTTCATGCTACCAAGACTTCAAGGTCTATCAAATGGATGTAAAGTCTGCTTTTCTTAATGGAGATCTAGAAGAATAAGTATACATGTAACAACCAGAAGGCTTCTCATTGATAGACAAAGAAGACTATGTATGCAGACTGAAGAAGGCCCTATATGGACTGAAAAAGGCTCCTCGTGCTTGGTACTCAAGACTGGATAAATATTTGCAAAAACAGGGTTTTAAGAGAGGTGGAGTAGACAACAATCTATATATAAAAGCCCATGAAAATGAACTTTTGATTGTTGTAGTGTATGTTGATGACATTATGTTTGGAAGCAACAAAGATGAACTTGCAAAATGGTTTGCTGATGAAATGAAAATAGAGTTTGAAATGTCTATGATTGGAGAGCTCAGTTTATACTTGGGACTACAAATTCAGCAAAAGAACACAGGTACATTCATTTCACAAGAAAAATACATAAAAGAAATGTTGAAAATTTTCAAAATGGAGAACTGAAAACCTGTGTCAACTCCCATGACCACAGGTTGCAAGCTGTGTGCTAATGATGGGTCTGCTGATATAGATCAAAGATTTTAAAGATCCATGATTGGAAGTCTATTGTATCTGACTGCATCAAGACCAGACATCATGCTAGTAGTAGGACTAGTGGCTAGATATCAAGCAACACCTAAACAAAACCATCTTCTGGCAGTCAAAAGAATATTCAGATATCTACAAGGAACAACACAGTATGGACTTTGGTATCCTAAAAGCAAAAACTTCATTTTATCAGCATACACAGATGCAGATTGGGCCAGCTGTGTGGATGACAGGAAGAATACAAGTGGAGGTGCATTCTATCTAGGAGAAATTCTGGTGGCATGGATAAGCAAGAAACAAACATCCATCTCTCTGTCTACAGCTGAAGCAGAATATATAGCAGCAGCAGCATGTTGTACACAAGTCATGTGGATGAAGAAAACTCTTCAAGACATGAAGGTAAGCATTGATGAACCTATTTCAATCAAATGTGATAATACAAGTGCTATAAGTATATCCAAAAATCATGTACTTCACTCAAAAACTAAACATATTCCAATCAAGTATCATTTCCTCTGAGAACAAGTGGCTCAGAAGATAGTAAAGCTGGAATATGTACCAACAAAAGAGCAGACAGCTGATATATTTACCAAACCTCTTGCTAGAGAACCATTTCAATATTTGAGAGATAAACTAGGGGTAGTATCTGCAGATGCTGCTCTCTGATATAAAGAGAAAGCACAATTTCAGGGGGAGAAAAAAACAAAAATATCATTCCAGGGGGAGAATAGAAAGCAAGAAAAACATGAATCAGGTCCTCAAGATCAAAGGATTAAGGCAAAAGAACACCAAGTTATTATCCTAAAATTATTAGCATTATTCAAGCATCAAAAGATCAATTACAGAGAAAAAGGATCAGTAGTGAATCTGAAACATTATATTAAGAATCTGAAACATAAAAGACAAGTAGTGAATTATCATTTGAAGCCTCTCAACATTTTAATTGCTGAATTCAATCATACATCTCAAAGTGTTCTCACAATAAGTCTTATACATCACTATGAAGCAGCATGGTACAAAGTCAGCAGAAGAGGGCCTAAACATAACTCAGAGAGAGGAGGAAGAGAAAGCAATAGGAGAAAGCTACAGGCAAATAGAGAAAAATTGATGTCAAAGGGCAAAAAGAAATCCTTTGCCATTGATGTCAAAGGGGGAGGAAGAGCAAGCAACAGGAGAAAGAGTAGGCAAACAAAGAAAATGTATTGCTACAGAGAAAATATATTGCCATCAATGCCAAAGGGGGAGACTGTTGGGAATGTTCTCATTGATGGCAAAGGAGGCAGCAGATGCAGAGATAGGAACAGTTACAAGGAGACAAAGACAGATAATGCAAGCAGAGGAAGCAAATACGGAGATAGAGCCGTTTTCATAACAGTAGAGGTAGAGCCACAGATGTTATTCCAAGAATATGTACATATATATATAAATTCAGAGAATCTTTTATACAGTCAGGCATTACACATAACATTCTCGGTGTTTGAATCAGTTAGCATTCACTGTTTGAATTATGTTGAAATTATCGCCATTGTTTAACAAAGCACTTGTATTCAATTGACATGGAGATTGTATATATGGTAGGTGCGTTATATATATATGGCTTATATATATGCATACACCGAAGAACCAGCGTGAATAGGAGCGGAACCATAGTTAGAGGCGGAACCAAAGTAAAAAACGGAACCATAATCGAAATATATATATATATATATATATATATATATATATAATTGAACGAAGAACGGAACCTGGAGCATAGGGAGAACCGGAACCTTGACCAGAGGAACCATGAGGGGACTGAAACCACGAGCCGGTTCACGGAGGCGGATTTCCCAATTCCGCACCACCTTTTGACCGTAAGGTGGTTTTGCAGAAATTGCAGCAATTCCATAGACTTTGTGACAAGTGGCATAGGCGGTATTGGAAGCCACCATTTAACTTGCAATTTCGCGCGTTATACACCGACCAAAGACGCCGAGCGAAATGGATATAAACCGTCGATCTGGCAGAGGAGCATCGAACGGAGATCATTGAACAAAGATGCACGAAGTTTAATAGAGGTGCGCGGAGTCTAACAGAGGTATTATACATGCATTTGATTGGTTTTTTGATTGAACTGTGGGGCCCGGCAGAGTAATACAAAGTGAATTGGTTTATTTATGATTTTCAACGTATTATAATCATTAATATAAGGCGGAGTTATATATATATAAACTTGGTTTATTAATTTCACTGCAAAGGTTCGAAAGGTTTGAACGTCAATTGCCGGGTTATTAAAACAAGGTGGAAGACTAAGGTTTCGAATTAATAAAAGATTGCCCGATTATCGTTGGACTTCGTTAATAATTGAAGGGCGCGTTGGTGGTGCACGTGGGCGGAGCCACCACTACCTGGTGGTTACGGGGGCTGCCATTTGCCCATACGCATCAATTGGGGTGAGGCCCCGTATTTCATCATAGCCGTTGATTGGCGGTCAACGCGCGATTGGCCAGTCAACTACGGGGGGTGCCTTCCCGTTAACCTCCGCATTGTTCGACCTCCCGTACTCCGTCGATCTCTGTCAACATGCTGTCGGTTTAAACACTGTGCCATCAACCTGTTCATCGTTTTGTTGATTGTGCAGCTGGAAATTACATTCCAACAATTGTATTGTGGGCCCGGGATAGAGCGTGGAATAGGACAAGTGTGAGATTGTCGGATGTGGAAATGATTGGGCATGAAACTTGAATGCAGTTATGAAAAAGGAAAAAGAAGAGGAGAGCATGCAGAGGTACACAGAGATTACAGGTTGGACAGGAACACATAAACAAGTGCACACAAACACAGTGAATCAAAGTATATAAAACAGGTTCTCTACAGCAGCAAGAAAAGACAAAGCCAGTAAATCCAAAATTCAGAAAAGAAGCTGAGTGGAATTGAGATGTATAATTGAAAAATGTAAATGTAAATATTTTTCTTAATTGTTTGTGATGCAAAGGCAATTATCCTAAGGAAAAGACAAAATCCCACTGTAGCATGGAAATTTGTACATATTGTAGTAATTCTAAAAATGAGCTGGAAAAAGGAATAAGGAGACAGAAGCCAAAGAGTCATGACTGTTCACTTAAAATTCCTTGTGAAATACAAACATTCATGTGAAAATTTATAAATATATTATCAATTTGATAAGCTCAAAGAGGGTGTGAGAGAGAGAGAAAATATAGAGAATGCAGAATATAGAAGAATAAAGTAGAGAAGATTAAGAGAAGAAAGAGAAGCTACAGAACAGAGCTGATATCTGAGGTAAATCAGCAAACATTCAGTTTGTTAAATTGAGGAAGTTGGAGCTTCCCTATCAAGTTGCAGCTTGATAGATGTCAGTTGTAGCTGACTGAGGTTGAAGCCTCTTGTAGGTTGGTGCCTGCAGAAAATTGAAGGGAGTTGGAGCTTCCTTGCAAGTTGTAGCTTGCAGAATTGAGGTAGGAGCCTCCGTAGGTTGGTGCCTGCAGAAAAACAGTGGTGAGAGGGAGTTGGAGCTTGCCTTTGCATCACAACAATAATAAGATGTGGTTTTCTCCCTTTATGGGTTTCCACTTATATCTAGTGTCTCTGTGCATGGAGTTTATGTGTTGATCTGATTTATATCATCTGCTTAATACCTGCTGCTCTCATATTAAGTCTGCTATTCTATTATATTGATATTTGCTGCTCATATTCTAAGATTGCTTACATATTAAGCTGGACATGAAATGAAGATGTGTGTTAGTTTGAATAAAAGGTTTAAAAATCTATGAATGTGTTAAACTGATTCACCCCCCCCCCCTCTCAGTTTAACTAAGAGTTCAACATGCTTGTGCTTGCGGGGATGAGGTATTGGGTTCAAAACCCATAGACTTACAAAAAAAAATCATAACCAAATTTTTTGTGGCCTGGGGCCACATGGTGGCCTCCAGGCCTGCCATGTGGCAGCCCATGCTTGGCCCGAAAAACTCCAAATCAACCTACTAACCAATAGTAAGATGCCACTTATTTGCATATGATAGGCCCAAATGGAATATTCTAAGGAATATTCTTGGAATGTTCCAAGGAATATTCTTTTTTTAATAAATTCCAAAGTCAAAGTCAACCCTTGTCAAACTAGATTTTTGAATGATACTATAAACTTCAAACCTGCATAACTTTATCATAAGATGTTGGATTTGAGTGTCATTCATGGTGCCAGAATTGCAACGACGAGGCCTATCCAATCATTCAGGTTTCAACCAATTCAGAGCAATTCCAATTTTGAGCATTTTTTCAACTTAGGACATGATCACCTGATCAAATCCATTCCTTTTCTCTAAGAGCTTTTCTTGCCTCAAACATCATTTCAGAAAATTAAAGTGCATCATACCCATAAAGAGCTCGAAATGGGGTCATGCTAATGGACATATGAAAAGTTGTGTTGTAACAATACTCCCCCAAATCAAGGCAACGTAGCCATGCTCTCTGTTGGCCTGAAACATAGTTTCTCAAGTAGCCTTCCAACCACTTGTTCACTATTTCAGTCTATCCATCGGTTTGTGGGTGATAGTTGGTACTTGATGTCAATTCAGTACCCACTAACCGAAAAATTTCTTGCCAAAAGCCACCCATGAAGCGGCTATCCTGATCACTTACTATGGTCTTTGGGAGACCATGGAGTCTAAACACATCCTTGAAGAAAATTTTAGCTACCTGTGAAGTAGTATATCATGCAAAAATAGCAAAGATATGTGAATAATTTGTTTGTCGATCAAAAAATACAAAGATACATTCCTTACCCTGAACTATATATAGACCGTTGATGAAGTCCATAGAAATACTCTCCCATTTTCTATCCAGAATGGGGAGTGGCTGTAATAATCCTGCAGGATGGTTGTGTTCTCCTTTGTTTTGTTGTCAAACTACACACTCCTTGATGTGTTGGAGTACATCCTCTTTGAGACCCTTCCATGAGAATCTCTCCCGAATAGCCCGATAAGTCTTGGTGAATCCTTAATGCCCTGCTAGCGGGGAATCGTGTGAGGCTTGCAAAATCTTCTCCTTGAGCTTAAAATATCTAGTCAAGAAGACCCGATCTCGGTAAAAGATGACCTCATCCATCATTCTATACCTGTCATCAATCACCATCCCATCTAGGATCTCACATGCAAAGTTGTCTTTGGAGTATTCCACCAACAACTGAGCCTTCCAATCTGCAACTATGCCCCTTAAGGACAGCATTGCTGACCTCCTAGATAGAGCATCTGCCACCACATTACTATTCTCTTTGACATACTCTATGTCCAAGTCACATGCTTGGATCTTACTTACCCATTTTTGCTGCCTCTCCTGAAGTTGCTTCTTCTCAAGAAAGAATCAGAGACTATTATGATCAGTCTTCACTCGGAATTTATTCCCCACAAAATACTATCGGAACTTGGCTAAGCATGCATAATAGCCAACATTTACTTATCATATATGGGGTATAGCCTCTCATGTGGCAGAAACTTCCAGCTCTCAAAAGCTATAGGGTGTCCCCCTTGAATCAATACTTCCCCAATGCCCTCTCATGAAGGATCACATTCCAACACAAAGGGTTGAGTAAAATCAGGTAGGACCATTACCAGGTAGCTACTCATCACCTCCTTGAGCTTATCAAAATCCCTCTGCACTATAGGTTTCCAACTGAAGTCTCCCTTCTTGGTTAGATCTGTAAGTGGTGCTTCTAGTTGAGAGAACCCTTTTACAAACTTCCGGTAATAGGTACATATGCCTACAAATCCCCGAATTTCTGTGACATTATTTGGTTCATGTCAATCTCTAATAGCATGGATCTTCTCTTCATGAACTCTTACCCCATCCAATCCAATGATGTGGCCCAAGTAAAGAATCTCTGTGATCCCAAACTCACATTTGGAGATCTTAGCATAGAACCGCTGCTCCTTAAGAATGTGTAATACTGCCTCAATATGCTATAAATGTTCCTCCCATGTGCGGCTATAAATAAGAATGTCATCAAATAAGACCAACACAAAATTCCTCAAGTGACCATGGAATATGTGGTTCATGCAAGATTGGAATGTTGCTAGGGCATTGGTTAGCCCAAAAGGCATTACCAAAAACTCAAAATTCCCATAGTGACACTAGAATGTTGTCTTGGGGATATCTTGATCCCTCACCCTGATTTGATGATATCCCGATCTCAAATCAATATTGGAGAATTATTTGGATCCTCTTAGTTCATCCATCAATTCAGCAATCCTGGGAATTGGGTATCTATTCTTCATGGTTTTCTTGTTCAATGCTCTATAATCAATGCACATTCTCAATGTGCCATCCTTCTTCTTCACCAAAACCACTGAAGAGGCAAAAGGACTAGTGTTAGGCCAGATATATCCTAAGGCCAAAAGATATTTAATGGCCTTTTCAATCACATCTCTATATGCTTTGGGGTGCCTATAGGGTGTGTTAATCACTGCTTGGATTCCTTGCTCCAACTCAATAGTATGTTCAAAACCTCGGTCAGGAGGTATTCTAGGTGGAATATCTCTAAATACTATAGAGTATCAGTACAAAATAGATTGTACATCTGGATGCACTGATGAATCCTTGCTCCTAGCTTTTGACAAACACAATTCTACTACCCATTCTATGTCCCCTCTACGTAAATCTGCTTCCATCCTGTGGGTTGAGACAATCTGAGGTGGATAGGTGTGTATGCCTTCGATTTTCTAATGTTTACCATTCCCCTTTTATGTCCATTCCATCTCTAAGGTTTCCCAATTAGTGGTAACATTCCCTAAGGTGATTAACCACTGGACACCCAATATGACATTGGTGTCTAGAATATCAACCAAAATGAAGTGTTCTGTCAATGTGTAGGTTCCCATGGTGATGGTTAATGCTAGAACGTATTTGGCACACTATGTTAGCCATCAGTAAATTTTTGTCATAGAAAATGATGGCTAAAACAAGTCTTAAGCCTTCAAGAGATTATTTTCATAGAAAATAATCTCATTCTTGAAGCCTTCTGATGCTTTCAAATTCAAAATATAATCTTCATTGTTGTTTCATTCATAAATTCACTAAGAAACCCTATTGATATCCAAAAGAAATTGTTCTTAGGCCTAAAATTTCACCATTACATGCCTCCAAAAAACCCTTCATTTCATTCACTATTACTCATTTCAAGATGACCTTTTTCCTCTACAAAAATTCCCTTTTTCCCTTTTAATTACCCTTCATTTCATTAAAAGTCCCATTTTAGACCGAGAAAACCCCTTTCTATGGTTTAAAAACCCTTCCTTTTAACTATTGGAACTTGAAAAAAACTGTGAAAACCCAACAAAAAACACATAAAACCTTTGAAAAACCTCTTCTGCCCCTTTTAGGCCTTTAAACCCCTGAGGGCTTAATTTTTTTTTCTTTTCCGCCATAAGACCCAGCACTATGACCAAGCGCCTAAACCCCTCTGACCCTATCGCATTGGTGTTTTCCCTATATACCCGCATTTTCCTTTCTATCCCGATGCGATTAGCTCCTTTACCTTTGGCCCCTGGTCACTCGTTCCTCCATGAGACCATACCCCTACCCTAAACTATAGCCCCCATCGCATCGGCCCTTATTCATTTCCTCCCCCATTCCTTAGATCCCTTCTGATGCGATCAGCCCCTGTTTCTTTGACCCTTGGTCACTATCTCCTCACGAGACCATTCCCCTTCCTTATTCTTAACCCCTCCCCCTTAACTATTATTTACCCCCGTGCCCTTTGTAAAGTGCATTTTCCCTTTGAAACCTCCCCGCGCTATGCATACCTCCCGAGCGATCTTGACCGTCAATCTTATCGATCTGACGGTCATCGCATTTCCCTCTGCATCCCCCGATTGCTTGACCCATATCTATTCATCCTCACAAACGCTCTCCACTGTCTATCTATGAGATATGATGGCTCTCCTTTAAACCCTACATCCCAACCTATCTGGGCCTACCATCCACTGTGTCAAGTGGCCATCACATCACACGCTGCCACCTAGCTTCCACTAATTCTCCTGCCCGTGCACTTCCCTCCATCATATTATCCCGTAGCCATTGGATCTTCCCCCCAGATCCAACGGTCTACATTGTGTTTCACGTGATTTTTGCAATAGAGGTTTAATGTCCCAAAATCGCGTGAGACCGCCGATTTTACAAAGGCCACGCGTCTTCTTTTCATTCGATCGCATTTGATTCAACATAAACCACTTACCACCTAGATCGAATGCGAAAACCATTCGTGGTTTTCACGAAACCACTTTTCTTCCATTTCGCACCAAAGTCATTTTTAAACCACGTTTTCATGTGTTTTCTCCATAGAGCCTCCTCCACCTGCATTTCATCTCCTCTTCATAAGCTCCTTTGTCTCCACCAGCCTCCAAAGAAGTTTTCCAACACCGCAGGGTTTTTAACATGTTTTGTTAGTTTTATGCAGGGTTTGATATCAGTTTTAAAGGTGGAAATCTTGTCCACCACCCACAAAGAAACAGAACCAAAGATTACCATCTCTAAAGCCAAATCACGAAGGAAAGGAACTACTAGGTTTCTTTTCCTAGTTGATTAGTGTTTCATGAGCATTGGTTCGCTCAGCAAAACCCTTAGCATGCCAAGACACCTGTACATGACAAAGAAGAAAAAATAGTGAAGATAAAGGTTGAAGATTAAAGGATTAATGCATAAAGATTGAAGATCAAGGAGCTCGGCCCAACAGATTAAGATAAAGCACAGCTAAAACAAAAAGGTTAAGGGTTAATACAGTGGATTAAAGACAGATAGCCCGAAAAGAAATTAAGGGAAGAAATAAAAGCCGAAGACCAAAGAAATATGTTTTACCAGTTAAAACAGTCAGTAGAGAAAGTTTAAAGACTTCGAAGATGATTACAAAGGCCTAAAAGTTGTATCAAAGGCCTAAATCAGTTGAACAGTTAGCAAAAGAAAAATTGAAGACCGAAGAAGAATAAAAATGGCATGATCGGCCCTAAAGCACAAAATCAAAGTCAAATTAGTGTTTTAAGGTATTAAGACAGATAGATCAGTAGAAGGAAGGCTTTAAATGCCAAATATCAGAAGCCTTTACTTCTCTGAAGACCAAAATGACACCTGCCAGCTGATTTCACCTAAAAGGAATGCATTTTAATTACACAATCAAAGATATTTGTTAAAGACAGCTCAAAATTAATTATGAGCCTACCAAAAGCCCCCAAAGTCAACAAAAGTGACTAAAGTTGATGAAATTTAATGTAATAATCAATTTGTAGAGTTAAAACATTTGAATACTTCTCCATTTGGCCCTTCAAAGGCTGAGAAGCACTTACTCTGCATTAATTGAAAATATAGACCTTTCTTTCACTCCACCTCCTCATTCTTCTATAAATACTTCTCTAGAAGATAGTATACAGGTTGGTCTTTGGATACTTGTTGAATGTAAATAGCTGTTGAAGCATGCTGTAGCTCTGTTTTGTAATTGAAGACACATAAGCTGAGACGAGAAGGTTGAAACTATAAATACCCACTTGACTTGAAGATTGTAACTGGTTTGAACATCAAATACACAAGTTGATTCATGGGATCCTGGTTTATGTCAAATGGTGATGTGTTTCTTACTGTAATTGTCATTTTTTATCTTGTTTTTCCATAATGTCCACTATTCTCTGATAAATAATAGCAATCATAGATTAGGATTTACTGTCAAGTACCCTAAATCTCACTAATAAATCTTTATCTTTAGGTTTTTTGCTAATTGTGTTTTGAGGATAAATAAATAGAGTATAACTAGTGAAGTATTGGCAAACCCATGTTTACTGTGTACAACTTGAAAAATTGTCTTTGAAAGTTCTTGAAAAAGTCTACTAATTAAAGTTTGAACTAGAGAAGTCTATGGTTAGCCCTGTCCTCTAGTTTATCTCCAATAGTTGCTTTGAAAGATCCCTTGAAGAGTATGTCAAAAGCAGGCTAGTTTAAAAGTACTTACCTGATATTAGGCTACTTTTTATGTTCATCATGAATGTTTTCCTTTAAGATATGTTGAAATGAGGCTAGATTAAAAGTTCTTACTTGATCTTAAGCTATTATTCGTTTTTAATGTTTTCTCTGAAAAAGTATATCAAAAGCAGGCTAGTTTAAAAGCACTTACCTAATCTTACATTACTTTGTGTCTTTCCTTTAAAGTGCATGCCAAAAGTGTTGGGCCGTTAATATGCCATTATTATTATCACTTGTGAACGCTTATTCCACCCATTTCTACCATTCTTCATCACGTCATTTATTATAATTTATTATTTAAATCCATTTTATGATGATTTATGCTTCTATGAATGAATGTTATTTATTCTCCTTTATTTCTAATAAATTAATGATTATGAATTATTTTATCAATGATAGTTTTAATAAGTTGGTTATAACATTATTCACCATTTTTAGCCTCCAAGATAATTTCCAGATTGAAGATTTGATCATTAAAAGTGCCAACTCAGAAATGCGCTGGAATAAGGAGTGACAATTTTGCGGTTGAGATTCTGAGCAAATGAAGACGAATCTGGAAAATCCGGAACATGGGTTTTGTTCAGAACGGACCCAATTAACTTTATTAAAGAACGGTTTGCCCAAATTCGGCTTGTACTAAGAGAAACGCAGGGTTCTTTGAGCACGATTTTCTCAGATTTGTTGTTGCGGCCGTCCTCCAAATCTCAGCTGCAAAGCCAAATTCGCCTTGTTCTTGTTGATCAAATGGTTAGAAGCAAACCAATTTTGTAATAGAATCATGTTGTAATTATCTCTATTGTAACCACTCTCTGCTCTCTTTGTATTTAAATCAGAACAGAGATCAGAGAGGGTAAGGACTTTGAGGATTTTGGGAATGGCGAAGAGAATGGAAAATGATGGAATTGAGGATTTATAATTAAGAATTCATGATAGGATAGGAGGAAGAAATGATTGTTGCATGATGTAATTCTCAAGCATTTGCTGTTGTAATGATTTCACACTTTAATGATTAATACCTGATTCGGGAGTTGTTGTTCATTCTTTTCATCTGAAGTAGCCCAGCAGCATCCGCTGGTGGCTAAGGGCCCAGCCTCTGGTGGAGTACGCTGCTGCTGTATTTTATCTTTCCGATTTCTGCCGTGTGATGGTTTGGTTTCCTGCTCATTTCTTCAAATTGTGTTATTCAGCAATCTTTTGTTTATGAACATTTTGCAGAATTGTGAAATCATAATTGGATTGCGTAGTGACAAAATTATTAATCATAACTTGAATTGTCCTGCTCTTAATTCTAATATAATATTGCGCTGTCTGATTAAGATTGTGGTTCATTTAATTGCTGTTTATTTGTAATTGCAATTGTTGTCAATTATGTTACTATTCAATTATAACTGCAATTGTTGTTACTTCAATAACTGCGATTAATGTTCATGCTGCTGGGTTAAGGTTGCTGATTCAATTACATCTGTAGTTGCTGCGCATTTTTATTTCATTAGCTTTGCTGTTTAGTTTTCCAATAGATTTAGTTGTTGTTCCTTTTCCGCAAGGATTTGTTTTTTCCTTTTAAATGTTATTACAGCAAGTGTGTTTATTCCATTTCTGTTAGCAGCATTATTGATTTATCATTTTCAATTTATTGCTTTAAGTATGGTGTGAGAGATCAACAACTGTAAAGGACATTGGCTATCGCTGCCTAAGTTCTCAGATTGTGGATCTTATTTATGCTTGATTTAATTTACATCAGTTTCCAAAGGGATGAGTTATTGTTACTGGACCCTTGACTGATACATTGCTTATTTTTCCGAATGCATGATTTAAGTCTTAAAGTGCTTTGTTGTAAGTAGATTTTATTCTCAGCTTTCATTTACTTTTGGATTTTAAGCACTATACTACAAAACATTACTCTTGAATAAATAGCCGCCTCAGACTGAGTACACTCTTGAAACAAAAAGTCGTCCCTGGGTTGACAATTAATGTGAGGTAATTAGGAGTTACAAAGACACCTTTTTATCGCTCCACAAAAAGCAGGCTAGTTTATAAGTACTTACTTGATCTTAGGCTGTCCTTTGTTTTTCTTGTGTGTTTGTTTTCTTTCACAACATTATTTTTATGTTTCCATATCACAACTCAATTTAAAGAATCCTTAGACATAGATGACTTGCCCCATGGACTAATCTTGAAACTTGTTGTGCAATTAAAACCTCTTGTGACTTCATAGCCCAATGGACTGACACTTTTTCTGAACTATCTTACCAGTTGAACCATTATTTCAACCTACTCACATCTTTACCCCTTAACAAGCTTCCTTCATATTGATGATATTCTACCCAACCAAAACAAACAAAACCCTTGTACCTCACAAATAGCCTAAAATCATATCATAAACCTTAAAGATCATATCTTTGAAAACACTCATATAGAGAGATCCCTCTCTGAATCCAAGAGGGCTAGATCCTAGGATTCCAAAGTGGTTTTGATGTAGGCTTTGCAGCATTTTTTCTTGCCAATCTTGCAAATTACAGAGACCTAACACACTACATGGTTCTAGCTCCTAGAACCAAAACTGAGAAACCCTCAAAGTCTTATATGTGAATGCCCCTCCTTTGTACGAGTTTTGTATCAATAAAGTTATGAGTAGCTCCATTGTCTACCAAAACTGATACTCTTTGGCCCATAATAGTGCCCCTAACTTCCAACGTTAGATACCTGGTAACTCCTCTTAATACTGCAAGAGCCCCTCGCATTGGAGCAAAAGATTTTACTGCATCTTCTGTGGGAGGTACATCGTTGGTCTTCTCCTCCTCATCAGAAAATATCTCAATGCAATGTGCTTTCCCTGCAACACATTGGTGGTTTGGCACCCATGGCTCTTTACAGGTGAAACAAAGTTTTCTCTTACTTGGTGTTCTCCCCTGATCCTCCTTTGGGCATGGAGAAATATTTTTCTAAAATGGTGTTTTAGTCTTGGGAAAGACATGTTGTAAATCCCTATCCTTCTCCATAGCTTCTTGGAGTGTGGTGGGTCTAGTGGATTTCACCAACCCATGCAATGGTTCAGACATACCAGCAATAAACATGCATATCCTCCAGTTCATAGTGAGGTTAGATACCATCATTGAAAGCTTTAGAAACTCAGAAATATAAGTTTCTAGATCTCCCATTTGCTTGAGCTTGGTTAGCTCAACAAAGTGAGCCTCCGGATCCCTAGGATCAAATATCTCTACCAACCTCCTAGTGAATTCTGAATATGAAGTGATATGAGCATTCCCAAGTGTAGATAACCCATGGAACCACCATTCATGAGGCTCACATTCTAGGTGCAGCACTGCTATTTTGATAGCCTCCATTTTAGAAACTCTATTGAGTTGGAAATAAGTATCCAACTTCTCTACCCAAGCCTTGACTATGCACTTGGGTGACCCATCATAAGAGGGAAAAAAGAACCTGCCCAAACTACGTTGTAGATCTTATTTCTGCATAAACCCTCCCTTCTTATGGCGATGGGAAGATATCCTACCATCCTTGATCCAACATAACTCCTGAAAGCTCAAATATTCTTTGAATCTGTGGGATTGAGATTCATATTCTACAAAATAATCACCAAGGGTTTATTTCTTCAAGGGCCTTCCTTCTGTTAGCCCCCCTATGAAAGTTTTGACAAGCAAATAGGGGGCTAAATTGTTTTTGATTCTTCAAGGAATGCATTTCCTCTGAAAACACAGTCTCCTTGAAGCCTCTGTGTGCCTTTTATCCTTTGATCAAATCCCCTCTGCTGATTTCCCTTTTAAGGCCTCTCTGTTTGTGAAGAAATGCCCAAAGGCCCCTTTTTCCCTTCTTATTTCACCCCCAATTAGCCTCCATTTTATCCCCCTTTTCTTCCCCTTCTATTTCCCTTTTTACCCCCCAAATCCTCCCAAAATCCCATTTAATTTCTTCCCCTACCCTTTATGTAGCTTTCTTCCCCCTTTTCCCCTCTATCGTTCCCCTCCTTCACCTTCAAAATCCATTAAAAGGGGCTAAAAACCCACTTTCCGACCTTATTCTAAGGCCTAGCCCCTTCCCCTTAACCACTTCCCCACATGTGCCCAGGCACCAGGACCAAGTGCTTAAGTCCCGGTGCTTATCGCAATCGAAAGCTGAGCGGGTGCGTATTTCCTTTGTTTACAGCGTTTAGTCCTCGATCTGTTCCGCACTGTTGATCTGCTTCGATCGAACGGCTAAGCGTTAATCACAAGCCCCCCGCTCATCGCAATCGCAACATGCATTGTGCACCCCCCGATTGATCGCATTGCGCTCCGATTGTGATCCTCCGATCATATCCTGGCCGTCCATCTCCCAGCCGATTCGACAGCCAGCGCTTAATCGCAAACCCATTCCCAATCGCAATCGAAAAGCCCAATGGTGCCGCCCCGATTGAGATCCCCCGATTACACCCTAGCCATCCATCTGTTGTGCGATCCAATGGCTATCGCACAATCGCATCGTCATCTCGCCACCCCTCTTCTCTCCCTCCGATTTAATCCCGACCGTTCATCCTCCCGCGATCCGACGGCCCTCCACCAATCGCAGAACTCCTCCGATCGCGTTCCCCGCCGTTGATTCCTCCCACAGATCAACGGTCCAGCATTAATCGCTAGTTCTTCCACCGTCCCCCGATTGCTCTCCCCGCCGTTGATCTGGCCTTCAGATCTAACGGTCATCGCTCAATCGCATTGTCCCGCCCGATCGCAATCGCAAGCCTCCCCCGCTGTCTCCCGATTGCATCCTGACCGTCCATTCTTCCCACAGATCAACGGCTTGGCGCTAATCACATCCCCTTTCCTCCATCTCCCGATTCAATCCTGTCCGTCCGTTCCTCCCCCAGATCGACGGCCATCGCTTAATCGCTCTATCTCTCCCAATCGCAATCGAAACTTTTTGAACGAGCGTTGCGATTGTCTTTCGCTCCGACCTCCGATTGCGATGGTGCGATTGGATCGTGACCGTTCATTTCCTCCAAGATCGGACGGTTCTGGTTTATTCGCCCTCCGCCTCCGCTGGGTCCCACACTCCATTCATCCGTTCATTGTTTTTTATGTTTTCCTTTGTAATTCGCCCAAAGTTGGTTGTCGGGCTTTTCACTGTTAACTATTTCTTCCACCATTCTCGTTGTTTCTCCATTGTTCTGCCGCCTTTCCTCCGCCTCTACAGCATTTCCTCCACCACCACTGCCCGGGTTTTAAACAGGTATATTTTAAAGTGTGCAACTAGTACAGAGAGGCCAATTCAGCGGCCAAACGAGACAGCAGAGCAGGATTTGAGGAGGATTCGAGCCTGTAATTGAAGATTAACGTTTTAATCCTGCGGTCAAAGGCTTAAGGCACTGTTTGAAGACCAATGAGCGCACCAGCAACGCCATTACTGCGCTACCTAACAGCAGGACATGTTTCCTCCAGAAGTACACCTTCCCGCAACGTCCTCCATGTTTCTCGAGCCTAGGAAAGTCAAGAACACTGACAGAGATTCTTAAAAGATAGTCAGGCAGCATTAAAGAAGCATGGAGGGCCTTGCAGACTTCCATCCAGTTCATTTATTCAGAATGGAAGCACAGAGCTCCAAGCACCAGAAAGGATCCCAAAGAAACATCCGAGGTCGATTTCAGCCTGACAGAGATCTCCAAAGCAGTCTACAGAGTACATACAGAGCCGCAGAGCCATTAAGCAGTATGGGCATGGACACTTCCGCCGATTCTGTCTTAATGATATTGATTAATTTTTCATCTACCTCTGTTTTCTCTCTTCTCCTATAAAGATCCCCGAGAACATAATGTAAAGGTTGTTGTTGCCTTGTTGGGCATCTGCTGTTAGAGGGATTCAGTTTGACTGTTAGAACAGCCTTGGGAGGAAGTTGCAAAGTAGTTTGTATGTAATAGGCTGGGAGGATAAGTCTGGACTATAACAGCCATTGAACCATATTGTACATGACTGGTTTTGCATCAATTAATCAAAGCACATTTCACAGGATCCTAGTCTATTACTATTGGTGATGTTTTTCTTAACTCTGTTTATTTCATTTACATGTTGTTTCACGTTCTTCTGGTAGGCATCAGAATAATGGTATAGGATTCACCCTTGTTAGGTGCCCTATGCTGTCTGCTCTCCCTACCTCTATGTTTTCCGCCCTCTGTGCTGTCTAAGAGCGGGTTCACGGGTTTAACCAGTGCAGCGGATGTTATTGCCTGCTGGCTGATGTATGAACTTGGGGGTTTGCTTCTTAGATGTTTCTTTGTAATCTTATCTCTATTTTTCCCTTGGAGTTGCTAAAGCAGACCTGGAGTTAAATGACCTCTGGTCTGATCTATAAGCAACCCCTTTGTCTCTTTGAGAGTTGCCTTAGAGTATGTCCAAGCAGGTCTGGAGTTAAATGACCTCTGACCTGATCTATAGACAGAAATTTGGTTGTCTTTCCTTCTTCCACTTTCCCTCCTTAATGTTCCATTCCACCATCTGCCTAAAAGATCCTTTAGTGTAGATGACTTGCCCTTTGAAAGCTTTGGCTAGTGGTTGCAAGTAATTCCCTTTCATGACTCCATAGCCCAACGGATGGCACTGTCTTGGCCCATCCTCTTTGCTGAAGCCTCCTGCTGTTTTGTTTCCTTTCTCCCATTTCTTTCCCAGTCCATGATCTCCTAACCAACCCAGCAACCCTCCAACCAAACCATTTAAAACCCCCCTCTGTGCTTCATAACTAGCCTAATATCTCATTTGAGCATCAAAGATAAATCATTCTTTGTTTATTGGAGAGATCCCTCTCCGGGTCCAGGAGGGCTAGATCCTAGGGCCCCAAAGTGGTTCTGATGTTGTCTCATCTTTTGGTCTTTCCAATCTGGCCAAAACATGGGAACACCAACATAATGGCGACTCCGCTGGGAAAGAATCTGAGAGTCAAGAACCGCTGATAGTTGGTCTATTTCCCATTTTTGTCACCAACATAATGGAAACTCCACTGGGGAACAATCTGAGAGTCAAGGACCTCTTTGCCTCTAGATTGGCTTTTAATTGCTGATGGTGGACAGCACCCTGCTTCAAATATTCATAATCATCCACCTGGCGAATCCACACTCCCTATGATCCAAAGACCCGATGACTCCACTGGTGGAGGACTCAAAACTGGTTGAGAAGAGGCAGTGACCTTCTTTGCAAAAGCGTGAATCCAAGCATGGACAGGGATGCAAAGTATAATGCTTTGTATAACAAAGTATGCAGAATAACAGAAGTGCTTGGCGAAATGCTGGAGACGTACATGGCTAATATGAATGCAGATGATGATTATTTAGAGCAGGCCATGTCATCTTCAGAACAAGAACAAACTCAAGATCTAGAAGATGAGAAGTACCTATATGATGCTTAAGAATTTGTAGAATATGAAGAGGAAAGTGATCAGGAACTGCCTGATTGCATACCTGCGTCTTGTGTTATGCTGACCAAAGAACATCAGGGCCTATTAGCAAAGGCTAATAGGGAAAGCTGCCTTGAGGAAACAGGAGATAACATGGAAGAGGCAGAGTCTGATGTTGAAGAAGAGGCTCAAGAAGACATCCCGCCTCCCAGTCAGCTAATGCAAGAGAGAGAGGATTGCTGCTCTTCTGTCCATGATGAAAGGGAAACCCCTCTTTTGATAGAAGAGGAGTTTGAACATATATTAAATCAACAGTCCACCTCTGAGGCCTTCTATAGAACAAGCGCTCCTGCTCAGCCATTTTATGAGTTTGATGATTCAGATCCAGAAGACTCCTCCGTGGATTAGAACGAAGAAAGACTTGTTGTGCGCCCAGAATGGTGGACTTGGTCAGGTCCGCCTATCTATGACACTGATGGAGAAAGTTATGAAAGCATCAGTGACGAGTGTCATGAGATCGGACGCCAGCGGTCTTTCCTTACAGAAGATGAGGAGGAAAGCAAAGAAGAGATTCTTGAGCATGATGAAAGCAAGGAGCTTACTCTTGAAGAAGAGGAAGCAAAGGAATACGCCCCTGCTCAAGAACACATGGATCTTTTCACGGAGCCCTGCACCTCAGAGCACAACATATCGGAGCTCCGAGAGGACTCAACCCCAATACACGATGAGTCCTCCAGTTCAGAAGATGAGGGAGATTCTCTCTCTCAAGAGAGTCTTCTTCTTGATCCAGTGGAAGAAGAAGGGATCCTGGTCGAAGCCAAGCTTCCAGACATTCACAACCAGGTATCTTATCATGATCCTTATGCATTTTTCCTGCAAACATTTGAAGAAGGATCAAAGGTATTTTTGAGCAGCATGTTGCAGACAGGAAGCAAATTTTTCAAAGCTGCTGTTATTGAACAAAAAGAGTGGGAGCTGCCCTGCCTATCTAGCACGCTCAAGGAGTTGAGCAAGAAGGACCAGCCATGGGATCATTTGGTGGACTGGTTGCATTGGAAGACCATGTTTGTAAGCTAGATTGTAAATATTCCAGTTAGAGTAGGGTAGGTAGGAAGCTCAATAAAGCTCAGTCTATGAGCAAGTAGATTAGTCCTTCAAATTTCTGTCTTAGAAGGTAGAGAAGAAACCTCCTAGACATTCTAATCCTAGCAGGTAGTAGATTAGGTAGAGAAATAGATGAGGCAAACATTTTAATCTGGTCTCATGGAGTAATAAGGGTAGAAGTAGAATAGGTTTATTCTTTCCTGTTTGTAAATATTGATGATGTAAAGGGTCTGCAAGTCCAAATGCACCCAAGAAGAAAAAATGTTAGAACTATAGTGTGGGTAGGTAGTTGTGTGGGAGAATTTTATTGCTGATATGTTGTCTTCATAGTCTGTGCCAGCTGATCAAGGAGAGAAAAGGATGGTTCAAGCAGCAGGCACCTGGCCTACACCAAGAGATCAATTTCTGGTTTCTTAGCTCCTTCAAGAAGAAACCATCCCCATGTGGAGCCACTGTTAGCCCCCCTATGAAATTTTTGACAAGCAAATAGGGGGCTAAATTGTTTTTGAGTCTTCAAGGAATGCATTTCCTCTGAAAACATAGTCTCCTTGAAGCCTCCGTGTGCCTTTTATCCTTTGATCAAATCCCCTCTGCTGATTTCCCTTTTAAGGCCTCTCTGTTTGTGAAGAAATTCCCAAAGGCCCCTTTTTCCCTTCTTATTTCACCCCCAATTAGCCTCCATTTTATCCCCCTTTTATTCCCCTTCTATTTCCCTTTTTACCCCCCAAAACCTCCCAAAATCCCATTTAATTTCTTCCCCTACCCTTTTTTTAGCTTTCTTCCCCCTTTTCCCCTCTATCGTTCCCCTCCTTCACCTTCAAAATCCATTAAAAGGGGCTAAAAACCCACTTTCCGACCTTATTCTAAGGCCTAGCCCCTTCCCCTTAACCACTTCCCCACATGTGCCCAGGCGCCAGGACCAAGTGCTTAAGTCCCGGCGCTTATCGCAATCGGAAGCCGAGCGGGTGCGTATTTCCTTTGTTTACAGCGTTTAGTCCTCGATCTGTTCCGCACCGTTGATCTGCTTCGATCGAACGGATGAGCGTTAATCGCAAGCCCCCCGATCATCGCAATCGCAACATGCATTTTGCACCCCCCAATTGATCGCATTGCGCTCCGATTGCGATCCTCCGATCATATCCTGGCCGTCCATCTCCCAGCTGATTCGACGGCCAGTGCTTAATCACAAACCCATTCCCAATCGCAATCGCAAAGCCCAATGGTGCCGCCCCGATTGAGATCCCCCGATTACACCCTAGCCGTCCATCTGTTGCACGATCCAACGACTATCGCACAATCGCATCGTCATCTCGCCACCCCTCTTCTCTCCCTCCGCTTTAATCCCGACCGTTCATCCTCCCGTGATCCGACGGTCCTCCACCAATCACAAAACTCCTCCGATCGCGTTCCCCGCCGTTGATTCCTCCCACAGATCAATGGTCCAGCATTAATCGCTAGTTCTTCCACCGTCCCCCGATTTCTCTCCTCGCCTTTGATCTGGCCTTCAGATCTAACGGTCATCGCTCAATCGCATTGCCCCGCCCGATCGCAATCGCAAGCCTCCCCCGTTGTCTCCCGATTGCATCCTGACCGTCCATTCTTCCCACAGATCAACGGCCTGGCGCTAATCGCATCCCCTTTCCTCCATCTCCCGATTCAATCATGTCCGTCCGTTCCTCCCCCAGATCGACGGCCATCGCTTAATCGCTCTATCTCTCCCAATCGCAATCGGAACTTTTTGAACGAGCGTTGCGATTGTCTTTCACTCCGACCTCCGATTGCGATGGTGCGATTGGATTGTGACCGTTCATTTCCTCCAAGATCGGATGGTTCTGGTTTATTCACCCTCCGCCTCTGTTGGGTCCCACACTCCATTCATCCGTTCATTGTTTTTTATGTTTTCCTTTGTAATTCGCCCAAAGTTGGTTGTCGGGCTTTTCACTGTTAACTATTTCTTCCGCCATTCTCATTGTTTCTCCATTGTTCTGTCGCCTTTCCTCCACCTCTACAACATTTCCTCCACCACCACTGCCCAGGTTTTAAACAGGTATATTTTAAAGTGTGCAGATAGTACAGAGAGGCCAATTCAGCAGCCAAACGAGACAGCAGAGCAGGATTTGAGGAGGATTCGAGCCTGTAATTGAAGATTAACGTTTTAATCCTGCGGTCAAAGGCTTAAGGCACTGTTTGAAGACCAATGAGCGCACCATCAACGCCATTATTGCGCTACCTAACAGCAGGACATGTTTCCTCCAGAAGTACACCTTCCCGCAGCGTCCTCCATGTTTCTCGAGCCCAGGAAAGTCAAGAACACTGACAGAGCTTCTTAAAAGATAGTCAGGCAGCATTAAAGAAGCATGGAGGGCCTTGCAGACTTCCATCCAGTTCATTTATTCAGAATGGCAGCACAGAGCTCCAAGCACCAGAAAGGATCCCAAAGAAACATTTGAGGTCGATTTCGGCCCCATTGCAGATCTTCACAGTCTCACGTAGCACACACAGTCACCTGTTATTGGCGTATGGGCGTGGACACTTCCGCCGATTCTCCGTTCTTAATGAGATTGATTAATTGTTCATCTACCTCTCGTTTTTCTCTTTCTCTATAAAGATCCCTAGAACATAATGCTGTCAAGAACATTTTGCCGGCACATGCCGTTAGAGGGATTCCTGGGGCTTTGGATCATAGAACAGCCTGGGAGGAAGTTGCAGCAGCGCTTGTGGCGTGTAATAGCTTCGGAGGAGAAGTCTGATCAGAATAAAATGGCTGAACCATATTGCATATGACTCCGGTTTTTGCATCGCTGAATAATCAAAGCACATTTCTACGGATCCTGTCTATTACTATTGGAGTATTTTTCTTAACTCGCTTATTTCCATTTACATGTTGTTTCACGTTCTTCGGGAGGCACGTAACAATGGTATAGGATTCACCCTTGTTAGTGCTCAAGGCTGCCTCGCTTCTCCTCACTTATGTTTTCTGCTTCATGTGTATCTAAGAGTAAATTCGTGGAGTTTAATCAGTGCAGTGGATGTTATTGCCTGTTGGCTGATGTATGAACTTGGGGGTTTGCTTCTTAGATGTTTCTTTGTAATCTTATCTCTGTTTTTCCCTTGGAGTTGCTAAAGCATACCTGGAGTTAAATGACCTCTGGTCTGATCTATAAGCAGCCCCTTTGTCTCTTTGAGAGCTACCTTAGAGTATGTCCAAGCAGGTCTGGAGTTAAATGACCTTTGACCTGATCTATAGACAGAAATTTGGTTGTCTTTCCTTCTTCCACTTTCCCTCCTTAATGTTCCATTCCATCATCTATCTAAAAGATCCTTTAGTGTAGATGACTTTCCCTCTGAAAGCCTTGGCTAGTTGTTGCAAGTAATTCTCATTTCATGACTCCATAGCCCAATGGATGGCACATTCCTAACCTATCCTCTTTTGCTGAAACATCCTGCTTCTCTGTTCCTTTCCTTCCATTACTTTCTCAGTCTATGATCTCATGACCCAACCCAGCAACCAACCAACCAAATCATTTTAAACCCCCTTTGCGCTTCATACCTAGCCTAATATCTCATTTGAGCATCAAAGATAAATCATTCTTTGTTTATTGGAGAGATCCCTCTCCGGGTCCAGGAGGGCTAGATCCTAGGGCCCCAAAGTGGTTCTGATGTTGTCTCATCTTTTGGTCTTGCCAATCTGGCCAAAACATGGGAACCCCAACACCTTCCTCACTTTCCAAATATAGGAATGTGGGCATAGTAGAGCGTTGTGAAGAAGGTTGTGCTCTATTTTCTCCCTCAGAAAATATGATGTGCTAGAGCTTTCTCTATGGTGAAACCTTCTAGGGGATTCCTTCTGCCTCATCTCCTTGATATCTTTGGCAATGACCTGCATATTTTGAAGAAGGAGCTTTGGGATCTACCTCTCCTTGATTGTTGTAGATATATTTTCCCCACAAGCTGAGCTAAGATCAGAGCTCTGATACCATTGTAATATCCCTTTTCAGGAAAATCAGCAATATTGACACCAAAAACATAGTTTGCTGAAAATTACACTATAATAATGAGAAAAAACACTTGGATCCATTATTTTATGTATTATATCCCTCAAATATATAAGGGGATCAAAAAAAAATCATTCTAGCTATGTTAAACATATCTCCCAAGCCCAATATAGTCTAAAAACACCCAAACCCCATGACTTCTCCAACACAAAATTTATGAAGCATAAGACAGCACAGTTTCTTAACTGTTTCTGCTACAAAAAAATTGAAACCAATAGATCAGATGATATATTACTCAAAGAGCTGAGAAAATGGAGATCTAGTCTCTTTTATACAATCTTAAGATAACCCGGCAAGGGTTTCTTGAAAGCATAAGGTGCAAAAAGTAGATCTACAGATATATGAATGAAAATTACACTGTATGACTATAGCTTTGCATACACATGGCTGGAAAATACAAGAAATGGCTGAAACAACTCCTTGCTATATTTCCAGGAGAAAGAATGATCTTTTTGCTAGGAAACTAGCTCACAAACAGGGATTTTAACCCCTCCATTGCAACAACATGAAAAATAACACAGTTTCTCCAAGGGACTGTGCTGTAGCTATAGGTGGCCACTTGAATCAATGTCTAATTATGGAAATATAGCCCAGAATACTCCTCTCAGATCCCTTCACCAAGCTCTCCAAGAAAGAGTGTGTAATTCCCGCATGAGAATACCTTGCACTAAATAGTGCAAAAAACCCAGCTAAACAGCTAAAGTATGAAAGAAGTCATAAGATTCAATCATAAACAATATTCTGAATGCCTCTCATGGCTGCCATCCCTTCCCTTTTATTCTTGGTGAGCCTCCTCATCTTTGGCCCCACTCATTTATGAGGTTACTTTCTTGCAAAGACACCTCCTCCAAAACTGCATTGTTCCCATTAGCTCCACTGTCTCTTTTTGCAGCACTATTGATTTGGTCAACCTGGATCTATTCCACATGCATTTCTCCCTTCCACACCCAAGGTGACTTTATTTTGCCTACCTAAACTGATCCACATTCAAATTGGAAGTGTTTTATTCCTAATAAATAGATTTAAGGGTCTCCCTACCCCATTTATTCTTCTAGACTGAAAAATAGAGCAACATATAATATTCCAACTAGTAATAAGCTAATTGGGAATATTACACATGATCTGGAGGGTAAAATGAAGCTTCGATATTATAAGGATGTGATCAAACTCACTCTTGATAATCAAAATTATCTCTCTATGCTGACCAGCACTAAGAATAAAATGAACATCGCTAGGATAATAACTAATTCTCATGAGCTTGAGACTGAGATGGGGCAGTGGTCTATTCCGAAGACTCCCTGAAATGATAAAATTTGTCAGATTTGTGATACTAAGCAGGTGGAAGATGAAAAACACTTCCTCTTAGATTGCTTGACTCTTACTCACATCCGCTCTCAATTCTCTAACATCCTCCACACTTTCAATCTTCTTGACCTATTAAGCCAACCCACCTATAACGATCTTGGAGCGCTCCTTTCCCTTCTCTTTGATCATAGAAACAAGATTTTGAAGACTCAAACTTAGATTCATTTTTGAGGTCAGATAGGCCGCATTAGTCTTAGCGGATGTTAATCATCATCATCACCATCATTAGAATTTTTTATAATTAATAATAATAATAAATAAATTATAATTTAGTTTTTATGATATTTTTAATTTTTACCATGGTGAGATGATAACTATCTATGTTTATCGACGATTTAATTTATATGATTATACTAGTTTGTAAAATTTCATTTAGGGTTGGATGTATGAAATATTTGTCTACCAACTTTTCTTGCTTCAAATGATGTGAAATGCTTATAACCCTTTACAATTAAATTTATAATTAACCCTCTATATAAAAACATGTCATATATTTCCTTAAATTAATGTAATGTAACAATGTTTTTAAAAAGATATTTAACCAATGCAATATCTCTTCCATCGACTTCTTTCATCAAATAATATTGATGTAACTACCATATATACCTGAATGTTATATTCAAATAAACTTGAAAATATTTAATAAAAATTGTGTAAAAAAAATCTATTATATAGAGGATAATACAGTTTTTTTAAGAAATGTATCTATTTATGATAAATGTACGTATAAATGTGTATTTTCATTTATTTTTAATTCTATTAAAATAAGACAAAGCATAAATATAATTTTGATCAATAAAGATAATTTTAATGACAAGTGCTACATAGTGAATAGTTTTTGTCTCTTAGTCTCTTAGTTTAAATATAGCTAGATTCAAATTAATGTTAAGGTTTAGAATCCAATCAATTTAAGTTTTACTTTGGTAAATTGAAATATTCTGTTAATTATAATTCTGTATTGTAGAGTGGAGAATCCAATCCTACCCAATTGCAATAATAATAGTTTTGTTGAGAAGGTTTTATAGAAAGTATTACATTTAATGTATAAAGTATAAATAGATATTTTAAAATGAAATTATTCTTTTTATAAATATATGTAAAAAATAAATTGAATATATATATATATTAAAAATAAAATTACTTTATTTGCTTTATTGTTAATATTTTTTTATACTGAATAATAATAATATATAATTTAATTGATTTTAAATGTTTAAAGCTTGAATTCTCTAAATACCAATAATGTGTTTATGGAACAGTGATATATAATTAAGGAAAATTTTCCAAATCACAGGGGTATAGTCGTGGTATAGCCCATCTTTATTCTTATTCTTTTTCTCTCCATGAACATTTTTATTTTGTTCAAATTCTTTGTCCATGAAACTCTGTGAGTTGGAATAAAAATAGATTCCATATAAAGTATTTGCGGATAAAAATAGATTTTATTAGATTACATTTTTGGCAGTCTGGGAAAATTTACAGCCTCCACAGATGACCCGACTCCTTAAGTTGGTAAAAAAAGACTTTGAGAGTTTAATTCTGTATGAGCAAATTGATATCTCGCCTTTAAGTTTCAACAAAGTTATTTAAAGTCCAATAAATGAAGACTCTAAAGTTGTTGAGTTTCAATAAAGTTATTTAACAAGTCTAATAAAAAAAAAATTAAAAGTTATTAAGTAATTTGAATAAAGTTATTTAACAATTTTTTGAGCCCCACCCACTCAAACTTCCAATTCTATACTGGCATTCCATTTTAGATGTGATTGAAGATGACCCATAAAGATTCTTCCAAAGTTTTTCCATCTCATGCAAGGCCCACCACCCAACATATTGTCGTAATACATATGGGTTGTCTTCATGCAAGGCCCACCACCCACCATATTGTGGTGTGTAATACACACATGACAAAACAGAAAAGCTGCATCTCTTTTTACTGTGTAATATAGCATTGACAGAAGAGAATAAGATCTTAGTGGTTAATTTTCCAAAAAGAAGAGCACACTCACAGAAAGAATTAAGGTGTTATCTCGGCAAATCTTAATCTAAAGTTTCTATTTTGAAATTAGATAAATTGATGCACAACATGAAAAAATAGAGGAAAAACATTAATATAGAGGAAAAACATCACCATTAACATAGCTCAAGAACCCTGTGAACGGTCTTTAATTATTGATGCCTAGCTCAAAACTGTAATGCTCCAATACAATGATATTTTACAATGCAGAGTCTAACAAGGTCCAACCCTTCATAATAGAAACTCAAGTACTATTTAACTAAAACTTGAGTCAGTTTCCCTAATCCACTTTGGCAAACTTCATTAATTACAAACAAACTGAATTTAGACAAGTGTGGCCATGCAAGGCCCGAGCAAAAATATCTGACAAAACACCTCCTGTAGAATTAATTTTGGGCAGCTCTTTATGGATCTAAAAACTTCAATGGCTCTTCATAAAATCAAAAAAGTAGGCTTGAAGGTGTTTGTGATGGTAATGAAGAGGCAACAAATGGTGGCTTTGACATTTGGCCCTACTTTTCAGAAAGCCGATGTTGGGTAATTAAATCTGGTGCAGTGCTAGCTACTTTTCATTGATTGGTGATAGCATTGATGTGTTTACTGTCTTTTCTACTTCTCCTGGTATATTACACTAGTTCTGAATGAACGCCCTTTTCCCGGCTCGACCTCCTTCGCTTTTACTCCTTGTCAGGGCTTATTATACCACAAGTCCTTCATGTCGTGTTTAGCCTATTTCTTCATAAAATGGTGCACAAACGTCATTCACCCAGACTTAAAAACCTTTAGATTTCATCTTGAACCACATCACATCCACGCCAACATCGCACTTCGCATTTCACTATTTTTTAACTTTACCTTTGCACTTATCTTTTGAAACTTGCGATGTGCGCTATGTGACCTGGTCCCACCGTCATCGCATTTCACACTTTGTCGATTTTAACACTTACCCTTCGCACTTATCTTTTGAAACTTGCAATGCGTGCTATGCGATTGGGTCCCACCGTCATTGCATATCACACTTCAGAGATTATATCACAAACCCTTTGTGCGTATCCTGCAAAACATGCGATTTGTGATTGCGATCGGGTCCCACCGTCATCGCATATTGCACTTCAAAGATTATATCACGAACCCTTTGCGCCCATCCTGTAAAATTTGTGATTTGTGATTGCGATCGGGTCCCACCCATATCGCACATTGCACTTTGGCAGTTTTATCATAATCCTTTCACACTTACTTGTTAAAACTTTGTGATTTGAGCCAATACAACCAAACTTCAACTCTTTTTCATCTTCTACAGACTTTGCATTCAAATCATCCAGATTTAGGAGGGGTACTTCAACAATGAGTGGTATTAGTAAGAGGGGTTGCGAAGTATTATGGGTGCGCCACGTAGCAGCATGGGCAGTTAATGGAGACCACCATTTTGGACCCTCCACCCCCTCCCCCCCTTGTTAACATTCGGAGGCCAAGGGGGGGGGCGAAAAGTATTGTAGGCCATCTAATATGTGGAGGTGAGCAGGGATGGTTAACGTGGAAGCAACAGGACAGCTGATGTGAGGTGTGGTCGGGGTATGAGAGTCGAGGCGGGTGAAATGAAACTTAGGATAAAGAGGAATAACAAAGGGGTGGGGTAAAAGGATATGCAATGTGGTCAGGGACTTAGGATAAAAACATACCATAAGGTCCCAAACTTGACAAAAATCATCCCTTTTCAGACCTTTAGAGAAAAATTTGAACTTTTTAGTTTGATTTCTCTTCAGTTTGATTAGAGGAAAACAATAAAGCAGTTTTTAGGCTGCATATCTATAGCATGAACTTTGCATTTCTCCTTTCTCAACAAATCTACCGGCCCAATTTGAAATTCCTAACATTTTTTCTCCTTGTAGGGTGCATTTAGACTTGCATAGCCTTACATCATTTTTTATTTTTGAATTTCTAACCTATCACCTATCCATTATTCCTCTTATTAGTTTAGATTAGGTTGTTGCACCAATGTCATTTTCTACATATCTATCGATAAGACAACTTTAAATGGTTTGGAAAATATTCATTTTCTAACCTATCAGCAAAAAATTCAAAATTGTACAATCATGCTTAAACTATATGATTGCACAAAAACCTTCTAAATAGTAGTGGCATTTTGATTTGCATCACTTTTAGAAATACTTATCTTTTTTGTGGGGCTTTCTTTTTCCTTTTTTAAATACCCTCTTTTCTTCTTATTTTGTTTCTTTTTATCTTTCTTTGGAAAATACGTTTGAATATTGAAATATATGTAGATATGAAAAATTTGCAAAGAGGAAGTACACAGTCACCTTGTGATATTGTAAATTACAGGACTCTAACAGTGGCTCCAGCTGGGGATGGAACTTATGTTTAGGGAGGTGTCAAGAACACCAAGTCCAGTAGCCTTGTATACTTCTCCTCTGCAACATTTTGACTGATTTCTTTCTTCCCTCTCCTTTTTTTTTTATTTTCTTATCAGACTAGGCTTATGGCCTTCACTTAGGGCTTCAACCTTGTCCAACAAATTATTGAAAATTGTAAGGCTATGGTATTTTCAATGATGAAATTTTAATCTGAGTTTTTAACAGAAATAATGTTTTAGCATACTACCATTGACAGGACCTCCAAACAACTCTATTCCATCCATCTCTAGCAATAAAAATGCATTATCTCCTCTGAAAGAATGAATAATGTATGGGCCTTTCCATAGGTTGTCAAACTTGCCATGTTTACCTTTATCTTCTCTTCTAGAATCCCACTTCAGCACTTTATCTCCGATATTGAAATCATTTTCTTTTGTCCTTTTGTCAAAGATCTTTTTCATCTTTTCTTGCACCACCTGAGTTCTATTGTACACCTATTCTCTGGACTGTTATAGTTGAATGGTATGGCCTATTCTTCTTTGTACATCATTTTCTTCAGCCTGCACCTCTTGAATGAGTTTCATGGCTGGCACTCCTAAGGATTTTGGGAAAACTGCATCCATCCCATAGACCAATTGATATGGTGACATGCCAATTGATTTCTTCGTTGTCATTCTGTCAACCCATAATGCATGGACCAATTTTTTATGCCAGGATTTCTTATTGTCTTCTAGCAGCTTCTTGATGATGTTGACAAGGCTCTTGTTGGAGGATTCAGCTAGTCCATTACCTTAAGGGTAATAAGATGTTGAATGCCCCAAAGAAATTTGATATCTGTGGCAAAAATCCACCATTTTCTTGGATTTAAAAGCAATGGCGTTATCTGTAATGATTTTCCTAGGACAACCAAATCTAGACAAGATGTCGGCTTCAAGGAATTTGATAATCACTGAGTCAGTAGCAGTTATGGAAGGAATGGCCTCTATCCATTTGGTAAAATATTCTATAGTAGTAAGGATCCATTTATGCTGCACGAAGGAGGAAGTGTGGATTTATCCAATGAAGTATAAACCCCATTGTTGGAAAGGAGCTTCAACAGAGATTGGTTGTAAGGAAAAAGGCAACAGTGTTCTTTTTCCCTAAAAAATTTGGCATTTATGACAGGTAGCTACCATTTTGTGGATATCTCAGAAAAGAGTAGGCCAATAGAAACCAAACCTTAGGATCTTGTTAGCAGTGGTTTTCCAGTAGAGATGGCCTCCACAATCCCCTCCATGAAATTTAGGCATAACCCTATTTGCATATTATTGAAGCAAACATTTAAGAAATATGCCCCCAGAATATTTCCAGTACAAAACATTTTCTAGGATGCTGAATTTTACAACTTTCAAGTTTAAGAATCTAGCTTTTGTTTCGGACAAACCAGGAGGAGCATCTAAATTAAATAGAACATATAATATATTTGCATACCAGGGAGAATTTAGGAAGGCTTCCTTAACAAGTGTAGTCACGAGCTCCTCTTGTTCATCCAGTGCATGAATTATATTAATATCTAGTGCTTGAAAATTGGTTTCAGCCATCAATTTGGCCAATCCCTTTCCCTTGATTAGTTTGGTGGGTGTGATCTCTAAATCATACTCCAAAATGAAAGCTATCCACTTGCCTCTTTTTCCATCAGGATCCTGTGTTGGGATGTCTTTGACAACTATATTGGGCACAAATGTAATGATGTGTGAATGTAGAATGTAAACTATGAAATACTTCAGTGCTTTGATCAAGGAAGACACCCGCTTTTCCATGATATTGTACTTCAAAGGCACTTCTCTCAAATCTTGGCTGAAAAATGCTATGGAATGCTCTTGTCTGTCCTTATTTTTCTGCAGCAATACAATAGAAATTGGGTGCACTGAGGCAAAGGAAAAAATGATGAAATCCTTGGTGAAATTAGGGCTGATCAAAACCAGTACTTTTGTGAGTGCTTGCTTTACCAGGTCAAAATACTATTTAGCCCCCTTGGTCCACTTGACTCTTGAGTCACTTTTGAGCATGTTAGTGATATTCCTCAGGAGTTCTGCAAGGTTTGGTATAAACCTTCTTAAAAAGTTGATCTTTCCAATGAAAGATTGCAACTCCTTGATGTTTCTAGGATGACTAATTTGTAGTATGCCCTCAATCCTACTAGGGTCAATTTTGATCCTTTCTTCAGATATGAGGTGGCCTATAAACTTTCCTTCTTCAAGACCAAATAATGATTTCTTAGGATTCAAAGATAGATTGAACCTTCTACATTTTTCAAAAACTGTTCTCAAATGGGCCAAATGTTCTTCATCATTTTTTGAATATACTGTAATATCATCAAGGTATATCACAATGAAAAAACCGATTTCTTCTGAAAAATCAATATCCACTGCTCTTTGAAAAGTGGCACCAGTATTTATTAATCCAAATGGAATTTTTACATACAGGAAGGTTCCCCAAGGAGTAGTAAAATCTATTTTTTGTTGATCATCTGGATGCACCAGCACTTGACTGTACTATTCTGAAATGATTGTATTCGTTTTGTTGTGCTAAGTGTCTTTCAATTTTAAAAACATGTGCATAATCAGTTCATTAGTTTGCATAAGGATTAAGGAGTTGTTCCATGATCTGTAGATGATTTTGAGTGAATTAGAAGCACAAAAAAAAGCATAAACAACACTGAATAGTAGTGTAAAACACAGAAATAAGTCACCACATGAAATTTACATAGTAGGCATGATGAAGCAGCTCACCCCTCCTGAGCTACATCTACTGGTCCAACTCCTAATGGCTTGTCCACATTTCATTATGCTAAACAAATTTCTATTACATGTAGTTAAAGTGCTATAATGGTTGTTTTCTCTACACCAATGGCTTCATAATGCTCCAATTAGTAAAAAATGACTCTTCATTCATTCTGAATGGGCGAAAATTGAGTCTCCTACTCTTTTTCCCAGTATCTCCTAGAAAAGCTCCACTACAAATGGAGAACTCCACTTAACTAGAGTTAAAATTGGGCTAGTCGCCAATTTAGGCATGCCCTCTAACTATTCCACCATTCAAACCATGCATTTAATGTTGTGGTTGGGTGGTGGTCACATGCGCACCCCCAAACTGCGGGTTATCATAATGGTTAGCGAAAACCACGTTATAAACTGCAGTTTAACTGTTTTTGTTTCGGGGAAAATCACCCTAGAGGTTCGTTGGGCTTAAACCTCCATAGAGCAGGGGCATGCTACTTAAGAAGGACTCACACAACCATACATGTTCATGAAAAACTAAATAGAGTAGAATGAGGAAGTTACCCGTAGGTCCTACGGTTGAAGCAGATCCCGCAGGGTCCAAACCCCCAACAACCGTCCTTCCTTCTTAACCTAAAAGACAAGAAGAAACAAGCACGAAGAACTGGTTATACAGAATATATCTACTCTAAATGTTAGTGAAATTCATATGAAACATTAAATAAACCATAATGAATGCTTAAATAACAATTTTCTCATATATGTAAGCAGACACTAACACGTATATTTCGGGAACAAGATGGTACTTCTGTATTATAAATAGCATGTACAGAAATAACGAGTGGAGAGATCACCTGAATCCTTCCACGATCTTCGAGCAGATCGTCGTCCGGATCCGTCCCGCCCTTGCCTCACTAAGATTCCTTCCAAACTGGTGCATACGAGATGACATATAGGGAGATGAGCATCTCAAGGAAACAAGGGTTTCCTGTAATGAACTGGGAAAGTGCAGGAGGCACGGGGAATCAGACTTGGATAGGGAATACCAACAGAGTATAATATCAATAATTCTCTCTCTCCCTCAAGCCATACACATGAGGGGATTTTATACTCCCTCCAAGTAGTTTCAACAGTTGGAAACAGTTGGCCACGTGCTGGGGTGGTTGAACTACCTGAGTAAACATCAACCCAGCCCGAAAATAGGGAATTTTTATATATATTTTTAATGATTTTGTCCAAGTCTGTAGGAATGAGTGCCCAAAGCCATAAAAGCAATCATGAATCACATGAAGGTGAGAAATGATGCTATAACAGATGCCCCCTAATATATGAGGTCAGAAGGGGTACATGATGGCCGAAATGTATTATGCACATAGAAAGAACTTCGCAAGGACAAGAGAGGACTTCACCGGATTTCAGCCTGCCAAAAACCAATGAAAGAAAACAGAGAGTCAACTCATGCTGAGGCGGGCATACCCATGCTCAGTCAAAAATACATCATATAGAAAGTACTGAATAGATCCAACATGTATACAAGTATAACTGAACTGAAAGTACATAATGAATCATCTGATCATGGCCCGGAAATATAAGTCTGAATCAATGTCCAAGTATCACATATAGAAAGCTGATCAAGGATGCTGCAACTGGATGTCTGATCAAATAAGTAACTAAATCTCCAAGTACCAAATCATAAGGGGTGGAACAAACGGTACTATCACGCAACTCGGGAGCCAACATATAGGATGTTGTTGTACTGAACTGCAACATATAAGAGTGGACGACATCACTGGCAGAAACTGAATGGACTGTCAAAAGTGAACCGAGAAATGTTGATGCAACCCGAGGTCTTCACCGATCACTATGGCACAATTCTACACAATGGGAATAAATGAGCTGAAGTCGACCATGTGAGAAATTGTTGGATTACCGGTCAATGATGTATACCGTTAACCAATGCGAGACAACCCACCGATAATGAAAATGAGTGTCAAGGTGCCCCAGTACAATCTAACAAGTGCGAATGAATGAGTTGAAGTCGAACACTTGAAAGAATCTACCAATCAGGAGGCAATGATGAATCCCCACTGTCGATAGCGAAGAGTCTGCCACTGATGACTGCAAACCCTAAGGTACTGACAAAAAGACTCTAGACCTTATTCGCAGAGCAATGAGTCGGAGTCGATGGGAAAAGATCTGCTGGAAGGAAGGCATTAAGGCATCCCACATCAGTCCAGCGCGAGTGTAACCCGCAGGCCAAGATTTGGAAGGAATCGGACGAAGTAGAGTGACGGAACCAAAACCGAAATACGTTTCCGACATGCACAAGATGAAGCTAGCGCACGGAAGAAACCCTCTGAACCAACCAATAATGAAAGCTGACACAGAGGCGAGAAATCCACCGATAGGGTCAAATGGAAATCCAGGTACTGCACGAATCCCAAGTGTGATAATGTGTGCCGACGTCGAACACAGGGGAAACCACTCAGTCAAAGACCCATGATGATGATCAAATGCTGAGCACGAGGTCACCTATCAATGATGGAAATAGGCCCAAGGTGCGGCTCTAGGCTTGCTCTCAGAGCAATGTGTCGTAGTCGATAAGAGACAAACCCGCTGGCAAGAAGTCAATGGAGACCTTCTCAAACCAGCACGAGCAGAAGATCAAAACATCTGATGTGATAGAACATGATACTGACAAGACCGGGAAGGCCGACTGAATAATGAGTCAAGAGACACCGCAGAATGGCCAACTCAGGCTAGACTTCCCTTGAACAAAAGCACGACTCTGTGATGACCATGGCAGTAAAAAGTGACACTGTATAAGTCTATCTTGCAGGAGGCAAAACAAACTCTCCATATGATTGGAAGAGATAACCAACCGGGGGAGAACTGACAAGTGAAACATGGTAAAGGTTGAACCTAGGTCAAAAACTAAAACCATCCCAAATGAAGGAAATATATATAAGTATATGTGCTTTGTTCAAGGGCGACAAACTGACTCTGTACTGCCATCAAAATAACGAAGATACATCCCGTTCCCGCTCTTTTTGTTATATTTGATTTTTTTGTCTTTTTCATATAATAAGCCTGAAAAAGAACAAAAGAATGCTATGGTACAATGGATAGAACGAGTATCAAGAAAGCAGATGCACTAGTTCCTGGGATTGGAACAATCCTATGCTCAATGCAAGGTGGCGAAAACTGGTCAGTGATACTCAGAGGAACGTTCCATCCATGGGTACAAAAGGTGTCAAGTCGTGATAGCTAAGTGCATGCAATGGTTAACTTGTACAGAAAGTCAAGGTCAAAAGTTGGCTTAAACATCGAGTCCAAATGAAGCCGGCTAAAGGCCAGGATAAACAAGCGGCCAATATGCAATGCAGTAATACAACTTAACGACACCAAGGAGCCTCTAGGGTAGAAGCCAGAAAAAGATAAGTGATGAAGGAGAAGAATGAAGCTTCAACACCAAAGACATGGCGGGACTAAAGAGGACTCCCGAGCCTACATAAAAAGCAGCATGGGCAACAAGTGATAGCGAGGAACTAACTAGGAAGCCCATGTAAAGGAAGGCTCTACCATCAAGTCATGATTAAATAATTGGCGAGTGAAATGGGTGTAATACTCATGACCTGATGGGATCGACCCTAAGGCAAGTGATCAGTATGGAGGCTAGTATGCAAGATGCAACGGAGAGTGATTTCCCTAACCTATATGCCAGTAAATATCATATACCTGCCATGACGAGTCGGTAATCATGGATAAAAAACCGGGAAAAAATCTCAAAATCGTCAAAATGTACCTGAAAACATACCAAACTGGGCACTTCCAAGCATTCAAGTTATGCAGCTTAAGATAGATCGAAAAAAATGAGCATAACAAATTTTTGTGAAAATTTTCAACTTTTTAGGCATAAATAGACAAATTACCTCATATTTGGTTCATTATTGCATTGCTGATTTGGAAAAAAGTGCTCTGGAGCAAAAAAATTCTTTCGTCAAATCAGGAACAACCGACCGTCGAAACGCACCGAATTTTCAGGTAGGCTCCTCAATCATCCTTGCAAATCATTTTTTCCATTTAGAAATTAAAATTTAGTGAATTTTACCATTAAAACCCTTGCTAAAAAATGTGGACTTGCGCATACGCGGGTTCATAACAGGAAAGTCGCGTATACACGCGACTGTGCAAAGAAAAAGTCGCGTATGCGCAGGTTCGAATCAAAAAATGCGTGGCTAATGCATGATTTAATGAAATTTGACAGGATGACAATCTCATGGAGGGAGCGTGAACATAGTGCAATTGATCAAGAGGTCATGCAAGATCGAGCAGCGCAAAATATCCTTCGGAATTGCGGATTGTTCAAATTCTTCAAAATGCCAAATATGAAAAGCAATCCTCGGTTGCTAGAAATGCTCGTCAATTACTGGGAACTAGACCAAGATTGTTTCGTGATAGATCAGATGCCAGTACGCATTGAAGTGGAAGACATATACTTTATTACTGGACTCTCCCGGAGGGGAGAACCAGTAGACTTGCACGGGAAGCCCCTGGGAGGGCTAACCGTGGAAGACTATGTCCACGTGTATTGCGTAGAGGGTTCCAAAAAGGTTGGAACGCAGATTGAAATTAAAGATTTACGGGATTTGCACATGAAAATCCTCCTTTTCACCATTGGCAGAGTGGCAGGATCTGCCTCTCTACATCAGGCGTCCAGGACGCAAATGAGCATAGCAGTAGAATGCTTGACTCATGTGTATGATTGGTGCACAGCCCTATTACTGAACATGAAACAACAGTTGACCTCAATCCGCCAAGAAAAGACCAAACACTTTGGCTACAGTACAATTTTGAAAACATTCTTCTTTGAGAAGATACCAGCATTGAGACCCAGAGTTATCTCTACCATCAGTAGCCCGCGGGACCCAAGGATTGCCCGTTGGGCGGACATGATGAAGAGATTGGGGGGTAGTGAAGTACCCCGGACCACTTGGGACGATGAGTTCTTCCGTTGGTGGGGAGAAAAAATCATCGCGGTGGACGACTATCCCTATGCCAGGATGGACTTTCGTGGAGATCCAGATCTAGTTCTTCCACCAGGCACAGCATGGGGCACAGTCGGTAAGCTTGCAAAAAAAAAATTGTCTTTTATAATTTTTTTGGATTTTTTCAAATATATATGAAAAAATGAAAAACAAACATGTTTTTGATTGGATTCATAATGACTAATAATGTAAACATGATCATGATACAGATATTGGACCAGTGCGTCCTGAGGGTTTCCCGCGCCAGAAGCGCCGCAGGGGCGAAGCAGATACAGTGGATTCAGATAGGACTCTTCAGGCTGTGCAGAGGAATTTGGAGGGGTTAACCCGCCAAATACCTATGGCTGCCTGTGGAAGACCTACTACTGAAGGATTTTCTTTTGGTCAACGTACTGAAGGATAAACCATGAACTCGATATATTTGTATTCACTGTTTCTCAAACATCCTTGACGGTGAGAATTTAAACTGTATCTTAGTGAACGAAATTCCAAGCGGCTGTACGAAACTGTCACAGCGATGGTTGCTACAAGTGTCGACGGGTTCTGCAAATGCTATGGAAGGCGTGTGGTATCGATTAGTGCTGCGGAAGGGCTGAATCACACAATGGTGGTGGCGGCAGAGAATTATAGTTCGGTGGTGGTGATTGTTGGACAGTCGGACGGGGGCCACTTTACAGCAGCTGCAACGGTTGAATGAATGAAACGGGGAGAAATGATGTCAATGGTAACGACAAGTAGCACCTACGGAATTTTAATGGCGGTGTCAGACGTTTTAAGTCAATGACTCGGCCTAGCAGTTGTTGCAGACTTGTACGCATTGGGGTTGCAACCTTGCTTCGGTCGTGCTACATCTACTCTACATTTGACGGGGTCCTTGTGTTATGTTACGATAATGACCAGTTCATTGTGCATCGTTTTGTTTTTTAAATTGTTTCTTGTGTGATATTTATGAAAGTTTTTTTTTTTTTTTCCTTTCTATATTACTTTTTCTTTTCTTTTTTTTTAATAAACTTTTTTCCTTTGGCTTTTTTTGTTATTTCTGAATTTTTATTTTTTTATTTTTTTAATCTTATTTCTTCTTCTTTCTTTTGTAATATACTTCGAGTTTTTTTGTTGTTGTTGTTTTTTTCCCCTTTTTTTTTTAATAATTATCTTGACTTTTTCCTTGATATTGCCCTCTTTTTTTTTCTTCAAATTTTTAATTCTGGCCAAAGGCCTACTGCTGAAATTTCTTCAAAATTTTAATTTTGGCCAAAGGCCTACGGTGAAAATGGAGAAACTCCAAAACTGGTAGCGAAACGCTTCGACGACAACAATGTTGACGAATTTTTGATGGCCAAAGGCCTGGACCGAGGAGCGTAGCTCTGTGCAGCGATGAGCGGCCAGAAGATCGAACTGCTCTGATACCAAATGAAGCGAACAAAGTTCCTTCTCAAGCTAAATATTCCAGAAGACTTGAAATACAAAGGTACCCATGAGGATACAAATATTATATTAGAAAGTATGATGAATGAATTGCTTGAATGTTACAAATGAGGCCTGCTTATATACCTACGCAGGTGCCTCTTCACGAAAGGTCATGTCTTATCAGACGTGACCTTTCAGCCTAATTACTAATTAACTAATTTATCATTTATCTACATTATTTATTCATTACAACGACTTCTGGGCAGGAACCTCAGGAGTAGACAGATATTATGTATTAGATAATTGTATATTCTTTTTTGAGACTGAACATGATCGGGGCATAAGCCCAAGTTTTGTATGACCTTATGGATCCAAATTTTGTAAAGTTTTTGAACACTCTGATGATATATATACATCGATATTTGATGTGATGTGATAAATGTATCAAAATGTATGATGTTTTTTGATGATTAAAATTTTATTGTATGGAATGATTAATATGCCAATCCAATGCTTGATTAGCTAATGAGTCAGCAAACCAATTGTCAGCTCGAGGAATATGAATGAAAGTTAAAAATTGAAATGACCTTTGTAACAAACGTACCCTTAAGAACAATCGTAATAAAAATGGATCTTGTACCCGATAAGTATTGTTCAACTGCGACACCACCAGCTGAGAGTCCAAGAAAACTACCAACGAATCAACACCCAAAGATATTGCCTCCGAGAGTAGATGAACAACTGCAGTGTATTCTGCTATATTATTGGAAGCAAGACCAATGCAAACCCCTCTTGATACTAACAGCTGACCGGATGGATAATGAAGCACCCAAGCCGCGGAAGCTAAGTTCCGGGTGTGTCTACTAGCACCATCGGCGAAACCAAAATGACTCATGATATCCAACTCAACCTGCCAAAGCAGATCAAAAACATCACCAACTCATCAAAGATCGAAAATCAACCAGATATGTACAAAGAAAAAACTACTATATACAAAAGCAACATGCCAGGCCGAAACCTAGGCATAATACTTCTTCAAATAGAGCCCATTTCGGGGCTCCGGCAACTCGTTCCCTTCAAAATCAACCAAGGTATATGCTCCTTTCTTAAGGACTTTTTTAACGATGAAGGGGCCATACCACATAGACTTAAACTTTCCTGCCCCCAGGGCATCTTTTTCTTGGGCATAGACCAAGACAAGGTCACCTTCCAAAAAAACCCTGGGTTTGACCGCCTTATCGTACTGAACTTTAACTCGGTTTTTATGTGCTTCATTCATCGTGGCAGCATCCCGACGCTGCTCATCGAGATGTTCCAGATGAAGGAGCCGTTCTTCAAGACTAGAAGTGTCAGGAAGAAGTTCAACAGCTAACTTAAGAGAAGGAATCTCGCATTCAATGGGAAATACGGATTCCACCCCGTGCACTAGCTGAAACGGAGTAAAGCTAGTTGCAGTTTTCACTGACATCCTGTATGCCCAAAGTGCGGGATATAGCATAATATGCCAGTTGGATCTAGCTTTATCAATTGTCCTTTGAAGAATTTTCTTCAAGGATTTATTCACGGCTTCCACTTGCCCATTGGCTTGAGGATAATACGGAGATGAATGCTCCTGCCGGAAACCCAATTTGAGAGCCAACTCAGCCATCATACTATTCTAAAAATGACTGCCATGATCAGTGACAATCTCTCTAGGAATACCAAAACGAGCGATAACCTGGTTGAAAAGGAAAAGAGCTACAGTCTCACCATCATTCCCAAAAGTAGGCATAGCCTCGACCCACTTCGTAAAGTAGTCTACTACTACAATAATGTACTTGTGACCTTTAGCCGAAGGCGGGTTACAAGTAGTATAATCAATACCCCACTTTGTAAAGGGACTGACAGTAATGACTGGAAAAAGCGGAGCTGGATGAGTGCGCATTTTTCGAGTATAAACCTGACACGGATGACACTTTTTGACCGATTCAATACAATCTTTGAAAATCGAGGGCCAAAAGTATCCAGCACGCAAAATCTTTTGGGCTGTAGCAAGCCTAGATAAATGACCCCCACAAGCTCCACTGTGAGAATCATTGAGCACAGCCTCAGCTTCTTCGAGAGTTAAGCAGCGTCTTAGGATTGAATCAACCCCTCGACGGTATAAAGCATCACCAATAATCAAATAATTCTTGGCCAAGTGATGCAGCTTACGACACTCATCTTTCGAAAAAGTAGAGGGAAACTTCGCAGTCTGGAGATACACAATGATATCCCCGTACCAAGGATCCTGTGAAGAGATAAGAAACAAGTGTTCGTCCGGAAAGGACTCATCATAGATCATCTCTTCTCCACAGGGCAACTCGGAGATCAATTCCGCGAAAACTAATGATTTCTTGGATTTGGCAGACATGAACTCAAGATCAAATTCCTGTAAAATCACAATCCATCTATTATATTTTCCCCCAATCACTCGCCTACTGAGGACAAACTGAAATGGATTGGCAGCTGCCAAAACATAATTTTTGCGAACAATAATGTAATGCCGAAGTCGCTGCACAACATGAACTGCTGCTAAGGCTAACTTTTTCTATCGGAGTGTATCAGAGTTCAGGTCCTACCAAGCCTCGACTAAGGTAGTAAATAACATGCTCTGCAAGAGCATCATCCTCCTGAACCAGAACCATACCGATGGTAGATTCTGCTGCTGCCAGATACAAAAGGAAATCTCTACTATAATCAGGTGGACTCAATAAAGGAGCAGAGGTCAATGCTTTCTTCAAGGCATCGAATGAGCATTGAGCGTAGTCGTCCCAAAGAAAAGGAACTCCTTTCTTCAACAATCTCATAAATCCCTTTGTAACTTCAGCATAATTTACGATAAATCTCTGAAGAAAATTAGACTTCCCTTGAAGACTTTGAAGCTGACGAATTGAAGACGGGGGAGGCAACCGAAGTATTGCCTCAACCTTGAAGGGATCTACCCTTATCCCTTCCCTAGACACAATGAATCCCAATATCCGACCGGATGTAACCACGAAAATGCACTTGTTCGGATTCAATCTAATCTTATAGAACTGACATCGTTCAAATATTTGCCGGAGGTGACCAGGATGATCCATCCTCTTTCGAGAATGAGCAGCTAAATCATCTAATTACACCTCGATAATATTTTTGATGGTGTGAAAGGCATATGACATGGCCCGCTGAAAGGTAGCCCCAGCATTTTTAAGACCAAAAGGCATCTTCTTGTATGCAAATGTACCCCAGGGAAAAATAAAGGCAGTCTTATGTTGATCTTCAGGACGGATAGTAATTTGATTATATCCGGAGAAACCGTCCATGAAGGAGAAAATATCATTACCGGCACACTCGTCAATGATCTGATCGATAAATGGTGTGGGGTAATTATCTTTAGGACACGCTTTATTTAGGTCTCTAAAATCGATGCACACTCGAATCGTTCCTTTCTTTTTATCTACAGGAACGGGGTTTGAAACCCATTCAGTCAGAGGAACAGGGAAAATGAATCCCGCCTTAAGCAGCTTATCAACTTCAGCTTTGATAGCTGCTTCCTTCCTAGGATTGACCGGATGAAGTTTTTGCCTCACCGGCTTAGCATTTTCATACGTCTTGATCTCATGCTGGACAATAGATGGGTCTATTCCAGGCATTTCCTCATAAGACCAAGAAAATACATCCCTATACTCTTTAAAGAGCTCGGTGTAAATTTGAACCTCTTCACGGGAACATTCAGCTCCAATGAAGACATTCTCAATAATATTGGGATCCCTGGAAATGTTCACTGGGATAGTAGGAGAAATCACAGCCATGTTCCCTTCAGCATAAACTTGTGTTGGTGCTAAAGGGTTCAGGACTGGGCGAACAGGACCAGGAGACGGAGGACTTGGAAAACTCGTTTCAACTTCGCTCAAATCAGGTAAAAAGTAAGACCGATGATGCAAATCATCCCACGGTCTATCTATACCAGTCATGGCTTCCAGGATGGCCTCTTCAGATGGAAGAGTGGTATCAAGACAATCCTGGGTAGAAGAAGAACTAAGTGTCCAAGCCGGAGCCACATCACCATCCAACTCTTCTGGTGAAAGAGGAGCTGGGATGGTTTCTGCAGAATCAACAATAGAATGATACGCAATCTCAGCTGCAGAAATCGAAAATGTCATTCCACCCACTTGACCTTCCGCTAATGTGGTAGTAGGGGAAGGTAAGGTCCAAGGGTCCGAAAAATAATGATATCTGAAGAACTCTCTTCGAAGAGGAGCCTTGGAGGATGAAATAGCATTAATAAGAACCGTAGGAGGAGGAATATCAAAAGTACCCATCAAGGAAGAATACATTCCAAATCCTAAATTCTCAACAGGCGCCTTAGTATTATCCAACTTAGGAATAGATGAGTCAGTGGACGCATTCGGGTCTACAGGAGGACAGTCCAGTTGATCCACTGTAACAATCCTCCCTTCGTGGGGGAAACATATAATTCGAAATAATGAGGATGCAATGGCATCCATCTCATAAATCCAATTTCTCCCCAACAGAAGGTTGTAGTCCAAGTTTGCATCCACTACCTCAACCTTTATATTGACAGTTTTGCCCCCAACACAGATGGGCAAAGCTGGGACAATACCATGGGGTCTGTGAGAATGACCATCGAACGCAGTAAGAACAGTGCTAGATGGAACAGCTTTGGGAGATCCAAGTGTCTTCCAGCATGCGAGAGACATCACGCATGTGGAAGCACCCTCATCAGCAACCGTTCGAAAGATATTGCACTTCCGATACGACGATTTAATATGAAAAGCCATGTGATGAGGAAGTCTCTTCTTAAAATTAGTCATATCAAAAGTAATCAGAAGAGAATTTTTCGGATCAATAGCCCTAATGGTAGTGAGAAAAGAACTGCGCTGAGCCGGACAAGACTGGAGTACCTCTAAAGCTGACATAGCACAAGGACTCTGCGCCAGATCTTCCACAATCGAGTAGTTCTGGGCAGCCCTAGCATTTGGATTAATCGTTGATCACTTAGAAGATGCCTTGGGCATCCGAGGCATAGACTCAACAGTAGGCTTCGTAATGTGAAGCAGCTCAGTAGCATCAGGAACTTCCTTAGCTTTCGAAGACTCTTCACCGCCATAATCACGGGATCTCGTAGCGATATCCGCGTGAGCACTCATCATAAAAATGTTCGATGGAATTTCCCCTTCCTGGGTGCCCCCAGAGGAAGCCCTAGGATTTTGGTTCACGCCAACAACTAATTGCTGCCCTTGGGGAAAAGGGTTTGTTAACATAGCCTGGGAACTAGAAGAACCCTGCTGGGCTAACAAGCGCTGCGCATCCTGAATCTTAGGGAAAAGGTGTGTGAGATGGTCTCCAGTACACAACTTGCATGGAAACTTCACTTTATTTTTCTCCTTTGGACCCTCACCAACACGCTTGTTGGTTTTATTTGCATTACCCTTCCCGTTCTTGCCCTTCTTCTTGTTATTTCGTCCCTTCTTCTTCCCATCGGATTGTTGATTTCCTTTGGGATCAGAAGCTTGGACAACATTTATGGACAAAGACTGGGAAGGCGATGACTCAGCAGGCACAGCCTGACTAGAAGGATCAGATTGCAAAGACAACTGCTGTAGTTGAGTAAGCAGGCTGGCTGCACCACTATTGATCAATCCGACAAGCCCATCACCATGAGGACCGGGCTTAGTTTTTGATAAATCTAATTTGGAGCGAGGAGCATTGGGAAAATATTTATAAAGGACCCCAGACTGAGAATAGATCAGTTCCAGCTGCTGGGCCCTAAAAATGGCCTGCTCCTCTGAAAATACCCCAGATAGGGATACATCTTTTGAAATGTCTGACTGCAGAGATTTCAGAAACCATTCGAGAAGGAATTCTCCTGGAATATGAGCTTTAATAAGCCTCTTCCCTCTCCTCCATTCTTGAATGTGATCAGAAATGTGGGTTGCTTCGTCCTGCTTAAAATTATCCAGGAGTTCCGTCCCAGCTTCATATCGGACAGGCAACTAAAAATGGTTTAGAAATGTGATAGCCAGTTCTCCAAATGTAGAAAAAATGCCCCCAGTTAACTCGATATACCATTTGGCAGCGTTTCTAGTTAGGGTGCGTTGAAACAATCTCAACCTAATCGAATCATCGATCAGGGAGTTCGAAGAACACCATAAGTGGAAAGTGGTGATGTGGTCAGCCGGATCCTCTCCATTCTTACCTTCAAACTTTGGAATATTTGAAGGAAGTTTGGTCGGGACTGGAGGCCACCCCGGACTATAACGAATCGGATCATTAGTCAACTTCGACAGATCTGGTAAGTTTAACGTTGCCAGAAAAGGTAAGCGAGGCGGAGCCTGAGGATTCCATCCTTGATGGGATGGGTTCCCAAAATTCTGAAAAGAATACCCTGGATTTGATGAGGCACCAGGTTTCCAAAAAGGACTCGTAGAAAAAGGAGAAGAACCTCCTCCCCATGCCGAGTTACCAAAGCCCAGACCAGTTCCCCCCGCTGAAGTATTAAATGAAGAGGAAAGCCCCTGGTAGGGGTTCCAGGTATTAGACAGAGGAGAAAAGGTCTGATAAGCACTCAACGAATGGAAAGAAGCATTCCCTTGATGACCTGCGTAAAACTGATTCCCTGCCCCTGCTGTAGTGAACACAGGGCTCCATCCTGTAAAAGTAGTCGAACTTTTCCCCCTAGACCAAGGGTTGAAACTCTGGGTCTGAGAAGTAAACAGAAAGGACCCTAAAGAAGGATTCGAACTAGGAATGTGTCCAGTTCCGAAGGGGAACCCTTGGAAAGAAGCTGATCCACTAGCCATGGAAGACATGGGTGTATATCCAGCTGCAGCGGCGGAAAAGGAAAAAGAGGGATTCCCACTAGAGGGCATCCCTGAATAGAAGGGACCAGAATGAGAAGCATGTGCTTGGGTGAAACCAGAGCCAAACACAGCAGCACTAGAAGCAATCGAAGATAAAGCAATAGTGCCCCCTCCTTCAACAGAAGCAGGAGTCTAAATGCCTGCAGCACTCACAGCAGAAACCGCGTTCCCAGTCGTGGCCATCGAAAGGTATGAATGATACGGAAGATCTTCCGGTCTCTCAGACTCAGGTCGGATGTACTGAACAACGAACGGATAATCAGGAGGAAGAGGATATGGACCTGACGAAGGAGGTTCAGGTACTTCTTCAATTTGAAAATCTTCTTCCTGAGGAAATAAAACTCGCGAGGTGAGTGGAACGCTCCTCTCGGAACCGACACCAGAATCAGCTCTGAAACCTTCAGACCTTTGTGGAGGATCTCTCTCCACTGCGTCAGACGCCACAGGGTGGTAACCACCTGCTAAATCACTCCTACGCCTTCTCAAAGAAGGCTCTGGACTCTCGGGAGATAACCCCCGGATTCTCCTCGATCGACGAGGCACTTGATCAACCACTTTTATAGATTTTAAATTAGACTCAAAAAAGTGAAAAGCTAGGCAAGCTAGGAGCAAAGAGCACTCACTAAAAGAAAAATCCCTGAGATACAATCAAGCAAACAGCCTCCAAGTATTTCCGCTCCAGGTGATGAGGACCGGACACCAAAATACAGGAAAGCGAAATATAGGACCTCCCGAAAGCAGTCTGGGATGATTAGGGCCCAGAACAACTAGCGAAGGTATCAGAAACAGTTACGCCGACCTCCTAACGACAGCCTTTGCCGGCTCAAGCACCTAAGCTTCACAAGGGCACCCCCCAGAAGTACTGCTGAAAGTGATGCGACGTCTATCTCAGGTACCACGGGTATTCCCCCCCGCAGTCACCTGTGTGGAACCTAGGAGTGGCAACTATGGGCACCAATCCGTGTCAGAAGCCGGGCGGAACGGTCTTGAGGCCAGATTCAGCTAATCGGAGAGGGGGTATCCCTCTTCTCAGCCTTCACTTCCCCTCGCGCTTGACTCTCTGGAGGAGAGCTTTCCCGGTCCACCTAACGGAGTTGGATTTCGCTCAATTAATCAACTTCTATGTTTTGTTTGAGCGGCCTTGGAGAGTTAACTCTCCACTCACCTAATCCAAGGCCCTACCACCTAGCTAGTTGGTGTATGACACTTAGAAAACTTGCTAGTTTATTTTAAATTATATCGCTTATTTTAATGGGCTGTTATGTTAAGTCACAAGGATGCGGAAATGAAACTTATGATGTTTTGATGTAGAAAGAAATTAATAAAAACCAAACTACATGCAAATGCAGTTATTGTCTTTCGATGAAAAGCAACTTCTACACGGGTTCTACGAGATTAAAAATTGTATTTTTTCTTTTCAGATAGCAAACTCACACTCACAAAAACTATGAAAGTGACTAAATGTTTAAATGCACCTAGTGCAAATCACTACAAGCATGCAAATCCTAAGATGCAAATCTCCTAAAGCAGAGTGAAATTTCCCAAAAGCTCCTTCAGTTTTAACTCTCTTTGGTTGTCCAGAAAGCTAGTTCCCGAAATCAAGAACTCTTAATATAAAGACACCAAAGACGCTTAAAAACAAGAGGAAGAAATGAATGACAACTCCCTTCCAACTATTAAGCCAAAAACCAAAAGCAAGAAACCTCACACAAGCTTCAAAAGACACAAAGAAACGAAAACAAAAAATGCAAAAACAAAAGCAAGCAACAAAGCAAAATGTTTTTTGAGCTTTTGTATTTTATAAAAGAGTTCAAAAAGACCAAGTAAAACTATAAAATTCCAAGCCAGTCAATGCTGAATTTCAAGCAAATACTTCCAAAAATGTTGCAAATCTTATAAGGCTAACTAGTAGCAAGATCAATACAAGCAAAAGAAGACAAGAAAACTCAACCACTCAGCCTGAAATAATAGTACAATCCTGCCGCAAGAAAAAACTCCAAAGAACCAAAAAGACTCTTCAAAAGTTGCAACAAGACCTAGCCAACTGAACTCAAGAAAACCAGTCCATAAATGAACAAAAATCGTAGTGCAAAGCGAACCACAAATATAGGAATGAGTAAATGAGCAGAAGCTCTCTTTTCTGATAAAGCAGAACAGCCAAGAATGCCCAGAAAGCGATCTTGGTACTCAAACCAGGAGTGCCAGCACCAGAAACAACACTTTGCCAAAAAGACTAGTTTTCAATCAAACGAAAGAGAGAAAAGACCAAAGACCACCTTCTTCAAAATCCAGAGAGTACAAAGACACTATAGGAACAGGTCTCCACAGCCAGAAAGGACTAAAAAGTCAAAAAATCCAAAAATTCAAAATCTGCCTAGGTATACGCTACTTCACAGTTCAGCAACAAGCGTGCCTACGCAACTGTGCTAAAGGAAATACGCGTATACGTGACTTTCTTTAGGCAAACTTGCGTGTATACGCGACTGTGTGCATAAAAAAGCGCATATATAAAGGTAAATAGTAAAAAAACAAAAAGGATCAAGCCTGGATAAGAAACCAGGACTTCAGACTGACTGAGAAAAAGTAAACTGGACTGCAAATGAAAGTTAAAACTGTCAGCAACCTATCAAACAGCTGAAACCACCCAACAAGGGAGTCACAAGAATGTGATCCCCAATGGAGTCGCCAGTTCTGTTTCGGGAAAAATCACCCTAGAGGTTCGTTGGGCTTAAACCTCCACAGAGCAGGGGCATGCTACTTAAGAAGGACTCACACAACCATACATTTTCATGAAAAACTAAATAGAGTAGAATGAGGAAGTTACCCGTAGGTCTTATGGTTGAATCAGATCCCGCGGGGTCCAAACCCCCAGCAACCGTCCTTCCTTCTTAACCTGAAAGACAAGAAGAAACAAGCACGAAGAACTGGTTGTACAGCATATATCTACTCTAAATGTTAGTGAAATTCATATGAAACATTAAATAAACCATAATGAATGCTTAAATAACAATATTCTCATATATGCAAGCAGACACTAACACGTATATTTCGGGAACAAGATGGTACTTCTGTATTATAAATAGCATGTACAGAAATAACGAGTGGAGAGATCACCTGAATCCTTCCACGATCTTCGAGCAGACCGTCGTCCGGATCTGTCCCGCCCTTGCCTCACTAAGATTCCTTCCAAACTGGTGCATACGAGATGACATATAGGGAGATGAGCATCTCAAGAAAACAAGGGTTTCCTGTAATGAACTGGGAAAGTGCAGGAGGCACGGGGAATCAGACTTGGATAGGGAATACCAACAGAGTATAATATCAATAATTATCTCTCTCCCTTAGGCCATACACATGAGGGGTTTTTATACTCCCTCCAATTAGTTTCAACAGTTGGAAACAGTTGGCCACGTGCTGGGGTGGTTGAACTACCTGAGTAACCATCAACCCAGCCCGAAAATAGGGAATTTTTATATATTTTTTAATGATTTTGTCCAAGTCTATAGGAATGGGTGCCCAAAGCCATAAAAGCAATCATGAATGATATGAAGGTGAGAAATGATGCTATAACAGTTTGGAACCGTGGTTGAGTTGTTGTTGGGTTTTCATAGACCATGCGGAGGAGTGTTAATGTTAACATTTAACGTTTCCATGTGACACAATATTGCGGGGACCTCTGGCGGGTTGGGACCACCAGCGGTTCCCATCCCCCATACGTCATTCCAATACAACATAAATATAAGCCGACACCTCATAAGGTTAAGATCCAATGTATAGATCAGTTGATAAGCCATGTGCATTCTCAGAGGGAGATCAGGTGGTCAAGCCCTGCAGCCTCCCATAAAATTTCGGTATGCAGTTGCAAGGCCACGTGGCGGCCTCAGGGCTAGCCACGTGACAACTTCTAATTGGATCCTCAAATCTGTACAACCAATAAAAACCTAACACTTTTCCTCCTGTGATTGGTCCTCAGAAAGGAATATTCCAAGGAATATTGTCTTTTTCTTACTGTACCTCCACTTTTTTGACTGTGCATCCCAGTCAAAGCTAGTCAAACTGTCGCAATTTTACATGTTTGTTGTTTCAATCAAAACGCAATACCCTCCTCATACGACATTAGTTTTTTGAACCGTTTGTGGCGTCAGAATCAGGAAGACAAGATCTACGCAACCATTGTGGTTTCAACCCAATCCTGTAAATTTGAATTTTTAGCAAAATTTATGAACTCCTGATCATTCCTCCCCATTGGGAAGATTTTGGACCCCAAAAGACTTGATTACCTATTCAGTAGATGAGGTTAGAACTCCCTCACCTTTACAACCTCCATCCATTTTTCCTTGCTTGGTTTAGCGCCTTTGAGCCCAAATTGAAGTATGTCAACACTTCCCCTCTTTTATGCTCTTGTCCTCCTGTCAAGAATTGTATCTTCTTTGAGCTCATCCAGAGATTCTAGCGGGAAATCTTCAATAGAAGGTAGATAAAAATCACTTTATAATCGATCAAAGGTGGCTCATACAAGCATAATTTTTCAACATTAACAACTGAATACATTTGCATGTAAGAAGGCAAGTCAGGTTGGAATGCATTATTACCAACTTTTTTTATGATCTTGAAGGGAACATAACGAATGAGTTTGAGATTTTCACCTTCCCCTTGCATCCTTTCTTTGCTAATGTGCAACCATACCTCATGTCCCTCTTGAAACTTGTGATCAACCCGATGTTTGTCATGCCTCTCTTTGTATTTTCTTTGAATTTTCTCAAGTTGTTCTTGAACTTGTTGATGTATAATCTGAATTTTCTCAATGAAAGTTTGAGCCTTATCAATGTCACTATGGCCATCAATTGCAGCATCCTTCCCAAAGATGAATTCTAATGGTGATTTTAGCAAATACCCAAAGCATACTTCAAACGGTGAGGTTTGTGTTGAAGATTGCTTTGCCCGGTTGTAAGCATGTTGAATATAATGTAGTTGTTCATCCCACAACTTAGGATGTTTGTTGAAATATCCTCTCAATAGATGCACAACTATTATTTTCACCACCTCGGTGTGTCCATCTATTTGTGGATGAAAAGAGATACTCTTTTTCAACTTTGTGTCCATCATTCTCCATAGATTTGACCAAAAATTCCCAATGAATCTGGAATCCTTGTCACTAACAATAGAAGTGGGTAATCCAAAATGAAGCCAAACATTTTGAAAATAAAGTTCAGCAGTTTGTTTAGTAGTAATGGTTTTCTTACATGGCATAAGTATACACATTTTACTGAATCTATACACAACTACATAAATATAATCATGTTGTTTTCTTGACATAGGTAGACCTCTAGGCTCCAAAAAAGTCCATGGAGACACTCTCCCATGGCCTTGATGGTACTGGTAGTGGCGTCTAAAATCCAAGTTTCCTATTACTAGGCTTACTTGTTGCACATAGAGAACAACCTCTTATAAAACGTGACACACTATCTATTATGCGAAGCCAATAACAATACCTCTATAGATGCACCACTATTTTTCTTACCCCAAAGTGTCCAGATATAAGAGAAGAATGAGATTCTCTCATGAAAATTAGCCTCTCTCCTTGTGGAATACATAACTTGCCCAAATGAAATATAAAATTGTTATGCATATGATAATATTTTTCTTCAACTTCATTCCCTTCACTCAAACTAGCATACACATCTTGAAAATCAATGCCATGTGCATATTGTTCTATGTAACTCTCATGTACAATAGAATAATTTTTTAGTAAAGTAGAAGCACTAATGATTAGTCTTGAAATCATATCTACAAATTTATTGAATATACCTTTCTTGTACCTTATAACCAAGTGAAATTTTTGAAGAAATCCCATCCACCTGAAATGTCTTGATTGCTGCAATTTTGTCTACAACTGCAAGTACTGTAATGGTTGGTGATCGGTGTGTACAATAGTCTCTTTACCCATCAAGTAGCGTTTCCACTTCTTGACAATTTCTACCAACGCATATAGTTTTTTGTCATATGTAGGATAATTAGTCACAGCACCATTAAAAGTTTCTGAATGAAAGGCTTTAGGCTTACCATGCTGCAAAAGTACTACGCCTATGGCATAATCACTAGCATTGGTTTGTATCTCGAATGGTTGTCTCCAATTTGGAAATGCAAGGACTGGAGCTGAACTGATCTTGTATTTTAAAGCTTTGAAATATTTCTGTTGTTTTCCTCCCGATTGGAAGATTTTCTTGACACTTGTCACTACATGCATAGGAGTTGTGATGGAAGAAACATTAGCAATAAACTTCCTCCAATATTGAGTTGCACCTAAGAAAATTTTTACCTCGGTAACTGTTTTGGGTGCGGGACAATTAACAATGTCCTCCACTTTAGAAGGATCAATCCTCAATTCTCCTACTCCTACAATATGTCCCAAATAGACCAAAGAAGTCTTTCCAAACTCACATTTTGACATCTTAAGAAACAATTTCTCTTTCTTCAAAATATTAAGCACTCTGTTCACATGCAAGACATGATCTTCTATTATTTTGCTGAAAATCAATATGTCATCTAAGTACACAATAACAAATTCATCAAGTAATGGTCACAAAACATTATCCATAACTCACATGAAAGTTTTCAGCGCATTACATAAACCAAAAGGTATAACTAGCCACTCAAAGAGTCCTTGTTTGGTTTTGAATGAAATTTTCCATATATCACTTTTTGCAATTCTTAATTGATGATATCCACTTCGTAAATCTAAATTAGTGAAAAAATTTTCTTCTTTCATCTGATCAAGAAAATCATCTATTCTTGGGAGTGGGTGATGATTTTTTACCATAATCTTGTTGAAATCTCAAAAATATACACACATGCGCCAAGTCCCATCTTTCTTTGGTATCAAGACTATGGGTGAACTGCATGGTGAGGTGCTTGTCCTTATGATTACTTTATCCAACATCTCTTTGATTTGCCTCTTTATTTCAGCATTCTCCATTATCGACATGTGATACATACCAATGTTTGAAAGAGGACAATATTGCCGCAACCAAATCTCATGTTGAATTTCCCTTTTTGGAGGCAATTCTGTTGGCTCCTAAAACATCTCATGATGGCCATTAACCACATCATATAATTCTGATTTCAACTTAGGATCACATCCCTCAAAATATTCATTATTAATATCACTTTTAGGCTTAATCATAAGAAGAACAAAATTCTTACTTGAATTTTCCATCCTCTTTACGTGTCTAGCATTTACCAAAGCAATGTTTGTCTTCTTGCGATGTGCTCTAACAATGAAATCCTTGCCATATTTGAATAAATTATATTTTTTCTCATGGCAATAGAATATCACTTTCCTATCATACAAGTAAGGACTCCCTAATACAACACCATTTATGTCAAGCGGAACCACATCTAATTCAATTGTGTTAACAAATCTTGCAGTGATTGCAAAGCTCAATATACATTTCTTTGAAACCTGTAGATTTTCATCTTTAAAAATCCAACCCAATGGATATGTTTTTGGATGTGGTATGGTATCAAGGTTAAGTTTCTTTACCAAATATTCAGAGACTATTTTTTCTTGCGACCCACTATAAAACAATGTGTCAATCTTGGTATGCTTGGATATGACCCTCACATGAAACAGTTCTACTATTTCTTCTTCATTTGGAGTGTTTATTTGACAGTTTTATGTACTAGTATTGGGTTTAGTTTCAATTTATTTTCCCTTCATGTTCTTCAATCCCATGGCTGTGATTTTAGTTTCATCACCTAAATCAGATCCTAAATCATGTTGAGTTGTAACAGTAGTTTTTTGTTTCCCTTTGTTATTCGGTTTCTTTGGCCTCATTTCAGGATGTAATTTCCAACAATGAGTTTCATCATGGCCTTCTTTTGAAAAATGTTTGCAAGTTACTTTTTCTCCCTCTTTCTTAACAAATGCGCTATTTTTGTTTTTTCCTTTTGAGGTCTTTTCCTTGGCTTTACCCTTAAAAGGTTTCTCCCTACCCTCTTCAGAAATGTTCTTCCCTCTAGCTTCTAGATGTGTGGCCTGAACACAAACTTCATCTAGAATGGTGGGGTTAAACATGAGAATAGTATGTTTTAGGTAGCTATGTAAGCCTCCTATGTAATTTAGCAAAGTTTCTTGACTCTGCAAATCCACCCCTAATAAGAGAGCTCTTCTCCTAAATTCTTGGGTGTATTCTTGCACATTTTGTCCCTTTAACTGCCTAAAGTTCTGCCAGTTAATGAAGGCTTTCTACATATGAGCTAATGGATAAAACTGTTGTTTAATAGCAGCAATAAAATTTGACCATGATAGAATAATCTTAACATGTTTCTTGATTTCCTCCTTTTTCTTGGCTTCCCACCAAACAAGAGCTGCATATTCCATTCTCAAAGAAGATAATTGTATTTTTGTATCATCATCTTGAAGGTTCTGTATTCTCAAATAGACCTACAATTTTCTAATCCAATTATCTAGCTTGTCTGCATTTACTTCACCATTAAACATTGGAGATTCAAACTTAACATCAAGTTTTAAAAAAGGATTTTTACTAGTTCTCTTGGACTTCTGTGGCTGATGTACTAAAGAAGAAGTAGAGGATGATAATGATGATGAAGATGAGGGTGAATATGATGGCTCTCCATTGCTTCCATTTCCTCCATTTCCCTTTTTTGACTTGTCTTCATCATGTTGACCTCCTGGATATCCTTGTCCTTCCTTTTAGAGTTTAGATCCTTCTCTTTCTAGTCTCTCATTTCTTTCTTGATAAATAATTCTAACCATCATAGTCATGTCAAGAAATTCTTTCCTGAATACCCTTTCTTCCTCCTTAGTGTCAACTTCTTCATGGATTTCTCCTTCCTCATGAGGCATGCTTAATGGAGCTTTTGCTTCTTTAGGAGGTGAACTAGGTGGTGGAGATTATGGAAATCTTTCTCTCCTTTTCTTTGGCTCACTTTGAGACCTTTCTACTTCCACCAATTTGCCTTCTCCTCTTTTGAGCTTGAGCCTTGTAAGCATCTAAAAATTGCAAATAGTTAAACAATTCTTTGCACTAAACAACACCAGAGAATAAACTCTAGCTCTGATACCAACCTGATCTGAAATGATTGTATTATTTTTTATGTGCTAAGTGTCTTTCAGTTTTAAAAACATGTGCATAATCAATTCATTAGTTTCAAAAGGATTAAGGAGTTGTTCCATGATTTGTAGATGATTTTGAGTGAATTAGAAGCATAAAACAAGCATAAAAAACACTGAATAGCAGTGTAAAATAGATAAATAAGTCACCACATGAAATTTACACAACATGCATGATGAAGCAGTTCACCCCTCCTGGGCTACATCTGCTGGTCCAACTCCCAATGGCTTGTCCATCTTTCATTATGCTCAAAATGTTTCTATTACATGTAGTTACAGTGCTCTAATGGCTATTTTCTCTGCACAAATGGCTTCATAATGCTCCAATTAGTCAAAAATGACTCTTCATTCAATCTAAATGGGAGAAACTTGAGTCTCCTACTCTTTTTTCCAGTATCTCCTAAAAACGCTCCACTAAAAATGGAGAACTCCACTTAACTAGAGTTAAAATTGGGCTAGCTACCAATTTAGGCACGCTCTCTAACTATTCCACCGTTTAAACCTCTCATTTAATGTTGTGGTTGGGTGGTGGCCACATGCACACCCCCAAACCGCAAATTATCATAATGAATAGCAAAAACCACGTTATAAACTATATTTTAACTGTTTGGAACCGTGGTTGAGATGTCTTCAGGTTTGCATAGATTGCGTAGAGGAGTGTTAATGTTAACGTTTAACATTTCCATGTGACACAATACTATAGGGACCGCTAGCAGGTTGGGACCGCTAAAGGTTCCCAACCCCCAAACGTCATTTCAATACAACATAAATATAAGTTGACACCTCATAAGGTTAAGATCCAATGTATCAAGCAGTTGGTAAGCCATGCGCGTGACCAGAGGGAGGTCAGGGGGTCGAACCCTGCTACCTCCCATAAACTTTTGATATGAAGTTGTAGGGCCACGTGGCAGCCTCAAGGCTAGCCATGTGGCAACTTCTAATTGGATCCTCGAACCCATACAACCAATAAAAACCTGACACTTGTCCTCATGTGATTGGTTCTGAGAAAAGAATATTCTGAGTAATATTCTCTTTTGCTAACTGTACCTCCACTTTTCTGACTATGCATCCCAGTCAAACCTGGTTAAACTGTCGCAATTTTATATGTTTGGCATTTCGATCAGAACGCAATATCTTCCTCATACGACATCAGTTTTTTGAACCATTCATGGCGCCAGAATCAGGAAGACGAGATCTACGCAACCATCCTAGTTTCAACCCAATCCCATAAATTTGAATTTTGAGAAAAATTTATGAACTCCTGATCATGCACCCTGAAAAACCATCTAGCAAAGATACATTTTTGGAGCCCACTACCTTTTGCAATATGTTGTCCATTTTTGGTAAAGGGTAGTTGTCCTTAAGTGATACCTTGTTCAGATTTCTGAAGTCAATGCAGAGTCTGATCTCACCTGTCTTCTTTCTTACAAGTACAATATTGGAAACCCATTCAGAGTATCTGATTGGGACTATTATCTTAGCATCATACATTTTCTTGATCTCCTTCTCAACCAGAGGCATTTGGACAGGTTTTATCCTGCATAGTTTCCGTTTGAAAGGCTTTTGTTTCTCCTTGATTGGAATCTTGTGTTGGATAATATTAGTATCATAAGATTTCTGGTCTTCATAGATCCAAGCAAACACATCAATGAAATCCTTGAAAAAATTAATATATCTCTGCTTTGTGGACGTTGGCAGTGTATTTGACAACTTTATCATCTTGGGCTCCTTCTCACTGCCTAGATTACACTCCTTGATATTTGCTTCTGTAGATTCCATTTTTGGTTTCCTAGCCACATCATTGAAATCAAATAGTTCCTCCAGAGGGGCAAGTCCTCTAAGCAAGGTGTTGTCTCTAAATTGTAGTACTTAAAATTCCTCCTTTTTTGGATCTTCGTGCATCTCTGTCTTATGTAGATTTTTATTTGTTGAAAAATTAATATCAGAATTATAAGGAGGTTCCTACCTACACATTTGTTCTTTAATGGAGAAGTCTTATTCACAATCTAGGTCCAAATTGGAATCTTCAAACTCACCCTTGGATTGCCGAAAATTCTCAATATGTTTTTCATCTCCAAATGCTTGCAAATACGTCATATTGTCAGGAACTACTGGGCGGTGTTTAACCTACACTGTATATTGTTTGCTCGGAAGAGGTAATTGACTAGTGCTGGCTGAAAATTCTAAACCATTGGCAAGGATGTTTTGATTTCTTGGAACTGAGGCAAGGTCATATTCTTCGAATGTTTTTAGGAGGTCAAGGGAAACATTCCTATATTCTCTCAATATAGGATGCTTGGCTGAATATTCTCGCTTGATTTTTTTAATGACCAGCTCAGAATCCCCATAAATAGAGATTCTTTTGGATCCTAATTTATTCAGTGCTTCTAAACCTAAGATGAGTGCCTCATATTCTGCTATATTTTTGGTACACTAAAATTTTAGCTTTCAAGAATGCCCTTCTGCATGGTTATTTTCAATATTGCATACCCACACCCCTACTCTTGAGCCATATTTTCCGCAAGAACCATCAAAACTCATGTTCCAAAAAGGTTCAGGTTCAGACTTGTGTTGCACAATTTCCATTTGGTCTAACTGTTCTCTCTTCTGGTCTTCTTCTTCTCTAACTACTTGTTCATTAATATTTTCATCATTGTAAAGAATAAATGAGTCAAGGTCAGAATGGATAGAGTAAAGGGGGTAGTTATGAGGCTTTTCCTGACTTCTCACCATGTATTTCATTAGATTCTCCCTATACAATCTCCTTTGTTGGCCAAAAATTGGTATGGTAGCATAAGTCATATCCATTTGGAGGGTGCCTTGAAGCTTGGCTCCCCATGAACGTGATAAAAGCATACCATATTTAGTAGGGATATTAGGCACCACTATGTCCATCACTAGACTCTTGGCTGGTATCTGGGCTAATGTAATACAAAGATCTTTAATGAGGCTTAGACATTTAACTTTGCTAGAGTCAAATGAGTACAAGTCTTTGTAGGGTCTAGTTATCTCCAGGCCAAGTCTCTCCATAATTGCCTTTGGCATGAGCTTATGAGATGCACCTGAGTCTATCATGGAATTATGGAGGATTTTATCATGAACATTCAAACTGATATAAAATGGGGGAACAACTCCCTCTTGGAATTTACCCTCTACTTCTAGCCCAAACAAAAGTTCAGGTTTGTCATCATTTAGATTGATAGTATTAGTAATTTCTCCTATGTTCAACACTTTTAGGAATTGGGACCTATATACATCCTGGTTCACCAATTCAATGAGAGGGACGAAGATCTTTATTTGGGAAATTTCATTCTCAACATTGAATGGTGTCTATTTTTTCAACGATTTTAGATTGTTGACTTGTATTAGGGATATCAGCTGGAACATTTTTTCTAGGGCTGAATGATGGTCTAATAGTGCTGCTTTCTAGATCATTCTTTCTAGGGATTTTAGTAATTTTCTTTGAACTCTTTTTCGTTTTCTTAGGATCAGCTTCAGGGGCTTTTTTAGCAGATTTTTTAGAATTCTTTCTCTTGGGAATACCCAAATTTTTCTTGCTTCGGAGGTTATATTGTCTATGCACCTCCATGATGGCATTCTTGAAACCTTGTTTATAATCTTCAGACTCTTCAAATGCTACTTCAGTTTGAGTCAAAGAAAATAAATCATGTTCTTCTTCGGTGAGGAAAACAATATCTTCATTATTAATTCCTATTAGATTAATTTTACTTTCTTCTATTTCTTCAACCACCCCCTCATCTTCAACAACATATATTTCTTGGAATGGAGGCCTAATTTGCTGGTCAGGTGCTCTCTGTTCTCTTTGTATTATTTGAGGGGGTTTCTTCTAAAGTTTTTGTTTCTATTATAGGGAGTTGGCTAATTTTCCCTAGGGATACTCTCATTTAGGTTGATCCTCTCCATCATCATCTCCATGGTTCTTGTAATATTCCTTTTCAGGAATTTCTGCAATTTCTTCAATGAGGATGTTGTATAAGGAAAAGTAGGCAAAAAATGCACAACAGGACTTGGATCCTCTTATATATGCTATATGTAGCTTAAATATGAAATGGCATCAGAAAAAAATCATTCTAGCTACACTAAATAGATCTCCCCAGCTCATATATGCTAAAAAACACCCCAATCCCACAACTTCACAAAATAGAATTGCTGAAGACTGCAATAGCGTAATTTTTATTAGGGAATATACAACAAAAGATGATTTAATACAGATCTGGAGCTTTCATTAATCATATAATCATAAATTAGAGGTTTTACCTCTTTTCCAAGCACATCAGAACATCCCGGCAAGGGTTTCCAGCAAAATAGCAATATAAAATGCAGCACTGCAAAAAATAACGCATTACACTGCAAATATGTATTATAAAATACTAAAAATGATCTTAAATAGATGAATAATATAGAAATTGGCACAAGGCCTTCCTCAATAGACCTTTCAGAGTGAAATAGACACCTCCTCCTTCAAAACAAGCACAAAATAGAAGGGTTTAACCCAGCAGCTGTTGCACCTACAGAAATGACACAGTTACTAGAAGTGACTACACTGTAGGTGATGCAGAATTAATATCCTCAAGTTAGATGATGGAAAATAGGCTCAGGACCTTCCCTTTTGACCTCACAATCAACTAGACCAAAGGTGAAGATGGAATTCCCGCATGAGAATTCTTTTGCACTAAATAGTGTTGCAACTACAGCTAAATAGTTGGAGCTTGAAATCAGTCAAAAGACCAAACAAAGATGATTACTGAATGCCTTCCTTGCTACTATCTCCTCCTTCTTATCCTTGGTGAGCTTCCTCACCCTGGACCCCACTCATTGATGAGGTGACTTTCTTGAGAAGATTCCCCCTTCAAAACTGCACTGCCCTAGTTGGTTTCCCTCTTGTAGCAGCACTGTTGACTTGGTCAACTGGATCTACTTCACCGGCATTGTCCTCTTTCACACCAAGGTGTCTTTATTTATCCTCCTAACCTGATCCCTTTTCACACTGGGATTTGTTTTATTGTCTTTCTACTCTTCTACCACAAAAATGGAGCAAGTATAATAGTCCAACTAGCAGTGGCTAATTGGGAATATTACAGTCCTCCCCGCTCAAAAGTTTAGTGCCCACAAGAAATAGTAAAGAAGGATGCTGCAAGATCTTCTCTCCCTCCCAAGTGGCATCTTCATCTAGTAGATTCCTCCATCGAATTAGATATTCCTTGATGACTCTGTTCCTTAGCTGCCTCTCCCTTGTGTCTAAGATTGCTTCTGGCTGCAAAATTAGGTGGCCCTCATCATCTATAGGGGGGAGATCCATGTTGGCAGCTACATTCCTCCCAATGGCCTTCTTAAGGCAAAATACATGGAAGATATCGTGGATATTTCTCCCCTTAGGAAGCTCTAGCTCATATGCTACCTTATCGATACACTTGATCACCCTGCATGGCCCATAGAAACGTGGTTTGAGCTTTTCAGCTCCCTTATCCTTGAGTGTGGACTATTTTTAAGGCTAAAGACGCAGATATACAAGATCCCCCACCTCAAACTGTCTCTCTATCCCACCACGGTCTCCATACATCTTCTGCTGGTTCTGGGCAGTAGCAATGTTATCCTTGAGTGCCCTGAGTATGTCCTGGTTCTCCTGAATCCATTCCTTTGCCCTTGGAGCCTTACTTTCTCCAAACATAACATCAGCAAATGAGAGTGCCTCATACCCATATAAGGCCTAGAATGGATTCATGACAATATAAATATGGTGAATAGTGTTGTAACAATACTCTCCCAAGTGGAGCCAATGCAAACAAGCTCTCTGTTGCTCTGCTACATAGTTCCTCAAGTAGCCTTCCAGCCACTTGTTTAGTATCTCGGTCTATCCATTGGTTTGGGGGTGATAGGTAGTGCTTGGATTCAAATCAGTCCCCACTAACCAGAAAAGTTCTTGCCAAAATCCACCCATGAATCAATTGTCCCGATCACTCACTATGGTCCTTGGGAGACCGTGGAGTCTAAATACATCTCTGAAGAAGAGCTCAGCTACCTGTGAAGCAATATAGTGTGCATAAATGGCAAATAAATGAGAGTACTTTGTTAGTCTATCAACAACTACAAAGATACAATCCTTACCCTGTACTGTCGGTAGGCCGGTGATGAAGTCCATAGAGATACTTTCCCACTTCCCATATGGAATAGGTAGTGGCTGCAATAACCCAGTAGGGTGGGTGTGTTCTCCCTTATTCTGCTGACAAATGGTGCACTCTCTAACATGTCGGAGCACATCCTCCTTGAGACCCTTCCATGAGAATCTCTCTCTTATGGCCCTGTAAGTCTTTGTGAAACCTTGATGCCCAGCAAATGGGGAATCATGTGATGTCAGTAAGATCTTCTCCTTGAGCTTGGAGTTTTTAGCCAAGAAGATCCGGTCCTGGTAATAGATGACCTCATCCATCACTCTAAACCTCTCATCTGATACCATCCCATCAAGTATCTCACATGCAAAGTCATCTTTGGAATACTCAACTAAAAGTTGAGCCTTCCAATCTGCATCCATGCCCCACAAAGACAGCGTTGTAGGCCTCCTGGATAGTGCATCAGCTAGCACATTGCTCTTTCCCTTGACATACTCTATGTCAAAGTCATATGATTGGACTTTTCTCACCCACTTCTGTTGTCTTTCCTGGATTTTCTTCTATTCAAGGAAGAATCTAAGACTGTTATGGTTAGTCTTCACCTTGAACTTATTCCCCACCAAGTATTGCCAGAATTTGGCTAATGCATGCATGATAGCCAACATTTCTTTATCATAGATGGGGTATAACCTCTCATGAGGAAGTAACTTCTTTCTCTCAAAGGCTATAGGATGCCCTCCTTGCATCAAGACTGCTCCAATCCCTTCACCTGAAGCATCACATTCTAGAACAAAAGGTTGAGAAAAATCAGGAAAAACCAAAACAGGACAACTACTCATTACCTCCTTGAGCTTGTCAAAATCTCTCTGTGTTGTAGGTGTCCAATGGAAAGCTCCCTTATTTGTCAAGTTTGTGAGTGGTGCTACTAATTTTGAAAACCATTTCACAAACTTTCGGTAATAAGTGCATATGCCCTCAAATCCTCGGAGTTTTGTGACATTCCTAGGCTCAGGCCAATCTCTGATAGCTTGGATATTTTCCTCATAAACCCTCACTCCATCCAATCCTATGATGTGCCCTGAATAAAACATCTCTGTGAGGCCAAATTCACATTTGGAGAGCTTGGCATAGAATTGCTGCTCCTTGAGAATATGTAAAACTGTCTCAATATGCTACAAGTGCTCCTCCCAAGTGTGGTTGTAGATAAGAATATCATCAAATAAGACCAATACAAACTTTCTCAAATGACCACAGAAGATGTGGTTCATGCAAGATTGGAAAGTTGCTGGGGCATTGGTCAATCCAAAGGGCATTACCAGAAACTCAAAATGCTCATAATGACATAGAAACGTTGTCTTGGGGATATCCTTCTCCCTTACGTTGATTTGATGATACCCATATCTCAAATCAATCCTAAAGAAGTACTTAGATCCCCTCAACTCATCCATGAGTTCATCGATCCTGGGTATAGGGTACTTGTTCTTCATGGTCTTCTTGTTCAAGGCTCTATAATCAATGCACATTCTCAATGTGCCATCCTTCTTCTTTACAAAGACCACTGAAGAAGCAAAAGGACTAGTACTAGGCTGGATGTGTCCTAGAGCTAGCAACTCTTGGATGGCCCTCTCAATCTCATCCCTATAAGCCTTTGGGTGCCTATAAGGAGTGGTGATCACTGCTTGTATCACTTGTTCCAACTCAATAGTGTGTTGAAACCCTCGGTCAGGAGGTCTCCCTAGTGGGATATCTCCAAATACTATAGAATACCGATCCAAAAGAGATTGAACATCTAGATGAACTGGTGAATCCTTGCCCCCTAATTCTGATATATGCAGCTCTACCACCCATTCTACATCTCCTCTGTGCGGATCTGCTTCCATCCTGTGTGCTGAAACCACCTGAGGGGGGTATGTGTTGATGCCCTTGATATTTTGATACTGACCACTCTTCTCTTCTGTCCATTCCATCTCCAAATTTTTCCAATTAGTGATGACTCTCCCAAGAGTGATCAACCACTGGACTCCCAATATGACATTGGTGTCTGGAATATCTACTACAAAGAAGTGATCTATCAGAGTGTAGGTACCCATGGTAATGGATAGTGTCGGAACATACTTGGCACACTGTATGGTCATGGCTCTTGGGACCAAGACTGAGAATCCCTCAAACTCCTCCATGTGGATCCCTCTCCTTTGTATCAGATGTGCATGAATGAAATTATGAGTTTCTCCACTGTCAATGAGTACAGATACTCTTTGTCCCAAAATAGTACCTCTTACCCTCAAGGTCAGATATTTTGGAACCCCTCTTAATGTTGCAATGGCTCCTATTCTTCAAGCAAATTCTTCTATGGATGGTACAGCATTGTCCTCTTTCTTAAAGAAGGTCTTAACACCATGTTCTCCTCCTGCAACACCTTCTTTCTTCAAATCATGAATAAATATTTACCTCTTTGGCCCTGAAGAGGTTCCTTGTTGTGGTAATTCTCTTGCCCTGGGCAAGGTGTGCTACAAGTCTCTAGATTTCTCCATAGCTTCAAGGAGAGTGGTTGTTTTAGTAGAATTGACTAACCCTTGCAATGGTCCAGCCAACCCATTAATAAAAAATCATACATTCCTACTCATAGTGAGGTTAGAAACCATCACTGAAAGCTGCAGATATTCAGCAATGTAGTCTTCAAGATCTCCCTCCTGCTTGAGCTTGGTTAATTTGAAAAAATGGGTTTTTGGATCTCTTGGATCAAACCTCTCCACTAACTTCTTGGTGAAAATTGAATATGAAGTGATGTGATGATTCCCAAGTGTGGTCAACCCATGGAACCACCATTCATGAGCCTCCCCTTCCAAGTGTAACGTAGCTATCTTGATGGTTTCTATTTCAGAAACCTTGCTAAGCTGAAAGTAAGTGTCTAGCTTCTCCACCCAAGCCTTGGCTATACACTTAGGTGTTCCATCATAAGTGGGTAAGAATAACCTCCCCATACTATGCTATAGATATAACCCTTGCATATAATCATCCTCCTTTTGATGAATATTAATTCTCCTTCCATCCTTGATCCAGCAAAACTCCTGAAAACTCAAGTGTTCCTTGAGCCTTTGAGGTTGGAACTCATATTACTCAAAAAAATTCCCCAAGGTTTCCTCCACATTTCTTCCAGATAGGAATGATGGCATGGTAGAGCGTTTTGATGCAGCTAAATTCTCCATGCCATGTGAAGTGTTGGTATTTGCTTCATGGCAAAACCCTATGGAATCTTCTTTATGCCTCATCTCCTTAAGGTCCCTTGCAATGCTCTGTAGGGTCTGAAGTAAGAGTTCTGAAATATCTTCCTCCTCCATGCTGAAGATAGATTATCCCCACAAGATGAGCCAAGAGTTGTGCTCCGATACCACTGTAATATTCCTTTTCAAGCATTTCTGCAATTTCTTCAATGAGGACGTTGTATAAGGAAAACCATGCAAAAAAAATGCACAACAGGACTTGGATACTCTTATACATGTTGTATGTAGCTTAAGTATGAAATGGCATCAGAAAAAAATCATTATAGCTACACTAAATAGATCTCCCCAGCTCATATATGCTCAAAAACACCCCAATCCCACAACTTCACAAAATAGAATTGCTGAAGACTGCAACAGTGTAATTTTTATTAGGGAATATAAAAAAAAAAATTATTTAATACAGATCTAGAGCTTTCATTAATCATATAATTAGAAATGAGAGGCTTGACCTCTTTTACAAGAACATCAAAACATCCCGGCAAGGGTTTCCGACAAAATAGCAATATAAAATGCAGCACTGCAGAAAATAATGTAGTACACTACAAATTTGTATTATCAAATACTAAACATGATATGAAATAGATGAATAATACAGAAATTGGCCCAAGGCCTTCCTCAATAGACCTTCCAGAGTGAAATAGACACCTCCTCCTCCAAAACAAGCACAAAATAGAAGGGTTTAACCCAGCAACTGTTGCACCTGCAGAAATGATGCAATTACTAGAAGTGACTACGCTGTAGGTGATGCAAAATGAATATCCTCAAGTTAGATGATGGAAAATAGGCTCAGGACCTTCCCTTTTGATCTCACAATCAGCTAGACCAAAGGTGAAGATGGAATTCATGCATGAGAATTCTTTTGCACTAAAAAGTGCTGCAACTACAGCTAAACAGTTGGAGCTTGCAATCAGTCAAAAGACCAAAAAAATATGATTACTAAATGCCTTCCTTGCTGCTATCTCCTCCTTCTTATCCTTGGTGATCTTCCTCACCCTGGACCCCACTCATTGATGAGGTGACTTCCTTGAGAAGATTCCCCTTTCAAACCTACGCTGCCCTAGTTGGTTTCCCTCTTGTAGCAGCACTGTTGACTTGGTCAACTGGAACTAGTTCACTGGAATTGTCCTCTTTCACACCAAGGTGGCTTTATTTGTTCTCCTAACCTGATCCCTTTTCACACTGGGATTGTTTTATTGTCTTTCTACTCTTCTACTGCAAAAATGGAGCAAGTATAATATTCCAACTAGCAGTGGCTTATTGGTAATATTACAGTTCTAACCATGATATAAATCTTAGCATCAGATGTGGAGGCTGCAGGTTCTTCCCTAATAGTGAATCTCTTCTCATTTCACATTCTAGCCCTTTTTGCAATTAGATTTGCTTCCACACTTACTGCACCCCTTTGCATGTCTTATAATGTAGGAGGATCTCTTTCCCTCAGTTGATAAGCCATCTCTTGGTCTAAACCATATGGGAATTTCATTAGGGCTAAACCTTGTGGGGGTTTCATGTGAGGAGGGAGGGCGTTATATACACTGTTGAACCTGGTAAAATAATCTTGGACACTCTCTCTAACATTTCTCTTGATGTTTTCATATTCTGACAAGATTTGGAGAGGATTTTTCTTGACTTCCCATTTATTTATGAACAGCTAGTGAAGCACAGGGAGGTCATGGACACTATTCGGGGTCAAGCCCTTGAAAATTTCATTTTACTTCTCCCCCTAAACTTTGAGAAAACATTCTCAATTTTATATTTTCATCATCTATCTCTCGGTAGTTAAAAGATTCATTCATTTTGTCCACATGTTGTTGAGCAGTTTTAGGACTAGTTCCATCAAAATGTGGGATTTTGGATTGATAATCCTATGGCATAGGCACCATAGGTTGTGGTAGCACTAATGGAGCATACCAAGCTACCTGATTGGTGGTGGGGGAACCCAAGGAGGGTTAATAAGAGGAGGGTTGACCAAAGGAGGTGAAGGGTTAAATGGAGGAAGGTGGAGAGTGGGTGTATGAGTGGAGGTTTGGGCACTCTAGTGGGAAAGGTTCAAGGAAATCGTAGGAGCTACAAATACACTTGAACAATTTGACTGAGGATGAGCAGACTTGGAAATAACAGAAGGAGCTGCTGCATTCAAAGAAGATAATTCTACAGACTAATGAAGATAAGCATCATTAATAGCTAAGGTGAGCTCTGTTACCAGACCTTGAAGGGAGTCAAAGTGTTGGAGAAGTTGAAAGTCAGTTTGAGTGGAGGTAGAGACTTCCCCAATAGGACTCTGTTGTATGATGGATGGGTCAAAAAATGTCTGGGCTATCCAAGTCTAAAATTTGGTCCTGAAAAATATTTTCTCAAAGTGTAATTCGAACTAGATACCCTACAAGGTTGCAAGGTTTCTAGGGAGGGAACTTGCTTTGTGAAGAGGCTTGCTAATAATTTGATTCTCAAATCTGGGAATCTTCTTAGTAATTTCTCTGGATTTTCAAGTATTGCAGGGGGATTTGGGTCAGGATAGGATCTGGTAAAGATCCTTCTAGAAGCCAGAATTTAGACCCAAGGCACAAACAGGCTGAATATTTTACAGAAAAGATGAAAAAACCAATGTATAGAAAATACTAAAATCACACAATATTTCGACTAGGGTTTCTGAGTTCTGATGAATGATGAGCTTTTCAATAATTCCTCAGTATGGTCGTCATTATGTTGTGGTCTTGTAATTTATAATATTGGCAAGAATAAACAACAGAGGACAACATCAAACCACTTGGGAGTCCAGGACCTAGCCTTCCTGGACTCATAGAGGCCTCTCTTCATTTTTATGATTTAGCTTGATAATTATAAATGTTGATATTAGGCTAGTTATATAGATTATGAGGGTTGTTTGTTTTGATTGATTGGATGGTTGGACAAATAGAGATGTGAAACTTAATCCATTGAGCTATGGATTCACAAAAAGCTGAATTGTGCATCAACCTTTCAAAGGCATTCATAGGGCAAGCTAACTATGCAGGTTGGATCTTACTGGCAGTGTGAATATGATATGGGAGAAAGTAGTGGGTTCAGAAACAGCTAAAGAGCAGTTAAGAATTCTTTAACTATACTTTAGAATAAAACATTAAGATAACAAACACGGACAAAATTAATGTGGTCTCTCAACAAATCTTAATCTAAATTTTATGTTTTGAAATTAGATTAATTGATGCACAACATGAAAAAACAGAGGAAAAAAATTAACACAAAGGAAAAAAATCACCATTAACATAGCTCAAGAATCCTATGAATGGTATTTTATTATTGATTCCCAGCTCAAAACTGTAATGCTCCAATATAATGATATTTTTCAATGCAGAGTCTAACAAGGTCCAACCCTTCATAATGGAAAGTCAAGCAGTATTTAACTAAAACTTGAGTCGGTTGCCCTAATCCACTTTGGAAAACTTCATTAATTACAAACAAACAGAATTTAGACAATTTTGGCCATGCAAGGCCCGAGAAAAAATCTCTGACAAAAAACCTTCTGTAGAATTAATTTTGGGTAACTCTTCATGCATCTAAAAACTTCGATGGTTCTTTGTAAGATAAAAAAAGTAGGCTTGAAGGTGGCTGTGATGGTCATGAAGAAGAAAAGAATGGTGGCCCTGACATCTGGCCCTGATTTTTGGAAAGCCGACATTGGGTAATTAAATTTGGTGCAGTGCTAGCCACTTTTCGTTGATTGGTGATAGCGCTGATGTGTTTACTTCCTTCTTCGCTTCTCCTGGTATATTACACTAATTCTGAATGAACGCCCTTTTCCTGACTTGACCTCCTTCGCTTGGGCTCCTTTTCGGGGCTTATTCTACCACAAGTCCTTTATGTCGTGTTTAGCCCATTTCTTCATAAAATGGCGCACAAACCTCATTTTCCCAGACTTGAAAACCTTTATATTTCAGATTGAGCCACATCACATCCGCACCAACATCGCACTTTGCATTTCGTTGTTTTTTAACTTTACCTTTGCACTTAACTTTTGAAACTTATGATGCGCGCTATGTGATCGGGTCCCACTGTCATCGCATATCACACTTCAGTGATTTTAACACTTACCCTTCGCACTTATCGTTTGAAACTTGCGATGCGCGCTATGCGATCAGGTCCCACCGTCATCGCATATCGCACTTAGGAGATTATATCATGAACCCTTTGCGCCTATCTTGTAAAACTTGCAATTTTCAATTGCAATCGGGTCCCACCATCTTCGCATATCACATTTAAGAGATTATATCATGAACCCTTTGCCCCTATCCTGCAAAATTTGCGATTTACGATTGCGATTGGATCCCACCCATATCGCACTTTGCACTTTGGCGGTTTTATTATAATCCTTTCATGCTTAATTGTTAAAACTTTTTGATTTGGGCCCATACAACCGGACTTCAACTCTTTTTCAGTTTCTATAGACTTTGCATTCAAATCATCTAGATTTTAGAGGGGTACTTCAACAATGAGCAGTATTAAGAAGAGAGTGTGCGAAGTATTATGGGTGCGCCACGTAGCAGCATGGGCGGTTAATGGATACCACCATTTTGGACCCCTCCCCCACCCCTTTGTTAGCGTTCAGAGGCAAAGGGGGGGGGGGGGGGTAAAAAAGCATTGTGGGTCATCTAATATGTGGAGGTGAGTGAGTATGGTTAATGTGGATGCGACAGGACAAGTGATGTGAGGCGGGGTTGAGATATGAGAGTCAAGGGGGGTGAAATGAAACTTAGGATAAAGAGGAATAACAAAGGGACAGGGTAAAAGGATATGTAATGTGGTCAAGGACTTAGCATAAAAACATACCATAAGGTCCCAAACTTGACAAAAATCATCCCTTTTTGGACCTTTAGAGCAAACTTTGAACTTTTCAATTTGATTTCTCTTCAGTTTGATTACAGGAAAACAATCAAGCAATTTTTAGGCTACATATCTATAGCATGAACTTTGCATTTCTCCTTTCTCAACAAATCTACCTACTCAATTTACAATTCCTAACATTTTTTCTCCTTTGGGGTGCATTTAGACTTGTAGACCCTTACATCATTTTTTTTTTTTGAATTTCTAACTTATCACCTATCCCTTATTCCTCCTATTGGTTCAGATAAGTATGTGGAACCAATGTCATTTTCTACCTATCTATCGATAAGTCAAGATTAAATGGTTTGGAAAATCTTCATTTTCTAACCTATCAGCAGAAAATTCAAAATTGTACAATCATGCTTAAACTGTATGATTGCACAAAACCCTTCTCAATAGTAGTGGAATTTTGATTTGCAACACTTTCATAAATACATATCTTTTGTATGGGGCTTTCTTTTTCCTTTTTTAAATACCCTCTTTTCTTCTTATTTTGTTTCTTTTTATATTTATTTGGAAAATACTTTTGAATATTGAAATCTATGTACAATATGAAAAATTTGCAAAAAGAAAGTACATAGTCACCTTGTGATACTGTAAATTACTGGACTCTAACTGATGCAACCTAGTTAATATTTAAAATTTCATTCATTGATGTAGATGAAAAAATGAGAATATGCCAAGATCTTACATATATGAACATAATACTAGTACAACCATATTGTTGAGGTATCGTCATTGATGTCAAAACAATGATTAAGGATTGCCTTGAAGTCAGAAGCAACCCCTAATGTAAACCAATATTTTGGTGGAGAATTTGTGGGACAAATATTCAACCCTCATTTGACCTAATTCGGATCTTTGTTCAACCCCTATTGTAGCCATAATTTTAGCCTATCTAAGCCTTAGATCCATCCCCTATTATAACCCTAATTTCGGGCTTGTGTAAAGAATTAGATTCAACCCTTATTTCAACCCTAACTCCAGCCCATGTAACCCTAAGATTTGGCCCCTGATGCATCCCTAATTTCAGCCTATGTAGGCCTTACATTCAACCCTTGTTGCAACCCTAATTTCAGGCCTATGTAAGCATCATATTCAACCCTTGTTGCAACCCTAATTTTGGGCCTATGTAAGCCTCAGATTCAACCCTTATTGCAACCCTAATTTTAGCCTATGTAAGCCTCATATTTAACCCATATTGCAACCCTAAATTTGACCTGTCTGAGCCATAGATTCAACCCATATCATAGCTCTATTTTCAAACTATGATTGCCTCATTTTTTGACCCTGTTACAACCGTAGTCAACCTTTGTTTTTGGCCCTATAAATAACTCGGTCTTGGCCTATTTTAGAGCTTATCTTGGAGCTTATTTAGGAGCAGTTTTGTAGCCTATTTTAGGCCTATTTTGGAGTATATTTGGATATGTTAGTGCCTGAAGAGGATTAGTGTCCTCTCTTTATTTCTAGGTTGGAGCTTGGCCTTGCTCAAGAGGATTAGTTTCCTCATTATATTTCTTGGTTGGTTCTTTGGCTTATACAAAAGGATTGGTGTATTTATTTGATCCATGAGGATCTAAAAAGGCTCAAAATTCAAAGTCCTCAAATTTTAGCAAAAATGGAACCATGTCATAGATCTCAGCGAGATCATTCCAAAAACGTGAATGACACCTCAAAACACTTATGTATGAGGAAATATGACCTTCTCAAGTGTCACAAAAACATGAGAAAAGGGGGAACTAACGGTGCCACATGGCATCACCAAAAGAGGCCACGTGCAATAGTCTAAGAGGCACCATGTGTCACCCTCTGAATGACTCCATGTGGCTTGTACTTGTAGATGAGATGGACCAGCTCTCTAGTGCCATGTGGCATCCTGCGATTGGCCACGAAAGTTTACCAATTAAATACAAGGATTGCACCCATGAACTCGACAGATATGGGTTGATAGGTCACTATTATTTACAATTGGAGCATGGGTTTGTTAAATGCGGCATGGAATATTTAAACAATGGTTTATGTCGTAACACCAAGAATGGGGGGTCTGCAAGTTTAACTTCGAGATCCCCCCTGTTATGCGGAATTATGAGTTATGTATAAAACACATTCCCTAAAGGGTGTTATGCATTTAGAACAACAGATCAAATACTTCGCAGAAAATTTACCTAACAGTAAACAAACACACAGAATGATAGAGGAACTTACTTGTGATCCAAGCGCTTCCTAATCTCCTCTTGTCGCTCTTGTTGTAGCTTCCAATCCAAATTTGATCGCCAGATTAGTTCCTACAAGTACAGACACTAAAAAACAAAGAGATTGCAATATACAGATGGCTATTTATCTTAATCAGTTAAATCAATGAAACATGAAACATATACATCAACTAAGAATCCATGATATGAAAGATAGAAACATAAATAGATACATATGTGGGAAAATGAGCAGCAATCTTTATTAATGGATAAAAGGGGGAGGTTACAACTAGCGATTGATTTGATGTCACCAGCTCCAACATTCATCCCAACCTCATCACAATAAACATCTCTCCAGCAGCATATCGCTAAAATCAAACACTCAATTGAGAAACCAACAACATTTCTTTACCCTATTTCTTCCTTCTCAAGCACTAGGATCTGTGCTCAATTTATTGAGTAGCTGAGGGTAGTTTCTCAATCAATGAATTTATAATAATAGGCAAGACATGTTCCTAGGCTCAACACATATGGACTCTTCTAGAATGCATTGGCCATGTGGAGATTCTGGAACAATGAGAATTTTACTCACATTTGACCAACGTGCTCTTGAATGTTGGGAAGTGCTTTGTAGAGCACCCTTGAATGGATGTAACTGCATATTCGAAGCAGTTAGTCCCTTGAGAGGTTGCGTTGGTGAGCTCATAGGTGATATAACATGTACTTCAAATCTTGGAAACCTTGCAATGGAAGTCATGGATGATTTGTTCTTGTTCTTATCTTAGGGCATGTAGAAAATGAAATGATAGGGGATGATAAACCCTATTTCATTGGTTCTGGGGACAATTTCCAGCTTAACCAAGTCATTGGGAATGGTGCAGAAATTGACCTATAATAGCTGCCCCCTAAAGCATGAAGTCAGAATAATATTAACAATATTTTTTGAATGATATGCTTTACACTGTGATTGGTTGGAACTGAAGCGGAGTGGCGACCTGCATTAATCTTACAATACATTACATCATGATATATCCTCTTGATCACGAATTTCCGAGGGAAGGCATTCCCATGCTGAGCACATAAACTATCTAATAACATGTACATAGTGTAGAAAGTTGTCTACATTGGAACGTTTCCCAATAGAGACATGCCTATAGATATAGGCCCATGTTCGGACGACAATCTGTATGTAAGGTCACCATACAAATGATGTGTACAACAATCCTAAAATCGCAGCCCAGATGGCTGAAACTAGATCCAGGGTCTTCTTATCTTGTTCACTCGATCATTCGGGTACAAGTCTAGCCATGCAAATATATGATTTGTAGTCGAACATGGTAAGACATCATTTGATTACTAGCCAATAATGTGGGCTGTTAACAAACACGAGAGAACCACCATTAATTTCAATGGCCCTCAAGGTACTGTAATATGTTTCATAAGGTGTGAATAGATGATTTGATGTCGAATGACAAACAAAATATTTCAGTCAAAATTCTAGAAGCGAGGATCTTGTCGATGTTGTAACAAGCCTCATGGTACTGGAAGATGATTTTTCTAAGTCAACTTCTTGCATGATGATTTGATGTCGATAGGAAGTCACTTCATTTCGAAACGGGAGTTACTGATTTCGGAGACAAAATATGACTTGATATAGCAATGTTCAGGGATGATTGTCATGAGAATGAAGGTTTATGAGTATTGTAGAAGGATGAGTATTCACTGGATGACTTCTCTTAAACATATCGGCGACATTGAGATGAGTTGGCAGCATTGACCAAAAATTGAAGTGAAGTTATGATTAATCATAGGTATGAATGAACCATCAAGAAGATTACCCAACCCAAACAATCACGATGATGGAGTGAAGTGTCATGTTCAAGAGTGACCTACTATCGTAAAAAGTTTCGTTCACTTTCCCAAATTTTACCTGGTCATTTTTCAATGAGTACCTCTTTATTTTTTAACAAGCTTGAGGAGGATAATATATTCTTGACCTATAATTCAACCATTTGGGAAAATAATGTATCCCTATTTAATAATTTAACGAGTCTAGTGATGAATGAAACTCGATTCTTGCCATGATCGACAAGCCAGTCACTATTTTATGTTTTAACAAGCCTAACGATAGTGATAGCCCGGTCCTTTTTCATATTTAGAGAGTTTGAAAAAGAGGACAAAAGAAAACTCCATCAACACTTTTTCGTAAAGTTGTCGCTCAGATCTGAAAAAGCATAAAATAACATCTGAGAGAACCTCCTACCCATGTTCAACTAAGGTTTTCCTTTTTCGTAAATAATCTATCTCAGTCCAGAAAATGGTTAAACTTATACTGAGTAGATATCAATTCATTTACTTTTACTAGCTTGAAAATACAAGTGCTCGACAATATTTTCACATTTTCGAAATCTGAAAAGAGCTAAAAGAAGACTCCAGGGGTTCCTTTTTCATTGTTATTGAAGCTCGAAGAAGAGATAAAAGTGCGCTTCAAGTCCTTTTTCATTTTTATCAAAGCTCAAAAAATAAGGATAAAAGTATGCTTTGCGTTCAAATCATTCTTGAAATAAATCTACACGATTAATCTGCTCATCAATTGCAAAACATGTTCAGAACAACATCAAATGGAGTAAAAATACCCGTTTCATGATAAAAATAGAATAAAACCATAGTCACCACAATAAATATGATTTGCAAATAACCAAATGACTAATTAAAAGAGTTTTACTATTCATTTTACCATTTGAAAGTTACCATTTGTATTTTGGAGCTCTGAACCTGTTTTTTCCCCTGAACTTCAACCATTGATTGCAATCGAATTTGTGGATGATTTTCATCACCATTTGATCCAGATTTGTTCCATAAGCCCTCTCCTTCTTTCAGTAGTAAATTTATTTCATTTCATTGCAAAATTTAGGGATTTGGGCCGCTTAGGGTAAATTATTTTTTAAAAGAGGGAAACGCACCCTTGAGCATCGAAAACTACGTTGTGGAGCACCTAAAATGAAGCCTAGGTGCATATGAAATGCACTGTATGTTATTCAAGACTTCGTTGGGCGTAATTCACATTCTTGATTCTTACATTGTACCAAAATTTTGCCTAATTGTTTGCATAAAAAGGAGTCTAATGAGTCTTATGGTTATGTTTCAGGGATTCATCGGACTATAATGAAGATTACTTGGAGAGAAAGAGAGTATGAAGAATGAAATATGATTTCCCTTAATAATCCAGGAACTGTAAGAGTCTTAAGAGATTTTGGGTTATTAAAGTACTTCCGCTTGTCAGATATGAGGCAACAAATAGAAATTTTGGAGTTCCTAGTTCGTGCAAGGGATCCAGCTATTGAGGCATTTCATATTAGGAATAAAGTGGTTCCTATTACAGTGGAGGATGTATATTTTCTGACAGGCTTTTCGGGGAGAGGCTTGCCCATTTTTCTCTTAAGGTCTGCTCTCGGAGGAGAGACGCTAAGAGATCATGTTTTGCAATATTTCTATCCACGGGTAGAGGCAAGCAAGGATGGGAAAATAAACATCCATGATGTTTGTGATTTTCCTTTGAGAACCATTCTATTCACAATCGAAAAGCTTGTCGGCACAGTTACACTACATTTAGCGAATAGACCTTATATGCAGTATGTGCTAGAGTGCATGGAGCCAACAGTTTTAAAATGGTCTGAAGCTATAATTTCTCAAATAAAAGAACAAATGAACAAGGAAAAGGGAGGAAGGAAGAAAAACTTCAGTTATGGTTCGATCCTCATTTCATTTGCCTTAGAGCAGATTCCACTGATGTAGCCTCAACATGTGACACTGGGTGTGTCTAACCCTAGAGATCAGAAGATTCAGATATGGGTAGAATTAATGGCTAGGCATGCAGGCCAATCATCCATTTTATTATTTACTGCATTCTTCGCTTGGTTTAGGTGACAGATTATCACCATTGATGATTATGCATACACAGGCGTCGATTTCCGAGGAGATCCAGACTTAGCTTTACCAAAAGGCGCCCAGTGGGATGCAATAGGTAAGAATGTTTTGACATGTTTTTTTATTTTTCTAATTTTTATACAATGTTTTTGTATTTTCATGTTTTCCCAAGACTAAAATAAAGTTTTAATGTAATGCAGATATTGGTCGAGTTCAACCGGTGGAGGAACTAGAGCATGGAGCGAATGAGCCAACAGAGAGGGTTGTTGGAAGAGTAGTCTTTTAGGTTTTAGACATGGTTGAGACTCTGTCTGAGCTTAGGCAGCACATAGAGGGGTTGACCTTCAAGATTCTGAATTTCTAGATCGAAGAGTTACTCATGCAATTGCAACACCACACCATAGGCATTCCTAACCCCTGGATGTGGTTACTACATAGGATAGCTAGATCTATAGGATGTTTCCATGAGCATCACTATTTTAATTTTGACATGTTGCATACATTTTTGAGGTCAGATGACCAATGTGTATTGGGCACAAATGTTTGTAAAAACCTATAACTATCTATCTATTTTATTTTAGTGTTTTCCTATTTTATTGCAAAATCCTATTCAATTATGTGAATGTATCTTTACATTTGTTGCAAATGTCTGTCTATAATGTGATTAGCTAAAGAATCAGTCAATGTGTTCAAGTTTCTGGAAATGTGTTGATATTGAATAAAATCAAAGTGTCTTTCCAAAAGTTGAACTCATAGGAACAAATGATACAGTGTTGGATTTATAACAGTATAAACACTAACAAGTTGTAATACCACAAGTTGTGAGTCTAACCTTATGATGATGTGGTTAATACCAAATGAAATGGCATCAGAGAGAATTTTGATCAATGCGCTATACTCAGTGATATTGTTTGTCGATATACCAAGACAAATCCCTTGAAAACTCACTAATTCGCCATTCACAGTGAAAATGGCCCACACTACAAAGGATAGATCATGCATACTACGACTAGCACCATCATCATATCCAACAAATGGTTCCAAAGATTCAAACATCTGTGATGAAATGTAAAGCGAATTACTAACGTCAAGAAAGCTCTAAAAAACAAACTAAGACAGTGAATGAAAATCAATAACATATATATACAATATAATACAAAAAATAGTTATGCTCATGATTAAGCATAATAATGTTTCAGATACAACCCATTTCGGGGTTGCGCCAACATAATTCCATCGTAATCCACCAACTCGTAGGCACCCTTAGCAGGAAATCTTTTGAAAATATAGGGGCCATTCCATAATGGCTCAAATTTCCCTGTACCTATTACATCAGCTTCTTGATCATAAAGAAGGACCAAGTCTCCCTCTTAGAAAATGCGAGGCTGGAAATTTTTGTCATATTGCACCTTTATACATCTCCTATGTGCTTCGTTGGCCAATTGGGCTTCACGACGTGTTTCATCAAGATGGATGAGGTTAAAAAGTTGTGCTTCTTCATCTAAGGTTGTAGGCAACAATTCAATTGCAAGTTTCAACGATGGAATTTCACATTGGATTGGCAAGATAGCTTCCAAACCATACACCAATTGAAAGGGAGTAAATCCAGTTGCGTTTCTCACCGAGGTTCGATACACCCATAGGGTTGAGTACAAGATCAAATGCTAGTTTCTTTTACGAACTCCTATCATCCGTTGAACCATACATTTAAGAATATTGTTGATAGCTTCAACTTTTCCATTTGATTGTGGATAATGAGTAGAATTAGCATGTGAAAATCCTAACTTGGCAATCAATTCAGTCATCATGTGGTTGCAAAAATTCTTCCAATCATCTGTAACTATAGCAGCCCAAAGATCCCTTCTACCGTGAATCAAATCGGCCCTACAGCAGCCTTACATCATCATCTGATAGCTTCCTTGACCTTTTTGACCCCATGGCGCAGTTTATCTACATCTTGTTATCCAGTTTATATCTTTGATCAGTTTTATCCCTCACAAACTTAAAAAACCAAAAAATCAAAAACTCGCTTCATAACTAGCCTAATATCAGAAACACCATAAGCAAACACACCGATATCTTTTACACATATAGAGAGAGCCCTCTTTGAGTCCAGGAAGGCTAGGTCCTCGGGCTCCAAAGCTTGGTTTGATGTTACATCATCATTTGGCTCGCCAATCGGCCAAATCACGGGAACCTAACATAATGGCGATCACGGTGGGAATTTTCTGAGTTTATTTTAATCTGAATATCTTGCAAGACTCACAGAAAGCCCCTTTTTGAACTAAGCATACCTACCATTGAGCCACCTCATCGCCACTCTAACATAATGGCGATCACGGTGGGACGTATTGAGTTCATGATAGTCTAGCAAACTTTTATAGACTCCTTAGTCCTTCAACTTTTTACTTAAAACCATCAGCCTTTAGAATCATCTAGTGTAAACTCTCTGCTTCACCATCCTAGCAAAGTGATGGATCAGGTTTATAACACTTTTACATCCTAGGCTGCACATAAAACTCAAAAAACCCCAAAACACTCCTTTAGATTTGTTTTTGTCAACATTGGCGGTGGACCATACAAGTATACCTCAAAACAAACTGATAATCCACCTGGCGACTCCACTAACCTCTAGTAGGCCTTACTATTTTACCGAACTCTAGGTTACTATCCGATAGACCTATCCCATCGCTCACTAACATAGCGGGAGATGGTGGGACACTGAGTACATGATAGTCTAGCAAAATCTTATAGACTCTTTGGTCCTTTAGATACCTTAAACCAGCAAGCAGCCCATAGACCCATTTAGAGTAAACTCTTTTTGTTCTCATCACCCTAGCAAAGTGTTGAAACTAGTCTAGGATACTTTAAACCATAGGCTGCACATAAAACTCAGAAAATCCAAAAAAATTCCCAGATTAGTTACTGGTGGTGGACCATAGCTATCTTCACAAAAACAACCCAGTTCCACCTAGCGACTCCACTAGTTCATCCTTTTTATTTTGACCATCCTTCACCTTAGTAGAACTTTAGAGAAATCACTCATCCAAAACATTCACCAATACCATTCTCTTTAAACTCTGGATCTAAAATTTGGCTTCACGAAGAATCAATATCAGAGCTCATCCAGACCCAAATCCCCCTACCATAGTAGATGACCCAGAGAAGATTCTGTGGCAAGCTCCCGAAACTGATCATCTAGCTACTGGTAGATCCATCCGTAAAACAAGATCTGTACCTAAACATCTCACTATCCTAACTAATTCACCTTTTGAATTAGATTCATCACAAACTCTTCCCAGAAGCAAATCATACAGTAAGATAAACTTTGACGATCTTGAACCCCTAAACCCACCACAGAGTCCTAGTAGAGAAGCTTCACCTACCACTCCTCCTGACTTCCAGCTTCTCTATCAGTTTGGCTCCTATCATCCCAGATCTGCTCAAAACCAGATCACTAGTCCAAGTTCATCCGCCACACCTGGTCAAACCACCACTGTTCAAATCACCTCATCTCAAACTACTAGTCCCCATCTTGTACATCATCCATTAGCTCCCGTCATGGCAGCCTGGTACGCACCTTTGGTGTTACCACCGCCCTTGGCTCCTCTCCCAAATAAATATCAAGACAAAATCATACACTTTACTGGAGAAGACACCACGACACCTCAACAGCATATAAGTAGGATGACTGATGCTTATGAATACCTGGAGGTACAAGACGAGACCGTTAGAATGAGAATATTCGGCCAAAGTCTTGGTGGTGAACCCAAAACATGGTTCAAAAGCTTAACTCCAAAAAATATCCACAGTATCCAGGAATTACATCAAGTCTTCAGAAATAGGTGGGAAATTCGAAGAAACCCCATTCAAATCCTGTCAGAATATAACAACTTAAAACGGGAAAATGGGGAAAGTGTCCAAGCTTACTGTACTAGGTTCAACAGTGTATATAACTCCCTCCCACCTCATTTCAAACCCCCACTTGGTTTAGCCTTGGAAAAATTCCCCGAGGGGTTTGATCCGGACATGACATATCATCTGAGAGACAGGGATCCCCCTACCTTAGAGGAAATGCAGCAAATAGCCATAAAAGAAGATGCCAACTTAGCTGAAAAAAGAGCTAGGACTAGATCAGAAAGAAAGGTCACATATAAAGACGAGGTCTCCACTTCATCACCTTCCCTAGATCCTAGAATAGATGACTTAGTCAAAAACATGGCCAAAATGTGGGAAAAGATCAATGAAAAAGCTCCTGTTAGGGACAATCAGCCAAACCCTCCAAACAGAAACCGGAACCAGAACTTTAGGAGGGAGCAGCCCCAAAACAGACCAAGAGAAAATGACCAACAGATTAGGCCACCATTCAATGAAACTATGTGGAAGAAGATGATAGAGATACAGAACCCATTGATGAAAGCCACTTAAATCTTGTAGGGTCTGATAATGAGAGTGAGGTGTACCTCACAGCAGAAGAACAAGAGTTATGTTCTCCTAATCAAGATGAGACCAACTATGAAGATCTCGACGATCCTGACATAGAATTTCAAAATGCCATAATAGAATCTCATCGGTAGTATAATCTTAGAAGCAGAAAAAACCAAAACCATTCCAAAAAGAATAACCCTGACAGTACCCGGACCTCAGATGACAGCCTAAAGAAAACCATGGATAGTAACAAAGTTGAGGCCAAAAATATTGACCCAAACAAGGGCAGAGCCATTCAGACAAATGTTAGCTCTGATACTCCTAGTACCTCTACAAAAGCCCCAGAGTTGGCTATATCAAACAAAATCCCAAGCCAAAGTCAGCAAATTAAGAACATAGAAAAAGTTATGTCTGAAAAAGCTGAAACAAATCTGCCCAAACTACATACTCCTTTTAGTTTCGAAGGGGAAATTTCCAAAATAAAATTTACCATACCCCTCACAGAGCTAATAACTGTAGGTAGGTATAGATCTCAAATCTTCAAAGTCCTCGATCTGGAGAGCAAAGCAGATACCTTAAATTTAACTGATGACAAACCCGAGCTCTTATTTGGCCCTAAAGTAGAAGGTGAATACCAAGAAGGATCTATTTCTCCTTTCTATGTAAGCTTAAACATTCGAGACAAAATCTTACATAATGCCATGTTAGATTCTGGTGCTTCCCATAACCTCATGCCTAAAGCAGTCATGGAAAACCTAGGTCTGGAAGTGACTCAACCTTACAAAGACCTGTATTCTTTCGATTCAAGCCAGGTCAAATGTTTAGGTCTGATAAAGAATCTAGATTTTGCCCTAACACAACTACCAACCAAAAACTTAGTCATGGATGTAGTAGTGGCCGATATCCCACCCAAGTATGGAATGCTACTATCAAGAGCATGGGCTGCCAAAATACAAGGTAGCCTCCAAATGGATATGTCATTCGCTACTATCCCGGTTTTCAACCAAACAAGAAGGTTATACCAAGAAACTCACATGAAATACATGGTTAGCAACAGAGATAAGCCAAACAATACCCCCATCTATTCCATTCATTCCAATTTATATTCTTTTATCTTATACAATGAAGGTGATATAAACAACCAGATAAAAGAAAATAAAGACATGTCCAAACCATTACTGAATGAAGAAATTGATGACCAAAGTCCCAAGAAACCAGAAAAACAGCTTAGTATCATGTATGAAAAGGAAACTCTTTGGAGTATAAGCTTTGATGGTTCTTGTGGCAAGACAGGTTCAGGAGCAGGCATCTGGATACACAATACCAAAGAAGGTCATTCTTTTAGATTAGAATTCCAATTCACTAATAACATTGCGGAATATGAAGCCCTTCTCATCGGTCTGCACATGCTTAGAGACTTAGGCGCCAATAGAATATCAGCCCAAGGAGACTTAGAGCTTGTAATCAGGCAAATCAAAGGTGAATATTCGGCAAAGAACCCAAGACTGAGAGAATATAGGAATGCAGCTTTGGACATCCTTAAAAATTTTGAAAAATATGAACTCACCTATATCCCTAGGATTCAAAACAGTCTGGCCAATGAGCTCGCCTTTGCTGCAAGCAGTAGCCAAATACCATGTATAAGTGAGCAATATGACATTCAAGTTAAGCATTACCCTACTGTACCAGATAATCTTGACCATTGGAAAATATTCCAAGATGATGATCAAATTGATGATTTCCTACAATCTAGGAATGAGTTTGAAATAACCAAAACAGAATCAGGAGACGAAGAAAGGAAACCCAGCCAAAGTCAAGACCAAGAGCTAAATCCACCTTTATGGACCAATCTAAACCTGGTAGACCATCCATATGACAGGGAGATAGAAGAGGACATTGACCAAAGGGAACTCGAAGTCTTACACTGCAAAAATGACACCATACCCAGAGGACTCGCACCTTTAGAAGAATTGTTTAACTTCAATGATGTGGCCAAAAAGCCTAAAATGGAATCCACAGAAGGCGACATAGAGGAATACAACATAGGAAGTCCCGAAGATCCCAAAAACATTAAACTATCCAAAACCCTCCCACCTCTCATAAAACATAAATACATCGAATTATTTAAGGAATTTAAAGATGTGTTTGCATGGGGATACCAAGATCTGAAGTCATATGACACCAGCGTCATCCAATATAAAATTCCCCTCAAAGAAAACCAAAAGCCTTTCAAGCAAAAGTTAAGGAGGATAAACCCAGTATTACTACCATTAGTTGAAAAGGAAATTAAAAAGATGTATGATGTCGGGATAATCGTGTCTCTCCGATACTCTGAGTGGGTCTCAAATCTAGTATCAGTTAGGAAAAATATCGGTGAAATCAGACTCTGTATAGATTTCCGAAACCTGAATCGGGCATGTATGAAAGATAACTACCCTCTGCCCAAAATGGACCACATAACTCAGAAGGTAGTAGGCGCTAAAAGAATCTCATTGCTTGATGGTTTTTCTGGTTATAACCAAGTGTTGGTTTATCCTACCGATCAACATAAGACAGCTTTCACCACCCCTTGGGGCACTTTTATGTACGTTAAAATGCCTTTTGGACTGATGAATGTTGGCGCCACATTTCAAAGAGCCATGGACATAGCCTTCTCAGAGGACATAGGTATTTTCATAGTTATATATCTTGACGATATAACAGTATATTCTAAATCAGATGAAGAACACCTAGCACACTTAAGAAAAGTCTTCAACAAATGCAGAAAGTACGGTTTATCCCTAAACCCCAAGAAAACACTTTTCGGTCTAGAGGAAGGAAAACTCCTAGGTCACATTATTTCAGAAGAAGGAATTAAAATAGATCCCCAGAGAATCGAAGGTATCTTACAGATAAGTCACCCCAGAAACATAAAGGAGTTACAGTCCTTTATCGGAAAAATAAATTTCTTACGAAGATTCATCCCAAACCTTGCTGAACTCCTGAAAGATATCACAAATATGTTAAGAAAGGAGGTCGGGGTTAAATGGACTATAGAAGCCAAAAAATATTTTGAACTAATTAAAAGGGCCTTAACTGAAACACCAGTATTGATAAGCCCTGACTTCCCCAAATATTTTTACATTTTTTCATTTGCCTCAGAACATACAATAGTTGCGGTGTTGTTACAAAAAAATGCAGCTGGGCAAGAGCAACCCATTGCCTTTTTTAGAAAATCCCCGAGAGATGCTCCCTTGAAATATAACATCATGGAAAAATAGGCATTTGCATTGGTAAAAGCACTGAAAGATTTCTGAGTTTACATTTTACATTCTCATGTCATAGCTTTTGTCCCCAATACTGTCATCAAGGACATTCTGAACCAAGATCCCGATGGTAAAAGGGGAAAGTGGATCGCTATCATCCTAGAATATGACTTAGAAATCCGGCCTACCAAACTAGTTAAAGGACAAGGACTTGCTAGACTAATGGCTGAAACCAACCTCCAAGCTTTAGATATAAATTTTGTCGATGCCTTAGAAGAACAGGAAGAGTGCAAACTCCCCCCTATTGATCAGACATTTTTGGATTCACCTTGGTATGCAGATATTCTTTATGTATTAACTTATCTGAATGCTCCTCCGACTTTATCAAAAACAAAAGCAAGATTCCTTAAACAAAAATCTTTAAAGTTTTGCATTTTAGATGGTTCTCTGTATTGGAAAAATCCCACTGGTATGTTGCTTAAATGTTTGCTTGAGTCTGATGCAGAGAAAATTATGCATGAAATGCACGAAGGGGAATGTGGGGGCCATCTCTACTGGAAAAACACTGCAAACAAAATCCTTAGAGCCGGTTATTATTGGCCTACCTTGTTCCCTGATACTCATAAACTAGTTATGACATGCCATAAATGTCAAATTTTCGATTGCAAGAAAAAGCTTTTAACTTTTCCCTTACATCCCATCATAGTTGAAGGACCCTTCCAGCAATGGGGGTTAGATTTCATTGGGGAAATTCACCCCTCCTCATCCGCTCAACATAAATGGATCCTCACAGCCACTAATTACTTTACCAAATGGATAGAAGCCATACCTTCCCGGAACGCCACTGATTCAGTCATCATCACGTTCCTAGAAACCAATATCCTATCCAGATTTGGATGTCCCAGGAAAATCATTACAGATAACGCCGCTGCCTTCTCTTCCAATAAAATGATAGACTTCTATCACAAGTATCAAATTTCATTAGGACATTCCACAGCCTATTACCCCCAAGGTAATGGTTTAGTCAAGTCTTCTAACAAAAGCCTAGTCAACATTATCAAAAAACTTCTTGAACAAAACCAAAAAGCATGGCATGGGAAACTAGTACACGCCTTATGGGCTGATAGATTAACCACTAAGAAATCCATAGGTATGTCCCCTTACCAGCTAGTTTATGGTATAGATGCAATTTTCCCAACATCTTTAGGGGTTCCGGTAATGAAACTATTACAAGAAGTCCAAATAGAAGAAAATGACATGCAAAGGAGGGTAAATCAGACTATCCATTTACAACAAACCAGAGAAGAAGTTTACCAAAGGGCTCAGTTAGCACAAGATAAAATAAAACATATTTTTGACAGAAGAACTAAGGAAAATGATTTTCAAATTGGAGATAAAGTTTTAAAATGGGATTCCAGAAGAGAAGACAAAGGTAAACATGGAAATTTTGAAAATTTATGGAAAGGGCCTTACATCATCAGCTCAATCAGTGGAAACAATGCTTTCTTCATGCAAGAACCTGATGGGACTGAAATTTTTGGGGGTCCTGTGAATGGCAGGACATTAAAACATTATTTTTGTCAGGAGCTCCATTTTTGAGTTTAGAACACTTTCATTCATTGTACATATCATTGTTTGAAATATTGAAAAGATAGAAAGGTCAAAAACAGTAAAAGATAGGAAAGTCAAAAACAGTAAAAACAAAAAAGAGGGCAAGTGAAGATAGCACAAAGGCCCCGTGTTCCAAAAAATAGTTTTTCGGAAAGCGAGCAAGTTTAAATGTCGCTACTAATGCTTCAATGTCTTGTTCAGCTATCTAGCCTAATCATAGCTGAGCATGTTTAAATTTATTTGCTGATAAGTTAGTGAGTGCAAAGATAGTCAACATTTTGTAAGATTGACTTATCACAGAGCTTAGATTAGGGAGAGATTCTGGTTCCACATGCCTAAAACAGAACCAAAGAGAGAAGCGAGGGATGAAAAATACATTATACATCTTAACCCCGCTTGTCTGGTTTCCCTTTATTGCAAAATAACATTTGTGTGCAGCTTGTCTTTTATGCCGCAAATGCATGACAAACCAGACTGCCTAATCCTGATTTGATCATTTTAAATTTCATGTTTTAGATTAGAGAATAAAATCCTGTCAAACTGCTTAATCTTAACAGTCGATCTAGCATAGGTAGAGTAATGAAGGAGTTCATCAGTTTAATCTGAACTCCCGACAGATATAAGAGTAGAAATAGATAGGTTCATTTTGCAAAAAAGAAAAATATACATTGTCAAAAGGCTGCTAGTTCAAATGTGCCAAAGAGAAGCAAAAATGTTAGGAAAGATAGTGGGGTAGGTAGAAATATCATTGATGTTAACCATGCTGTCATTTTTCAGAAATAGCATCAAAGAAGGTGAAATTTTGCACCAATGGATAAGGCACTGGTCTTCATAAGCCAAAATCTGAATTCTGGACACCTCCTGACGAGGAGCTGCCCTCCCCAAATGGAGCCACTGTTAGTCATCAGTATTTTTCACTTGTTGGTGATGACTATATCCATAGCTGAGTTTTCTAGAAGCTGAATTCCATATGTCAATCTGTCATCTAGAAAACCCTCATAAAACTCTTTCACCCTCTTACTTTTCAGTCCGCCCTTGTCAAAGTTAAAATCCATTATCACTATTTTTTCTAGCTTCAGCCCTACTATTCTGCCCATCAGCTTTAAAAGGCAAATCCAAGTCTATTTCAAAAGCCTCCCCTATGTTAGGAAGTGGCGCTTTAAGGCATTTTACCCTTGGCAACCATCAAAATGCCAAAAAAACCTCCACCTGATACAGACCATTCATAACAGACCTCCCACTTTGCAAATCAAGTTGATAACAGCTCTAAGTCGCGCCACTTATACCCCTAGGTCTCAGCACTGCATAGACCCCAGTCTCAAGCTGATTATTAGGTGTTTTACAGTGTTTTATGGATTCTACAAAGGCAGGAAATATAACATCATCTCAAAAGAAATTGCTTGAATCTACAGTTAGAAGAACAACTGCTTCTAAATGTAACATGAACCTGAGATATATCTGCAAAACAGAGAGTCACTCATCAAGACCTTGCAGCTTCTTTCCAGCATGAAAATCACAGTAAGAGAAAGACACCACTGTCACAACAAACTGGTAAATTGTCATGGCCAAGAACCTCCTTCATTTACAAGAAAAGGGTTAGGGCGCCTCCTTCATCTACAAGCAGAGGGCGCTGGCCAATATTGACTTTAAGGATTGCAAAAGCCCAGGTTTTATTTTTTACTAAACAATGAACAGAGACTTTAGGTTTTCTGAGTGTAAGTGATAATCACAGTAGGGCTACAGTCTGAAGTATGCAAGTTAAAGGGAAAACAGAGTTTTGGTCTTGTAAAGGAAGTCATTTGAAGTTTTCAAATCATGTGAATTGTTAAACTTTAGAGAGGCATATCATTAGTAAAAACAATTCTAATCCTAAGCAGCCTGCTTTTCCACAAGACCAAATTGAAGAGATGCTGACAAATCATGTCATTACACAGGCAGAAGAAAAGGTGTTTGTTTTTCAAAGGGTGCTGACCTCCATAGTCACAGAGAATATCTTTCAAATAATTTGTCATAAGTTGACCAAAGCAAATGTTGACTTTTCATTTCCCCTCAGCAAAGAAGCAGTCCAGTGAGATAGTGACATCTTGACTAGGGTTTTTCTGAAGCACAGTAGTGATTACAAGCAGAGGTGCCAGTATTAATGTTTTTCAAGTTTGTTTGCTTACCATCACATCCAAGAAAAACCCTTGTCAGGCGGGCTTATCAAACAATCTTCAGATACTTTGCCAAGTGAAGGGCCTCCTTCGTTCATGAGCAGATGGCCAAGGCATTGAATGCTTTTGAAGACTGATTGGTCAAAGGATGCAGTGAAAAGAGACAAAGAAAGAAAGTAAAAGTCTTTACACATGTGACAGATGGTGTTTATGTTTCAAAAAGTATTGGTTTTCCTACCCATAGGGAAATGTCTGTCAAACTATACCTCATAGTGGACAGGAGACAATTTGAATATGCAGGCCATTAATACAACAAAGGGGCATTTTCCCCTAGGAGAAAGGGTCAAACAACACCTCACTGTCACATGCCAAGAAGTCTAAAAGAGCTCTTTTCAAGTAAATAGAGAAATAGTATGAATGGATGCAACCAAAATATGACACTTACAATAAAAGAAGGAACTTATGGATCACCTGGAAGCAGAAACTGTTACCATGTATAAGAGAAAGCTTTTGTCAAAGCCTGCTCATCAAATAACCTTCAGCAGATTAAGACAGAGGTTCTGGAAATAAGTTTCATTAGCTCTGGAGTAGCATTCAAAACCCATGAAGCGCTTCACTATTACAATCCAAGTGAAAAAGAATTGTAAAGGGAATCCCCTTTTTTCAGTAGACAGAGGATGATTGAACTTAAAGTCAGTACAATTGTATTTTTTCATCTACAGTCAAAAGACACCTACAAGAGTCTGTCAAACCAAGCTTAAAAGATAAAGGGCCCTACAAGTTCCAAAGCATAGCAAATACAAGAGTACTTCGGTTTAATTCTTCAGGATTTAAAAATCACCAAAGATAGAATCCACATACCACTGATGCAGGAGGAGGCATTTCTTCAAAGCAAGGAACAGTCAAAGTTTCAAAGGACATTCTATCACAAGTCATCATCTAGGTTTTGAATACTTTGGAAAGCATGGAAAGAAAATCAGCAGGTAAGAGCAATTTGAGTTTTACTACCAAGAGACATCACCCGTGGAACTTGTGTTCATCATAGGAAAAAGAGGTATTTTGATAGACTGTCAGGGTTTGGAAGGTTTGAAATAAAACAAGTTTCCATTATTCAATAAACAGAGATGTTATATAATGTGTTGTGAAGTAGAGGAATGTAGTGAAAACTGCCCTTCTTAAAAGACCATAGCAAGCTATGAAAAACTGCAGCAAACTTGGCATCTACAGTAGGAAAAGGTTTGAAGAAGCAAGTAAAGACCAAGGCTGTAAAAGCAAGTTGACAATACAAACCCTGTCCTTTCAGAAACAAATCAGTATTCAGGTTGTAAATACGCCGAAGGTTATTGGTGAAAAGGATCAAAAAGACTGTGAAAACCTTGCCAAAGCCAAACAAAAATTTCACTTTACATTTAAAAGACAAAGGTGACTGTTGAAGAATTTGGTTTGACATATTAAAGAAATAGAGTCGAAGGTCAAAGCTTTCATTTTCAATACACCAAGCGAGAAGTTGAGTTTGCCTCCGCAATCTCCAGGCATCAAAACAGTTTTTGAGAAATTTGAAAGATTTTCCGTTTGTTTGTGACCGCGCGACGTGCCTGGAAAATCGCGCGACACGCCTGGCAGAAGATTTGCACAGGCAGTCAGTGTATGCACGACACGCCTATACAATTGCGTGACACGCCTGTACACGGCGCCCGCCCGACCCGACAGAGCCACCCGACACCGTTTTGTGCGTGCCGTTCTTTCCCTGCAAAGTGCCGCACAGGCTTAAACACTTCCGGTTCATACGCCAAGCTAACTCCAGTGCTCCACAAGGGTTTTTCATCAAGATTGAAGGTATTCTTATATATTTTCCCCCTCGGTTTCAAAAAATTTGCTAAGTAACAGGAAGGTTTAAAAGGCCTGTTTCAAACTGTGGTGTGAGAGTAAGGGTTGGAACAAAATTGTTCAGTTTGACCACATTTACATATCGACATATTTTTTAAGAAGCTGCCTAGCAAGGTCAAGGTCAAATATAAAGAGTAACTTATCCCCGTTTATCTTGCTACATCACCATATCTGTCAAATGGTTTTGCTGTGAAAGTGCCCATAGTTTGAAGCTGTGTTTGAATGATAAATTCACTGCTAGAAGTGCCTAGGGGAAAGAAATTGTGATTAAGTTAAAAAATTTGTGTGTTCACCTTGTGATTAATCAAGAGCAAGGGTGTGTCATTTCTTTAAAACACCATAGGGCAAAGTTACCCTACTCAACCACCGAAAAGACAGTTGTTCACTGGATACTCTATGACTGTTTTTTTGTTCTTCAAAAGATCATTGTCAAGTGGATTTTCAGAGGGCGTAAAGACATTCTTCCAAGGCTGACTGGTATTCTATATTGAAAGAGGCCTTGATTATTTTGAAAAGAGGAAACTCTTACAGCCTCTACTCAAGCTTTTGGAGCTTTTTAAACCCTGTTACCTCTGTTCTAACTGTGAATTTGACTGTATGCTCACACTGGGGTTAAATTTATGAGCATGTTTTTGTTTAATGAAGTGACATACATATAGAGAACAGGGAAGTTTAGTAGGAGAAAAGGTTCTTGATCAAGCAGAAATTTATAGGTTGAAGCTACAGGGGAAGGTTGCTCACACTTCTCACAAAAGGACAATATTCATTGTGTTTGTTGGTTGACTGCCTTGTGTTTTTCCAGCTTATTGATAAGTTGGTATCCATCCAAAGTAAATATTTTTCTAACATAACCAGAGGTGTTACATTGGTAGGAGGTCTTGCCTATTTTGCAAAGTAAAGACTCTTGCAGGCCTTGTTGAAACTTTTTGAGGCATTTTCCAAAACTCTGTTACCTTGTTCAGAACTGTGAATTTGAATGTATACCTACACTGAGATTTGATTGCATAGCCATAAGTCTGTTGATTCATTAGCACTCCAAAAAGAGCAGGTTTTTAATGATTGGAAATTTTACCTTGGAGACACAGATATAGATGTGTTGATTGACCTCTAAAAAATTCACAAGAAAAAAGTGATTTCTTAACACTGTGCACAGGGAATTTACCCAGCAGTCTGTCTCCTTTTTACTATATGGTGTCCTATTGAGAAATTTGCCTGGCTGAGGTACATGCAAGGTAGAAGGCTACTTTTTAAGAGAGCAGAGGTTGTGTATTATAAGAAAACTTGTTGCAACCATCCAAATCACATTGTTTCTTTGTCAAAGCAGTACATTGACACAGTTTGACTCCAACAGGGCAGTTTACACACAGTGAGGCAGTTTGTTTCTTCCAAAGCATATTCAGGTCAAAATGCCTCCAAGGCAAGACAGCAGGAGCGGTCCGCATAAAAGATATGAGCCAATCTCTATAGAAGAGGTTAATGCTCATCCATCTGTCCTTTTCAACTTCCATGAAGTAGGTTGCCTATATTTTTTCCAGAAAATACAAGAAGTCAAAAGTTTTTCGCCATTAACACACTTATGCTCCCTGAGATTCAAATAAAAACATTTCCAAGTGGCAGGTCTTGATTTCAAGATTTCTCCAAGGTATGTGTCCAAGGCCACCAAGATTCCGTATCATGGCGAAAAATGGTTCAAACAGGCTCATCTTGACTTAGAAGATTACAAGCCTTTCATCAAGCCTGAGCATAGAGAGGCTTTCACTGCTATTTTCCCTTTTTCATATCTCCTTGACAGCTATGCTCCTCTTATGAAAGTCATAATGAAATATTTCACTTGTGAAGGGAGGTTTGGCCGAGTTTATGCCTACCATGTTCGATTATTGATGCATTTTACTAGAAGCAGGCAACTAAACCTCCCTTACTTTTTATTCAAGAGCATCGAGAAGATGGCATCTACTGTCCAGAAGAAGGCCCCACCTCTGCAAATACCTTCCCTTTTCCATCATTCTCTAATCAAGATTATCTTCCTACACCAGCTAGAGAAAAAATAGGTTCCATGGGATGTATTCATCAGTCATCCAGATTTCTCTACTGTTCCTCCTGTACATGTGTCTCCCACTCAGCCTATCCATCGCCCGGTGCCTTTGTCTAGAAGGCCTACTCCTAGAAGGCTCAGAATGACTACAGGACAGCCAAGTCGACAGGAAGAAGGAGAGGGTAGTAAACAGCAGCAAGAGGAAAGGGATGGGCAGCAGCAGATAGAAGATGAGGAACATCAGCAAATAGAAGGTGAAGGACAATAGATAGATGATGAGGAACAACAGCAAATAGAAGGTGAAGGACAACAGGTCCAAGATGAAGAACAGCAGTTTGATATGGAAGGACAGGAACAGCAGCTTGGGCAGGAAATTAGACACCTCTTGAACCACAAAATGAGCAGGAAATCCAAGCATAGCAGCAGCTGGATTTTGGCGAAGAAGGGCAGTAGTTTGAAGCACCAAATGAACAAGGCATTGATGAAGAACAGCAAGCTAATTTTGGCGAACAGGGGCAGCCAAGTGAGCAGCAAGAAGAAGACATCCAGCAGCCTCAAGGAGAGAAGCAAGTTCAGGAAGATTTCAAAGGTAAATCAGTTGTTTCTCCTCCTCCCAAAAGAACAAAACTCAGCACAGCAAGGAAAAGAGGATCTAAATCTGCCACTCTAACAGTGACAAAGGTTGTTCCTAGCAAAAGGAAATCGCCCAAAAGGACACCTACTAGCATGCCAAGGAGGAAAAGCGCAAGATTGGCTTTCAAAGGGAAAAGTAAAGTTGGATAAAGTACAAAGCATGGAGGTGTATTAGCTGTCATCCCTATCCAAAGCGATGACAGTGATAATGAGGCCCACCTTCTTGAAAACCTCCTAATCCATAAAGAGGGGCAAATTGAGGCATTAGAGGAGGATCTTCAAAGAGCAAGGAACTTCAATCACTTCTTGGAGATCGAAAACAAACAAATGAATGTTCACACAGCTGTTCATGAGGCACGAGCGATCAAATATAAGAATGAGGCAGCTAAGGCGCAAGCAAGGATAGAAGAACTCATTGGTGAGTTTGATGAGGAAGAGGAGGAAGACCAGCCTAGGCGGAAGAGGCCTAGGACCATCGAGCTTAAAAAAGCCTTGGAAAAGCAGAAAGCAGAAGAACAAGCCCATCTCCAAGCCTCTCCTTTCACTGCACTCCTTGAGCAGGAAATTGAAGAAAACAAAGAGGCATGGCTTGAAAGAGCTAACAAACATTTGGAAATGAAGCTTGAGAGGGTGAACAGAGATCTAGAGCTACAAAGGAAAAGGACTCATCACTTTCAAAAGTTGAATCAGTTTGCCAGGCGCAAACTAAAGGCAGCCCAAGAGAAACTGAAGAAGGCAAAGGGGAAGCGCCTGGCACAGAAAGAGGAGAAAAGCGCTTCAGCTCTTGAAATTTTGGCCTCATCTTTGGAGCATGTTGCTAGGGACCCCTGAGGGTCATGCATGCCAATTTTGGGCCCATTTCGGCAACTTTTTGTTTTTTGGCATTTTTTGGGTTTTTGGTCGAAAACTCATAATTTCACCATTTCAGTTTGAGGATTTTCCAAGGGAGAAGGATGATACCAATGGATGCCATAATTCTATGATCAGGTCCCCAGCGATTTTCAGAGCATTTGGAGATCATTCGCCCCCTCAAATTGGCGAAAAATGCTCGCTTTTTGCACATTCTGCCCCTCATATCAGCAGTCTGCTATTTCCTGGTTTTTTACACACAGGTACAGTTTTGGAGGACTTCCAGGCATCAGATTGAGATTATTTCCATTGCGCTGGAAGGTAGACACAGAGAGCTTTCCAACGAGCCATCATGAGCCTCATTTCAACACCGGGAAGGCTGCCAAATGTTTCCGGCAAGTCAGGGGACCTTTTCCTGATATAAATTTGAAGTATTTTTGTAATTTTTGAACCTCAAAAATCTGCTTTTTCCAAATGTGCGTTTAGCTATTTTTGCACTTGGAAAATGTTGCAAAGTCAATATAATTTCTGTTTTTAGCATTTTTTAGATATTTTATGCGATATTTTGTGCCTTGGGCTTTGCAAAGCCTCAAGGACAAGTTTAGATATTTTTACTTGGCCAATGGGATAGCTAGTTGCTCCATGAGGTTTTCCTCCCTCAAGCCTATTTATTCCATGGGTTTCATTGTAAAACAGAGGCTGAACTTGAGAGAAGAATCAATATATTGGTCATATGAGCTTTGAAGAACATACTTGAGTTATGATTTTTGGACTGCCTCTTGGATGCTTTTGATTAATGATGAAGGATTGTTGATGGATTCCATGACATGGTAGAATGGTATAGTGCTTCTTGCTTTGTTGTTGTCTTCTAGTTTTCATTCATGATACATGCTTCTTGCTGCTATAGATCAGTAGAGATTAAGTTTGAGACATGCCCATGGAGGCACCTCAAAATTCCTGAATCTTCATAGCTTGATGTTTTCTTCTTCCTTAGTTATACTAAAGAATTCTTAACTGCTCTTTAGTAACTTAGGATATTGTTGCTAGTTTTATTTACAAGTTCTATGTATGTTGAGTAGGATGTATGGTGTGCCCTGCTTACCTATGATTGTCCATAGTTCTGTCCATAAAACTATCTCTTTGACTGATTAGCCTATCATCTTGTTGAACCAAGGAGGCCTAGTCCCGATCTAGCCCTTTGCCTAAAACTATGAAAGCTTGTTTGTCAAAGTGCCCAATAACTTAAAGACTATGTTTAGGCATTCCGGCATAGTATTTTGAGTTGTTAGTCCATCTTATGTGTTTTCCCCAAAGTCTGATAGCCATTTCCCGAAGTTAGAAGGTCTTATACTTCTATGCATGGATGGAATGTTTGATTTCTATGTATTAATTAGCTCATAGTTACATTTAGCATGATTAATGGCTTGCTATAACATGTTTATGTCTGCTATCAACTAGTTACACTTGAAATCCCTCGTCTTTCACAAACTTGATGTCCATTTACTCCATTTTGCCCAAAGGTCCTTTCTACCTTGAATCAAATCGGCCCTACAGCAGCCTTACATCATCATCTCATAGCTTCCTTGACCTGTTTGACCCCATAGCCCAATTGATCTGACTTCTTGTTATCCATTTTTACATCTTTGATCAGTTTTATCCCTCACAAACTTAAAAACCAAAAATCAAAAAACTCACTTCATAACTAGCCTAATATCAGAAACACCATAAGCAAACACACCGATATCTTTTACATCTATAGAGAGAGCCCTCTCTGAGTCCAGGAAGGCTAGGTCCTCGGGCTCCAAAGCTTGGTTTGATGTTACATCGTCATTTGGCTCGCCAATCGGCCAAATCACGAGAACCTAACATAATGGCGATTACGGTGGGACTTTTCTGAGTTTATTTTAATTTGAATATCTTGCAAGACTCACGGAAAGCCCCTTTTTGAAATAAGCATACCTACCATTGAGCCACCTCATCGCCACTCTAACATAATGGAAATCACGGTGGGACGTATTGAGTTCATGATAGTCTAGAAAACTTTTATAGACTCCTTAGTCCTTCAACTTTTTACTTAAAACCATCAGCCTTTAGAATCATCTAGTGTAAACTCTCTGCTTCACCATCCTAGCAAAGTGATGGATCAGGTTTATAACACTTTTACATCCTAGGCTGCACATAAAACTCAAAAAACCCCAAAACACTCCTTTAGATTGGTTTTTGTCAACATTGGTGGTGGACCATACAAGTATACCTCAAAACAAACTGATAATCCACCTGGCGACTCCACTAACCTCTAGTAGGCCTTGTTGAGCCTTAAAATTGCCTTTTCTTTTACAAACCTTCACTTCATTTCATCATTATTTTATCACTTCGTAAGCCTAAACCAATGAAGAATGATTAGGATTGCTTAAAGGTTACATGCAATTGATTAACATATTGTATTTTCATGATTTTTGCAATTTTAACAATTTTCTGCAAAATAGTTACAGAATACAGGCATTCTGTAGCTGACCGCGCATTCCGTAGCTGATCCCGCATTCCGCAGCTGTTTTACAGTTTGAGTGGGTTACAGGTGTCGTCTCAAAGAAAGGCGCATATGGGCAAATTCCAGACTTCATCCACATCATTCCTTGCTCCCTACAAAGTCTGAGCACAATTCTACATGTGGTTATGCACGTGGGAAACCAAAACCAAGAGGTAGAGTTCTACCGGGACACAAACTCTACAACTGTCTGCAGTAAAGTACGCAGCCTTCAATAAGAGTTTTAATTCGAATAGGAATGGGAAAGACAGTAATCCCTACATTATCTCAAGTTCTGTTATGTAATTTCATTATAAATATGACTTGGGAGACCAAGCAACGCTGGTTGGATTTTTGGTTTTTTCTGTTAAGTTTCAGCACCGTGAATACTTTGTTTTTCAGTCATTTTCTCGTTTAATGAAAGAAACATCATTTCTGTGAACGTGTTGAGTCAATTTCGAGTTAGATTGCGTGCTACCAGGTGGTGGAGGGCCCCTACCTCCTGTGCAGCACTGTTTTATAATTTAGATAAGTGTTCTAGCTGCCCTTACGTTTTTGAATTTGAATTAGTAGTTGTTTTCATTAGCTACTGTGGTTATACTCATTCTAAAAACTCTTCCAAAAGAAGAAGCTCTTCCAAAAGATTATAATGATGAATTGGAAATGGCTATAGTATTGTAGGGTTTAATTGTAGTCTCTTTTATTCACCATCACAGTTATACTTATGATAAGCACTCTTCCACAAGAAGAAACTCTTCCAAGAAATCTTTATACTGTCTTAAGCATGATTGTGATCTTGAACGTTTTAGTTGTGTGTTTTCACTAAGTACCATAGCTGTTCTTGCTCTTAAACACTTGTCCAATATATCATAATGATGAGTGGGAGATAGCCATGATATCTTGGTTTTAATCGCCTTCAGTCTTTATGTTTGCATAGCATAGTTAGGATACTCCGGAGTTTAATTGCACTTAATTCATGCTCAGTTATTTTGTTTTAAGTTTGATAATGACTTATAGTTCAGCATTATTTTAGGCTAGTGACATTTTAGGTTCAGTTTTCAGCTTCACTCATTGCATTGGCACTCCACATTCAGTTTTCATTCACTGCATATTAGATTACTTCAGTTGTTAAAATTAACAAAACAACCTTCATTATTTACAAACCTCTTCTTGTTCTAAAATCCATAATTGATTCATAACCATATGAACAGAAGACAATATCATTTTAAGGCCTGAAGTACTTCTGCAATTTCCTTATCATTTCATAAACAGAGCCCTTCCTCAAAAGACTACTTTGAAAAGAAATCAATAATTCTTGAGTAAGGTTTTGTGACATTTAACTAAGTTGCAGAATAGAGTTAGGGACTAGTCCTAGAATAGAAGACCTTATGATGGTATCAATGTTTTTCTCCAAATATGTTTCAATCAATCTTTAACCATGGATAAAAACGTTGCATCATTATAAGCTAGTTGTTTAATTGTTTAGATAGGAGAATTTGCATACTTAGACGACCATTTCTCAAGTTGAATTTATGTTTTGAATCATTTCCTTAGAAGTCATTATCAAGATTTGTTTCTGCTTAGTCATAGTTTAGATTTGATTTTGTTTCAGTATTGCATTTTCATTTGTTTACCATCATAGTTTAGGCTTCACTCTGTTTTGACCAATAGTTTCCCTTCATTTAGCACTTAGTTCTTTTCCTTTTCAAAATAAAGCCATAAAACCAAAAACATCAGAAAACACTAAACACAACGAAGTAGGAAGAGGTTACTTAGGCACATATAGTGCACCACACTTCAGCAGTTTACTGACCCTGGTTGACAATTAAATGAGCTCAATTTAGGAGACTAGATTGAGACCAAACATTTTTGCGCCGTTGCCGGGGAATTGTAACTAGGTAACCTTATTTCTTACATCCAAAAAAAAAAAAAACACAAAAACAAAAACAAAAACAAAAACTTCAATTACCTACCACATCCACTATATCATGTGGTGCAGTAAGAGCCACACATCCACATCATGAATTCATATTTGCAGGTAGAAGAAGAGGTGACAAAGGAGGTTGAAGAAATGGATGGAGATGATGAAAATGAGGAAGATCCTTTTGGATTTCCTATTCAAGAAACTGATATCAACATTCAAATGAAGAACATCCATCCATCTATACTTCCTAATTTCAAAGGTATGAGATCAGAAGACCCGGAAACTTTTCTTTTTGAATTTGAAATAATTTGTAGATCTTATGGCTATTCATTGCACATTCAAAAATTGAATTTGTTTCCGGCAACATTGAAGGATAGAGCTCTTAGATGGTTCATGACTTTAGAAACAAATTCTATAAGGAAATGGGATGATATGAAAAGAGTATTTTTGGAAAAATATAAAGGTTATTGCATGCACCATGACCTTAGAAATGAAGTCTTTAAGATGAACCAAAAAGAGGATGAAAGCCTAGAAGATTTAGTAGAGAGATTTACTTATAATATCAAAAGATCTAAATTTCATAATTTAGGATCAGATGCATTAAAAACTCTCCTACTAAATGCTATAAAGGGTGAATGGATTGATCTTCTTAATCTTGTGGGAAAAGGAGATGTTTATCAATTACCATTTCAAGAAATTTGTGAACTATGCAAGAACATATCAAGAGGAAAAGCAAAGTGTGTAAGGTCCCCTCAAGATCCATTTATGGCAAAAGTAAGTAAGTCAACATCAGGATTGGTAAGTAAAACTGAACCTAACAATTTGCTAAACATTCTTGGTAATTTAAATGAACAAACTGACATGCTAAGAATGCAAAACAAGCAAAAAGTTGCTTCATTTATATTTTGCCCTAAATGTAGAAAGAAACATGCTTTGCACGAATGTCCACTTGATAACATTAAAATGTGTAAAATTTGTGTAGGATCACATACTACTGAAGATTGCCCATCATTACCAGGGTTGAAGGAAATTTATCAGAAGAATAATGGAGCAAATCAAGGACAAGAGAAACTTTGTTATGTAGCTCCAAAAGGACTATGGCAGCCTCATCAACCCAATATGATGCAATATCCTTATGCACAGTATCAAGGTTATGCACAACAATCTCAAGGTAATTGGAAAACACCCTTGCCTTGGCAATCTTGGCCATCTCAATCCAAACCTCAAAACCAACTTTGGAAACCTTGGCCATCTCAATCCCAACCTCAAAACCAATCTTGGCAACAAAGTTGGCAAAGGCCCTATAAAGGAAATCCACCATATCCTCAATCTTTCCCTCTCTATCCTCAATACCATCATCAATGTTATTCATACCATTTGCCTCCACTACAACATCAATATCACCCTCATTTTACCTCAATTCAACCTTTCCCATTACCATCCACACAAACACCCCAAAGATTCCCCACTCCACTACCTCCACAACCATTTCATATCCCCAACAATAAAACACCTCAATCAACTTACAATTCTGAGGTATTGCAAAATGATTCACCAGCTGTCATTGAAGAACAACAACCAGAAGAAGAAAACTTAGATAAGGTCCAAGAATCAAGAATTTCTATTGATAAAGAGGAGATATTGGAACCAGAGATTGAAAAGTCTCATGCATGCCTATCACCAGATTCTACGAATGGAGATCACATCTCTGAAGACTTGCATTTCATGATAGAGGAAAGACAAGGAAGACAAGATTACATTGAATCTTGGTTCAATTCAGTCATTGGATTCCAATGCTCAATTATTCAATATCTTTTGACATCATCTAAATCAAGACAGTTGGCATCTCATATACAAGTACATATCAAAGAGTGTCTTTCAAACCTGCATATGAGTTTATCTATCATCTTGTTACAGACATGGTTCCATTGGAAGTACTCATATACTTGAACAAGATTTTCTTTTTCAAGTAGAGTAGGACATAAAAAAAAAGAGAAAAAAAAGGAAAAAAAAAGAAAAAAAAAAGGAAAAAAAGAGTAAAGAGAAAAATAAGTCCTATTGTGAAAACCAGCTTGCTGGCGCAATTGGACATGAGCTTTGTTTGAAAACCAGGCAACTGGCGGGAAAAGTTCACAATAAGTTCTGCAATTTCATGATGGTTTCAATCTTTCATGGTTCTTCAAATCATTCTTGGTTCTATGCTCGAGTTGGATGATGTGGAATTCCTTAAGGTCCACCTTCCAATAGATCTTGTCCCATCGACCTCAACACTTTATCTGGGATCAAGATTAGAGATTATTTGAAGTGCCTTGGAGCTTGTATTCATCAATGGCAAGCCTCCTTGTTGATAACAATGGGAATACAACAATGTCTCTTGATTGTCAAATCTTGCAGGCGACTCGACTTCGACACATTCATTCGTCCCTGTCAAGATGCACTGAGGTACCTTGACACTCATTTACATTATCTGTGAGTTGTCTCGCATTGGTTAACGATTTTCATTATTGATCGGTAATCCAATGATTTCTTCCCATGCTCGACTTCGACACATTTATTCGCATGGTAAGAATTGTACCATGAATGTTGGCTTTGATGAAGACTAATGTTTTTTTGGAAGCAAAAACAACTTGCAGCAGTACATTTCATTAGTTTCTTGTAGCAGCATGTTCATATTTTTTTTCAATTCAATAACAGCTGCAGAAAGTGGCATTTTTTGCAGCCATTGCTGTAGCAGCCTGTTTTCGTCTTTTTGCAACTTTTTCCAGAAGGCAGTTTTGGCGCAAATATTGCAAGAGATTGGAGCAGAAATAAAAAAATTTGAGCTTCTGGGTTTTCTCAGAATATGATAAATTGAGTAATATGTGGACATAATTTGGAAAAAAAACAATTTTTAAGGGCATTTCAGAAGGGTTTTTCAGGCAGATTTTCAATTTTTAGCATTATGGACAGAATAGGACAGATTTGAGTATTTTTGCACAGCAGCACCTTTTCTTCATCAAAATGAAATTCTGGAAGCATGTGGCAGTAGAGAAGGTAAAAATACACAGTTTCCCTTTGGAATCACTCAATTTGGCCTTAAAATGAGTTCGTGGCGTACTTTTTTGTTGCAACATTGGGCAAAATGAAAGGTGAAACAGGGCAGAAATTGATTTTGTCATAACTTTCAAACCGTGCATCCGTTGGTCCTGAAATTTTTATGGTAAATGCATTGAGGTAGGGTGAATAAACACAGAAAATTTCAATATGTATTCTTCAAGAAATTGGCCACTTTCACCCACAGCCATTCCTCATCTTCCGGGAGATCTGTGTAACCAATGGCAGAGATTTTTCGTCGGAAAATGCATAATAATATTGGTGACAACCTCAGAAAATTTCAGGGAAGTCTGATGTACCATTTGAGAGAAATTCCAAAACTCATTTCATTCTACAATTCCACTCCATCTCACTCCATTTTCACTCCATCTCACGCCATTTTCATTTCATTTCACAAGTCCATTCCACTTTCACTCCATCTCACGCCATTTTCATTTCATTTCTCAAGTTCCATTCCACTTTCAATCCATCACATTTCACATCCATCTTCCATATTCATACTTCATTTCTTTTTACAGATTGCATGTTGCAACCACATCTTATTCAGCAGTTCTGACATAATTGTACAACCTACAAAGAGATGATGATTACAGGAAATTGAAGGATTCTGTTTTGAAGACCAACAAGCTCAAAGAGGACCAAAGGAACAACATCAAGCACAGCAATTAACAAGGTCAAAATTCGGAGGTAAATTGTGAAAATTATTTTAATAGCAAAAAGTTAAAACATGAAATAGATACAATGTGTATAATCATGTGTTTCCTAAACAACCTATCATTCGAATTGATTAGCCATATCCCTTATCCAACATTCCATATCTCACCACAAGTTCATCATAAATTCTCCATCAGATCCATAGCCACTTCATTTTCCCTTATAGCTTAATCACCTCCATCCATTCACTTCCATTACACTTTGCAGCCAATCCATCCCTAAGTGCAGAAAGGTAATTCTAAGGTGAAGCATCATTCTTCAACTAATCCATCTTCAGACACAGAGATACAGTTTCAAAATAAAGCATTAGACTCTGTAGTCAATCTAGCTTCAAGCATAGAAAAGTAATTCTGAAAGGAAGATAATCTGCACAAAGGAGGAATGTGGCTAATTGTCAGGACAGAATCAATTGAAGTCAAGGATTTGGAAGGATATCCACAATTCAAGGAGCTACTGCAATAAGAAGGGAGGCTAAACTTTATAGAGAAATTTGATGGCTTCCAAAAGGAGATTACAAAATCTTTGTCAAATCTTTTGATGGAGCAGAAGAAGAGAAACTGACATGGATATTGAAAATAAACTTGACACTCCACTACAAAAGGAAGATGAAGAACTAATCTCTAAAAAGTTAACAGAGATTAGAAAATAGATTAGGGCCAAAAGAAGCAGAAAGATAAGGTTGGATGTTCTAACAGAGGTTTCAAAGCACATGGAATAAGTTTTGATGAAATTGCATGAGGACATGTAATAGTCTTGTAGTGGGGGTATGTTGAGCCTTAGAATTGCCTTTTCTTTTACAAACCTTCACTTCATTTCATCGTTATTTTATCACTTCATAAGCCTAAAATCAATGAAGAATGATTATGATTGCTTAAAGGTTACATGCAATTGATTAACATATTGTATTTTCATGATTTTTGCTATTTTAACAATTTTCTGCAAAATAGCTACAGAATACAGGCATTCTGTAGCTGACCGCGCATTCCGTAGCTGATCCCGCATTCCGCAGTTGTTTTATAGTTTGAGTGGGTTACAGGTGTCGTCTCAAAGAAAGGTGCATATGGGCAAATTCCAGCCTTCATCCACATCATTCCTTGCTCCCTACAAAGTCTGAGCACAATTCTACATGTGGTTATGCACGTGGGAAACCAAAACCAAGAGGTAGAGTTCTACCGGGACACAAACTCTACAGTTGTCTGCAGTAAAGTACGCAGCCTTCAATAAGAGTTTTAATTTGAATAGGAATGGGAAAGACAGTAATCCCTACATTATCTCAAGTTCTGTTATGTAATTTCATTATAAATATGACTTGGGAGACCAAGCAACGCTGGTTGGATTTTTGGTTTTTTCTGTTAAGTTTCAGCACCGTGAATACTTTGTTTTTCAGTCATTTTCTCCTTTAATGAAAGAAACATCATTTCTATGAACGTGTTGAGTCAATTTTGAGTTAGATTGCGTGCTACCAAGTGGTGGAGGGCCCCTACCTCCTGTGCAACGCTGTTTTATAATTTAGATAAGTGTTCTAGCTGCCCTTACGTTTTTGAATTTGAATTAGTAGTTGTTTTCATTAGCTACTGTGGTTATACTCATTCTAAAAACTCTTCCAAAAGAAGAAGCTCTTCCAAAAGATTATAATGATGAATGGGAAATGGCTATAGTATTGTAGGGTTTAATTGTAGTCTCTTTTATTCACCATCACATTTATACTTATGATAAGCACTCTTCCACAAGAAGAAACTCTTCCAAGAAATATTTATACTGTCTTAAGCATGATTGTGATCTTGAACGTTTTAGTTGTGTGTTTTCACTAAGTACCATAGTTTTTCTTGCTCTTAAACGCTTGTCAAAAATATCATAATGATGGGTAGGAGATGGCTATGATATTTAGTTTTTCATTGCTTTCAGTCTTTACGTTTGCATAGCATAAGTTAGGATACTCCGGAGTTTAATTGCACTTAACTCATGTTCAGCTGTTTTTCTTTAAGTTTGATAATGACTTCTAGTTTAACACTGTTTTAGGCTAGTGACATTTTAGGTTCAGTTGTAGTTCAACTCATTGCATTTGCACTCCATATTCAGTTGCCATTCACTGCATATTAGATTACTTCAGTTGTTAAACTTAACAAAACAGCCTTCATTATTCACAAATCTCTTCTTGTTCTAAAATCCATAATTGATTCATAAACATATGAACAGAAGACCATATCACTTTAAGGCCTGAAGTACTTCTGCAACTTCCTTGTCATCTTACAAACCAACATTTCCTCAAAAGACTATTTCAAAAATCCATAAACTTTGAGTGAAGTGTAGTGCCATAAAACTGAGTTGCAGAATAGAGTTAGGAACTAGTCCTAGAATAGAAGACCTTATGATGGTATAAATGTTTTATTCCAAATTTGCTTCAACAAATCTCTAATCAAGGATGAAATGTTGCATCATTATAAGTTAGTTGTTTAAACTGTTTAGTTAGGAGGATTTGCATATTTAGTTGATCATTTCTCAAGTTGAGTTTATATTTTGAATCATTTGTTTAAAAGTCATTATCAAGCTTTGTTTCTGCTTAGTCATAGTTTAGATTTGATTCTGTTTCAGTATTGCATTTGCATTTGTTTACCATCATAGTTTAGGCTTCACTCTGTTTTGACCAATAGTTTCCCTTCATTTAGCACTTAGTTCTTTTCCTTTTCAAAATAAAGCCATAAAACCAAAAGCATCAGAAAACACTAAACACAACGAAGTAGGAAGAGGTTACTTAGGCACATATAGTGCACCACACTTCAGCAGTTTACTGACCCTGGTTGACAATTAAATGAGCTCAATTTATGAGACTAGATTGAGACCAAACATGCTTTACTATTTTACCGAACTCTAGGTTACTATCCGATAAACCTATCCCATCGCTCACTAACATAGCGGGAGATGGTGGGACACTGAGTACATGATAGTCTAGCAAACTCTTATAGACTCTTTCGTCCTTTAGATACCTTAAACCAGCAAGCAGCCCATAGACCCATTTAGAGTAAACTCTTTTTGTTCTCATCACCCTAGCAAAGTGTTGAAACTAGTCTAGGATACTTTAAACCATAGGCTGCACATAAAACTCAGAAAATCCAAAAACATTCCCAGATTAGTTACTGGTGGTGGACCATAGCTATCTTCACAAAAACAACCTAGTTCCACCTAGTGACTCCACTAGTTCATCCTTTTTATTTTGACCATCCTTCACCTTAGTAGAACTTTAGAGAAATCACTCATCCAAAACATTCACCAATACCATTCTCTTTAAACTCTGGATCTAAAATCTGGCTTCACGAAGAATCAATACCAGAGCTCATCCAGACCCAAATCCCCCTACCATAGTAGATGAACCAGAGAATATTCTGTGGCAAGCTCCCAAAACTGATCATCTAGCTACTGGTAGATCCATCTGTAAAACAAGATCTGTACCTAAACATCTCACTATCCTAACTAATTCACCTTTTCAATTAGAGTCATCACAAACTCTTCCCAGAAGCAAATCATACAGTAAGATAAACTTTGACGATCTTGGACCCCTAAACCCACCATAGAGTCCTAGTAGAGAAGCTTCACCTACCACTCCTCCTGAATTCCAGCTTCTCTATCAGTTTGGCTCCATCATCCCAGATCTGCTCAAAACCAGATCACTAGTCCAAGTTCATCCGCCACACCTGGTCAAACCACCACTGTTCAAATCACCTCATCTCAGCCTACTAGTCCCCATCTTGTACATCATCCATTAGCTCCCGTCATGGCAGCCTGGTACGCACCTTTGGTGTTACCACCGCCCTTGGCTCCTCTCCCAAATAAATATCAAGACAAAATCCCACACTTTACTGGAGAAGACACCACTACACCTCAACAGCATATAAGTAGGACGACTGATGCTTATGAATACCTGGAGGTACAAGACGAGACCGTCAGAATGAGAATATTCGCCCAAAGTCTTGGTGGTGAACCCAAAACATGGTTCAAAAGCTTAACTCCAAACAGTATCCACAATATCCAGGAATTACATCAAGTCTTTAGAAATAGGTGGGAAATCCGAAGAAACCCCATTCAAATCCTGTCAGAATATAACAACTTAAAATGGGAAAATGGGGAAAGTGTCCAAGCTTACTGTACTAGGTTCAACAGTGCATATAACTCCCTCCCACCTCATTTCAAACCCCCACTTGGTTTAGCCTTGGAAAAATTCCCCGAGGGGTTTGATCCGGACATGACATATCATCTGAGAGACAGGGATCCCCCTACCTTAGAGGAAATGCAACAAATAGCCATAAAAGAAGATGCCAACTTAGCTGAAAAAAGAGCTAGGACTAGATCAGAAAGAAAGGTCACATATAAAGACGAGGTCTCCACTTCATCACCTTCCCTAGATCCTAGAATAGATGACTTAGTCAAAACCATGGCCAAAATGTGGGAAAGGATAAATGAAAAGGCTCCTGTTAGGGACAACCAGCCAAACCCTCCAAACAGAAACCGGAACCAAAACTTTAGGAGGGAACAACCCCAAAACAGACCAAGGGAAAATGACCAACAGATTAGGCCACCATTCAATGAAAACTATGTGGAAGAAGATGATAGAGATACAGAACCCATTGATGAAAGTCATTTAAATCTTGTAGGGTCTGATAATGAGAGTGAGGTGTACCTCACAGCAGAAGAACAAGAGTTATGTTCTCCTAATCAAGATGAGACCAACTATGAAGATCTCGACGATCCTGCCATAGAATTTCAAAATGCCATAATAGAAGCTCATCGACAGTATAATCTTAGAAGCAAAAAAAACCAAAACCATTCCAAAAAGAATAACCCTGACAGTACCTGGACCTCAGATGACAGCCTAAAGAAAACCATGGATAGTAACAAAGTTGAGGCCAAAAAGATTGACCCAAACAAGGGCAGAGCCATTCAGACAAATGTTAGCTCTGATACTCCTAGTACCTCTACAAAAGCCCCAGAGTTGGCTATATCAAACAAAATCCCAAGCCAAAGTCAACAAATTAAGAACATAGAAAAAGTTATGTATGAAAAAGATGAAACAAATCTGCCCAAACTACATACTCCTTTTAGTTTCGAAGGGGAAATTTCCAAAATAAAAATTACCATACCCCTCACAGAGCTAATAACTGTAGGTAGGTATAGATCTCAAATCTTCAAAGTCCTCGATCTGGAGAGCAAAGCAGATACCTTAAATTTAACTGATGACAAACCCGAGCTCTTATTTGGCCCTAAAGTAGAAGGTGAATACCAAGAAGGATCTATTTCTCCTTTCTATGTAAGCTTAAACATTCGAGACAAAATCTTACATAATGCCATGTTAGATTCTGGTGCTTCCCATAACCTCATGCCTAAAGCAGTCATGGAAAACCTAGGACTGGAAGTGACTCAACCTTACAAAGACCTGTATTCTTTCGATTCAAGCTAGGTCAAATGTTTAGGTCTGATAAAGAATCTAGATTTTTCCCTAACATAACTACCAGCCAAAAACTTAGTCATGGCTGTAGTAGTGGCCGATATCCCACCCAAGTATGGAATGCTACTATCAAGAGCATGGGCTGCCAAAATACAAGGTAGCCTCCAAATGGATATGTCATTCGCTACTATCCCGGTTTTCAACCAAACAAGAAGGTTATACCGAGAAACTCGCATGAAATACATGGTTAGCAACAGAGATAAGCCAAACAATACCCCCATCTATTCCATTCATTCCAATTTAGATTCTTTTATCTTATACAATGAAGGTGATATAAACAACCAGATAAAAGAAAATAAAGACATGTCCAAACCATTACTGAATGAAGAAATTGATGACCAAAGTCCCAAGAAACCAGAAAAACAGCTTAGTATCATGTATGAAAAGGAAACTCTTTGGAGTATAAGCTTTGATGGTTCTTGTGGCAAGACAGGTTCAGGAGCAGGCATCTGGATACACAATACCAAAGAAGGTCATTCTTTTAGATTAGAATTCCAATGCACTAATAACATTGCGGAATATGAAGCCCTTCTCATCGGTCTGCACATGCTTAGAGACTTAGGCGCCAATAGAATATCAGCCCAAGGAGACTCAGAGCTTGTAATCAGGCAAATCAAAGGTGAATATTCGGCAAAGAACCCAAGACTGAGAGAATATAGGAATGCAGCTTTGGACATCCTTAAAACTTTTGAAAAATATGAACTCACCTATATCCCTAGGATTCAAAACAGTCTGGCCAATGAGCTCGCCTTTGCTGCAAGCAGTAGCCAAATACCATGTATAAGTGAGCAATATGACATTCAAGTTAAGCATCGCCCTACTGTACCAGATAATCTTGACCATTGGAAAATATTCCAAGATGATGATCAAATTGATGATTTCCTACAATCTAGGAATGAGTTTGAAATAACCAAAACAGACTCAGGAGACGAAGAAAGGAAACCCAGCCAAAGTCAAGACCAAGAGCTAAATCCACCTTTATGGACCAATCTAAACATGGTAGACCATCCATATGACAGGGAGATAGAATAGGACATTGACCAAAGGGAACTCGAAGTCTTACACTGCAAAAATGACACCATACCCAGAGGACTCGCACCTTTAGAAGAATTGTTTGACTTCAATGATGTGGCCAAAAAGCCTAAAATGGAATCCACAGAAGGCGACATAGAGGAATACAACATAGGAAGTCCCGAAGAACCCAAAAACATTAAACTATCCAAAACCCTCCCACCTCTCATAAAACATAAATACATCGAATTGTTTAAGGAATTTAAAGATGTGTTTGCATGGGGATACCAAGATCTGAAGTCATATGACACCAGCATCATCCAACATAAAATTCCCCTCAAAGAAAACCAAAAGCCTTTCAAGCAAAAGTTAAGGAGGATAAACCTAGTATTACTACCATTAGTTGAAAAGGAAATTAAAAAGATGTATGATGCCGGGATAATCGTGTCTCTCCGATACTCTGAGTGGGTCTCAAATCTAGTATCAGTTAGGAAAAAGATCGATGAAATCAGACTCTGTATAGATTTCCGAAACCTGAATCGGGCATGTCTGAAAGATAACTACCCTCTGCCCAAAATGGACCACATACTTCAGAAGGTAGTAGGCGCTAAAAGAATCTCATTTCTTGATGGTTTTTCTGGTTATAACCAAGTGTTGGTTTATCCTACCGATCAACATAAGACAGCTTTCACCACCCCTTGGGGCACTTTTATGTACGTTAAAATGCCTTTTGGACTGATGAATGTTGGCGCCACATTTCAAAGAGCCATGGACATAGCCTTCTCAGAGGACATAGGTATTTTCATAGTTATATATCTTGACGATATAACAGTATATTCTAAATCAGATGAAGAACACCTAGCACACTTAAGAAAAGTCTTCAACAAATGCAGAAAGTACGGTTTATCCCTAAACCCCAAGAAAACACTTTTCGGTCTAGAGGAAGGAAAACTCCTAGGTCACATTATTTCGGAAGAAGGAATTAAAATAGATCCCCAGAGAATCGAAGGTATCTTACAGATAAGTCACCCCAGAAACATAAAGGAGTTACAGTCCTTTATCGGAAAAATAAATTTCTTAAGAAGATCCATCCCAAACCTTGCTGAACTCCTGAAAGATATCACAAATATGTTAAGAAAGGAGGTCGGGGTTAAATGGACTATAGAAGCCAAAAAATATTTTGAACTAATTAAAAGGGCCTTAACTGAAACACCAGTATTGATAAACCTTGACTTCACCAAAGATTTTTACATTTTTTCATTTGCCTCAGAACATATAATAGCTGCGGTGTTGTTACAAAAAAATGTAGTTGGGCAAGAGCAACCCATTGCTTTTTTTAGCAAATCCCTGAGAGATGCTCCCTTGAAATATAACATCATGGAAAAACAGGCATTCGCTTGGTAAAAGCACTGAAATATTTCCGAGTTTACATTTTACATTCTCATGTCATAGCTTTTGTCCCCAATACTGTCGTCAAGGACATTCTGAACCAAGATCCCGATGGTAAAAGGGGAAAGTGGATCGCTATCATCCTAGAATATGACTTAGAAATCTGGCCTACCAAACTAGTTAAAGGACAAGGACTTGCTAGACTAATGGCTGAAACCAACCTCCAAGCTTTAGATATAAATTTTGTCAATGCCTTAGAAGAACAGGAAGAGTGCACACTCCCCCCTATTGATCAGACATTTTTGGATTCACCTTGGTATGCAGATATTCTTTATGTATTAACTTATCTGAATGCTCCTCCGACTTTATAAAAAAAAAAAAGCAAGATTCCTTAAACAAAAATCTTTAAATTTTTGCATTTTAGATGGTTCTCTGTATTGGAAAAATCCCACTGGTATGTTGCTTAAATGTTTGTTTGAGTCTGGTGCAGAGAAAATTATGCATGAAATGCACGAAGGGGAATGTGGGGGCCATCTCTATTGGAAAACCACTGCAAAAAAAATCCTTAGAGCCGGTTATTATTGGCCTACCTTGTTCCCTGATACTCACAAACTAGTTATGACATGCCATAAATGTCAATTTTTTGATGGCAAGAAAAATCTTTTACCTTTGCCCTTACATCCCATCATAGTTGAAGGACCCTTCCAGCAATGGGGGTTAGATTTCATTGGGGAAATTCACCCCTCCTCATCCGCTCAACATAAATGGATCCTCACAGCCACTGATTACTTTACCAAATGGATAGAAGCCATACCTTCCCGGAATGCCACCGATTCAGTCATCATCAAGTTCCTAGAAACCAATATCCTATCTAGATTTGGCTGTCCCAGAAAGATCATTACAGATAACGCCGCTGCCTTCTCCTCCAAAAGAATGGTTGACTTCTGTCACAAGTATCACATTTCATTAGGACATTCCACAGCCTATTACCCTCAAGGTAATGGTTTAGCCGAGTCCTCTAACAAAAGCCTAGTCAACATTATCAAAAAACTTCTTGAACAAAATAAAAAAGCATGGCATGGGAAACTAGTACACGCCTTATGGGCTGATAGATTAACCACCAAGAAATCCATAGGTATGTCCCCTTACCAGCTAGTTTATGGTATAGATGCTATTTTCCCAACATCTTTAGGGGTTCCGGTAATGAAACTATTACAAGAAATCCAAATAGAAGAAAATGACATGCAAAGGAGGGTAAATCAGACTATCCATTTACAACAAACCAGAGAAGAAGTTTACCAAAGGGCTCAGTTAGCACAAGATAAAATAAAACAAATTTTTGACAGAAGAAATAAGGAAAATGATTTTCAAATTGGACATAAAGTTTTAAAATGGGATTCCAGAAGAGAAGACAAAGGTAAACATGGCAAGTTTGAAAATTTATGGAAAGGGCCTTACATCATCAGCTCAATCAGTGGAAACAATGCTTTCTTCTTGCAAGAACCTGATGGGACTGAAATTTTTGGGGGTCCTATGAATGGCAGGACATTAAAACATTATTTTTTTCAGGAGCTCCATTTTTGAGTTTAGAACACTTTCATTCATTGTACATACCATTGTTTGAAATATTGAAAAGATAGAAAGGTCGAAAACAGTAAAAGATAGGAAAGTCAAAAACAGTAAAAACAGAAAAGAGGGCAAGTGAAGATAGGACAAAGGCCCCGTGTTCCAAAAAATAGTTTTTCGGAAAGCGAGCAAGTTTAAATGCCGCTACTAATGCTTCAATGTCTTGTTCAGCTATCTAGCCTAATCATAGCTGAGCATGTTTAAATTTATTTGATGATAAGTTAGTGAGTGCAAAGATAGTCAACATTGTGTAAGATTGACTTATCACAGAGCTTAGATTAGGGAGAGATTCTGGTTCCACATGCCTAAAACAGAACCAAAGAGAGAAGCGAGGGATGAAAAATACATTGTACATCTTAACCCCGCTTGTCTGGTTTCCCTTTATTGCAAAATAACATTTGTGTGCAGCTTGTCTTTTATGCCGCAAATGCATGACAAATCAGACTGCCTAATCCTGATTTGATCATTTTAAATTTCATGTTTTAGATTAGAGAATAAAATCCTGTCAAACTGCTTAATTTTGACAGTCGATCTAGCATAGGTAGAGTAATGAAGGAGTTCATCAGTTTAATCTGAACTCCCGACAGATATAAGAGTAGAAATAGATAGGTTCATTTTGCAAAAAAGAAAAATATACATTGTCAAAAGGCTGCTAGTTCAAATGCGCCAAAGAGAAGAAAAAATGTTAGGAAAGATAGTGGGGTAGGTAGAAATATCATTGATGTTAACCATGCTGTCATTTTTTAGAAATAGCATCAAAGAAGGTGAAATTTTGCACCAATGGATAAGGCACTGGTCTTCATAAGCCAAAATCTGAATTCTGGACACCTCCTGACGAGGAGCTGCCCTCCCCAAATGGAGCCACTGTTAGTCATCAGTATTTTTCACTTGTTGGTGATGACTATATCCATAGCTGAGTTTTCTAGAAGCTGAATTCCATATGTCAATCTGTCAGCTAGAAAACCCTCATAAAAAATTTTCGCCCTCTTACTTTTCAGTCCGCCCTTGTCAAAGTTAAAATCCATTATCACTATTTTTTCTAGCTTCAGCCCTACTAGTCTGCCCATCAGCTTTAAAAGGCAAATCCAAGTTTGTTTCAAAAGCCTCCCCTATGTTAGGAAGTGGCTCTTTAAGGCATTTTACCCTTGGCAACCATCAAAAGGCCAAAAAAACCTCCACCTGATACAAACCATTCATAACAGACCTCCCACTCTGCAAATCAAGTTGATAACAGCTCTAAGTTGCGCCACTTATACCCCTAGGTCTCAGCACTGCATAGACCCCAGTCTCAAGCTGATTATTAGGTGTTTTATAGTGTTTTATGGATTCTACAAAGGCAGGAAATATAACATCATCTCAAAAGAAATTGCTTGAATCTATAGTTAGAAGAACAGCTGCTTCTAAATGTAACATGAACCTGAGATATATCTGCAAAACAGAGAGTCACTCATCAAGACCTTGCAGCTTCTTTCCAGCATGAAAATCACAGTAAGAGAAAGACACCACTGTCACAGCAAACTGGTAAATTTTCATGGCCAAGAACCTCCTTCATTTACAAGCAAAGGGTTAGGGCGCCTCCTTCATCTACAAGCAGAGGGCGCTGGCCAATATTGACTTTAAGGATTGCAAAAGCCCAGGTTTGCTTTTTTACTAAACAGTGAACATAGACTTTAGGTTTTCTGAGTGTAAGTGATAATCACAGCAGGGCTATAGTCTGAAGTATGCAAGTTAAAGGGAAAACAGAGTTTTGGTCTTGTAAAGGAAGTCATTTGAAGTTTTCAAATCATGTGAATTGTTAAACTTTAGAGAGGCATATCATTAGTAAAAACAATTCTAATGCTAAGCAGCCTGCTTTTCCACAAGACCAAATTGAAGAGATGCTGACAAATCATGTCATTACACAGGCAGAAGAAAAGGTGTTTGTTTTTCAAAGGGTGTTGACCTCCATAGTCACAGAGACTATCTTTCAAATAATTTTTCATAAGTTGCC
>JAXQQM020079907.1:0-25183 GCA_034641835.2 Pinus albicaulis
TGTATGGAGGCTCATCAATGGGAATCAAGCTTGGTGGAAAAATGTTCTGGAAGTCAAGTATCTAAACACCACCCGAAAACATCTCCTTGACCAAGAAATACCTAATAGACCGTGCTCCAAAATCTGGACTCTTTGTAAAAAAGCCATCCCCCTCTTAGTGCAAAATCTTTCCAAAGTTCCCATGGGAGGTAACACCATCAATGTTGGGAAAGATCGAATTATGGGACAGATCCCCATCATTGACAGACCTGACACTCAGCACATTCTCTCCTTCTTCAGCAATATGGGTCTACATCTATTAAGCCAATTCTCCAAATGGGATGCCCAAACCAAATTCTGGACTGGTTGGCACTTCCCAAAAGTTCCAGCCCATCTTAAAGCTGACCTTGACAATCTTCAATCTCATATTTATGGTTCGGCTCCTCTAAAAAAAGACAACATTGATGAATTTTGATGGGACCCCTCCGGCTCAGCATACACCATCAAAGCAGCTTATCAACATCTCTGCAACGAATATCGTCCTGCGCCTATCTGGTCTAATTGGAAGGCTGTATGGAAATCGGAAGCTCTTCCAAAGATCAAGTTCTTCATATGGACCCTCCTGAAAGATAAAATCTTAACCTTTGAAAACCTCAAGAAAAGAGGTGTTCTTGGGCCATCAGGATGCCCAAACTGTCAAACAGCAGAAGAGACTACCCACCATCTCTTCATTGGGTGTCCCTTTGCAACCCGCTGCTGGAACGAGCTTAACCCTTTTTTACAGCCTAGCTGGACGCAACATAGCACCATTGCTGAGGTCCTCCACTCTTGGAAAAGCAGCTATCCTTGGGGTAAAAAGAAGAACGAAATTTCGAAGAGAGTTTGGGATACCCTTCCCTATGTGGCTCTGTGGAACATTTGGCTCACCCGGAATAGAAAGATCTTCAGGAATAAAGAGTCCTCTTCTAGGAAAGTTTGCAGCAAATCTTGGAGTCTAACACTTGAAACAGTTTCTACTAAGTGCAGCAGCAAAATCGACTACAGGGATCTCTGCGCGGAGGAAAGGATCTTCCTTGGTGACCTTCTGGATAGAAACAACAATATTAATCCCCCTCCAAAACAGGCCTTCAAAGCAGACACAAGATGGAAGATTCAGCTTAAAGAAGAGGACTTTTCTGACTGGATAAAGAGCAGGGCCAAACCCTCCTTATTTTTTGATGGAGCATCCAAATTAAATCCTAGCATGGCAGGGGTTGGTGGCATCATAAGGAGCGAAAATGGTAGCACTCTGGAATCCTTTGAATGGGGTCTAAGCACCCTTTCAAATAACAAAGCGGAGGAATTAGCCCTTTTCTAAGGTTTGTATCAGTTAAAAAAGCTTCATATTACAAACGTTATGGTATTTGGAGACTCCTTTATAATCATCAACCTGATGAATCATAATAGTCCAACTGCAAATATAGCTCTTCGCCAAACTATTAGCAGATGCCACTCACTCTTGGAAGACATGAAGGACACATCCTTCTTTCACATTCATCACAATCTCAATAAGGACGCCGACCTCCTTGCTAATAGGGCTTGCGCATGAACCTCGGGGCATATCCTATGCAATGATGTGCTAAATCTTGTGCCCCTGCCATGATCCTGCATCTATTAGTCTTAAGATTCATCTCGATCCTACATTCAGAACTCACAACACCTAAAAGCATCTTTCGTACTCGTTCCCACACCCTGCTCGTGACCTCCTTGTCTCATTTCTCCCCCCGAGCAGTCTCCTTTTACCCTCCTCGTCCTATTTATCTTCTTTCTCCCAGCCTCCCATACCATTCCCCTTCTCCCTCATTGTGTTTTTCTTGCCCCCCTCTGTTGTTTTCTCCCCGATCTCGCATCTCCATTCCCTTTTCCGAGCCTCTGCTATCAACAGCGCCTCCGACGCCTTCTCCTCTTGGCCCTCAGCCTATCCCCCCTGCTTTGACAGCGCTCCGCATTAACTATCAGAACAGGCTTCCTCATAGAGACAGGGCTCCTCTGCCCCCTCAGACTATCTCTCCTTTTTTTGCGCTCATTCTAAATAGCCCTTCTCAGAAGACTTTCACCTACTCTAATTGTAGAGCTCGTGTCAATATTTTGTTCCTCCTTTTATCAGCAAACTACTACAGCATGGCACGCAGTGAAGATTGCCTCCACTACGCGGATCTACAAGCTGAACTTGATCAGATTAGAGCTCACCAAAAAATTCTGGACGCAAAGCAGCAAACTGAGGTAATTTTTTTTAATGAAAAACATGAAGTAGATGTTAATGTCTTTCTACACAGGGTCACCTCTCTCTAGAATCAGTTCAACACTCTCTCCAATCATTGTACACATGCTGAAGAATCGGTGCAAATTCTCAAATACATGTTGGAGAAGCGCACTGCACCAAGCTCCATCTCCAACAACTTGAGGAACGCTAGCAATGAAGACAATCTTGAGGACTCTACTACTCGTCATATTAGCCACATCAATATTGATTAAGCATGTCTTTCAAATTTACCCTTCTTCTGTCACAGTTTGTCGAATATATGCATTATCTGTATTTCAGCTCCTTACCAAAATTAGAAAAAAAGGAAATGTAGCATTTTGCTATAGCTACTTCCTTCACTGCACTGCAAGTAGTCTAGTATGTAACCATGGAGTTTTTCCTCCTCTTTTTTGGAATACAAAATAGCAACTGATTATGCTGCTAATAATAATAATAATAAAGACCATTAATTGATTTTAATTTATTATATTATTAGAAATAATTAAATGTCATTCATTAGGTTAAGAAAATTATTTATCATGTTTTATTAAAATACTAAGGTTGATATTTAAATAATTTTTATTAATATTATTAATGAGGGTTGATAATTAATAAATCATATATATGATTAATATTATAAATTATGATTGATATTTAAAATTAGCATTATAAATTAATGAATAATATTATAAATGATGATTGATTGTTAAAAATGTTATAATTATGATTATTAATATTAATTAGTAATAGTTATTACGAAAAATATTTGTTAATTAATACTAATAATAAGAAGTCACATATTTTTATATTAAAATTAGATAAATTGAATAAGATTAATATGAGGGTTAATTTTAAGAGATTTTTTTTAGAATTAACAGTAAAGAGGGCTAAAGGAGGAGGTTTATACTAAGTTATGGATGACAAAAATATTGAAAATATTGAAAATAATAATTAAAAACATTAAAAAGTAAAAAAAAAAAACACACATTAAAATGATTTTTTTATTAAATAACAAAAAAAAATTAAAAAAATAAACAAAAATAAAAAATATATTAAAAAAAAGATAAATTAAAATCTATTTTTTGGTTAAGTTAACTAATTTTTGCAATCTTAAATTTTTATTTTTAGGCTGCAATATTTTCCACCCCTAGGAAATTTATTAATTAGAGTTGTTTAATTAAATATTAATCATATATTTTTAAGCATTATTTAACATTATTTAAATTTAAAAAAATGTTTAAATCAATAATAAAAATAATAAAAAATGTTTAAATCAATAATAAAAATAATTATTATTAAATATTAATTAAAGAAAACTACATGATGTAAAATAATTAATTTATAATTTATTAAATTATAATTGTTTAATGAAATATTATTCATAAATTGTATTTGTATGCTTTTAAAATAATTTCAAATTTCAAATTTTTAAAAAATTAAACAACAAAAAAATGGGTATAATAGGTCCGAGGGTCATAAGGCTTTTCAAAAAGCCCATAATGGATTAAAATGAAAATCTTCTTGAGTGGATCTTGTTTCCAAGGTTCACCTCCTTTTTATCCAAGGAACCACAGACAAGATTGCCCATGTCCTTAGAGGGAATAATGTCTCCTCTGCTTTTAAACCCCTTTGTACGATTATAAATTATCTCGGATCTGTCAAGGACCCTATCGACCCTAAAGACATGAAGGGTGTCTACATGATTCCTTGTTCTTGTGGCACAACCTACATTGGTGAAACAGACATATCCATCAGACAGAGAATCCAGGAGCATGCTGCAGACATTAGGCACAATCGATCCCGCACATCTGCTCTTGCAGAACATGTGGAGAAATCGTGTCACCATGTTTGCATTGAAGACTTCAAAGTCATCGCTAGGATTGACCACTTCCATCATAGGAAGCTTAGGGAAGTCATCGAGATCGAGCGACATGCTAAGAATCTCAATAGGGATGATGTTTGGAAGTTGAGTAAAAGCTGGACTCCAGCTCTTTCTAGATAAATAATTTTATTTTATTTTTATTTTTATATATATTTTTATTATTTATTTATTTTTATTTTTATTTTTTTTGGTCCCCTTGCTTATTTTTGCTTGTGTCCCTTTCATTTTTTCTCCCCTTTCTCTTCTTTTGTCTTGTCTCCTTTTTTCCCCTAGAATTTGTCTGTTAGACTCTTTATGTTTTTATTTTTATATATTACCTTTTATATTTTTAATCCCTTACCCTTTATATTTTTAATCCCTTATGTATTTTAAGAATAAATTCTTCTTTCTTTGTAAAATAAAATTTTATTTATCAATCAAATATTTTTGATTATTACATAATATATATATATATATATATATATATATATATATATATTTTGTCCCTCTTGCTTATTTCTCCTGTTCTTCTTTTTCCTTGAGTTTGTTTATATTTTACCCCTGAAAATAAATTCTTTTAATATTAAATTTTTTATCTATTATTTTAATATTTAGATGATACTTGTGTTGTCTGGCCTCATGGTAAGGAAGAGTTGGATCGTTTCTTCGTTCATCTTAATAGTCAATCTTGCTCCATACAAGTTACCATGGATTATGAGGTGGATGGTAGCCTTCCTTTCCTTGATGTTCTTATCTCTAGAAAGGAAGATGGTTCTTTCTCCCATCAAGTTTTTCGTAAGAAAACCCATACTGAGCAATATCTTCACACGGGTTCGCATCATTTCCCTGCTCAAAAATTAGGCGTCCTCAACACCTTAGCCACTAGGGCGTTGAGAATCTCTAATGAGTCTCACCTTGAGGGAGAAAAGACCCATCTCCTTAGTGTCTTTTGTAAAAATGGTTATAGTAAGTCACAAGGACTTAAGGCTTTTCTTAAAGCAGAAAGAGGTCCCTCAGTTAAAAATAAAAATGAGCCTAATCAGTGGTCCTGCAATGTAAGGCTTCCTTTCATTTAGGGTACCATTGATAGGATTGCTAGGATCCTTAAGAAGCATAGGGTTTCCTCTTCCTTCAAGCCCCTTGACACGATTCACAGCTCTCTTAAATTGGTTAAAGATCTGGTGAACCCTAGGGATGGAAAAGGTGTCTACGTTATTCCTTGTTCCTGTGGGACGCCTTACATTGGTGAAACGGGTAGGTCTATTAGCCAAAGGATATGTGAACATGTATCTGACATTAGGCATGGAAGGTCCCGCAACTCTACCCTAGCTGAGCATGTGGAAAAGACTAACCATCATATCTGCATCGAAGAGGCTAAGGTCTTAGCCAGGATTGATCATTTTCATCATCGTAAGTTAAGAGAGGCCCTTGAAATTGAAAAAAGACTTGTAAATCTCAATAGAGATGACGGTTGGAATATAAGCAGGTGTTGGATCCCTGCCTTATATTCTTAATTGTCTTTTTTATATTTTATTTGATTTTAGTTTTTTTTTTTTTTAATTAATTAATTAATTTATTATTATTATTATTTATTATTTTATTTTTTTAAGATAGATAAATAAAGAATTATAATAAAATAAATAAATAATTATAATAAAATAATATTTATAACATTAATAATTAATTAACTATATTAATAAAATAAAAATACTTTTATATATAAATTAAACTATTAAATAGAACTAGCTGTTAGGATTTTATTAAATAATTAAATTAATAGAACTAACCGTTACTAAATTTCAAAGTCAAATTAGCTGTTATTCTAGCGGTTTGCTTTGCCATTTCTACATCTATTTAAACTCAACGACCGGATCTGATCTCTCACCTAGTCCTGATCATGAACCACATTGGTTGGTTCGAAACGTGTCGACATTGTTCATTGTAATGTGATTTTTTTCTTTTTCTTTTTTACAGTAACGGTTATGGAATATTATTTCAAACTTGGTCTAAATGCCAAAATTCTGATTACATTGAGAAGGACTATAGCCTGTTGCACCTCACCACTAAGGATGAGTGTGGAGCTAATGCTTGGAATTCTTCTCCTTAGTGATGTTACTATGGATTCGATTTCAGATATTTTTCCCAATTTGAAGATACATACAAATTGACTTAAGAGTAAACACATGGTAGAAATTCAGCTTCTGAAAAGTGTTTTCCAAGCCCTTAATTCTGACTATCAGCCTTGCGAGTTTTAAGTCCAAAGCTGGAGAGTTGGACACAATTGCATTTATGATGATCTGGGAATCGCCAAATACATTTGCTTCACTTATGTTTAAATCTTTGAGAATCTTGAGTCCTTGAAATAGAGCCAAAGCCTCAGCTTGAATGCTGGTTAAGTGGCCTAGCCCCCAGGCAAAGGAATGAATTTTTTTACCATCTGGATTTAAAATAACACCACCTGCACCAGCTTTGCCCTGATTTCCCTTTGCTGCCCCATCAAAAAAGAGAGAGTGCCTTGATTGTGTTATAATCCAGTCTTGAAAGTCTGTTTCAGATTCTCTTATTTGCCAGGCTTTGGGAGGAGGGACATTCCTTACTTCTTTTTGAAAATGCAGATCAAGAAAAGAGCCCCAAGCTATGTATTGTTGACTAAGATTAGAGTTTTAAGTCAATCAGACACTCTTTTAGATGGCATTTGATCTTGATTTCTAATGCCTTGTGGTTCTGCTCAATGCTTCTGAAGATTCTTCTATTTCGTTCAAGCCAAATCTGCGAGCATATTACCTTTGGGAGGATAGACCAAACAGCTTTGATTAGCTGATTTTTTGGAGGAGGATCAGGATACCTGTTCGCCCACTTAGAAAATAACTCAGCAGTGGAACTCGGGAGCGTAATGTTTGAATTCATCTTGTGAAGGAATGTGAACCATATCTGCAGAGAAAATCTGCATTCTAGCATTAGATGGGCAACACTCTCTGAATTTTCTTTACACAATGAACATTTGGAGGGATCGTGGAACCCTTTCCTCTGCAAATTTTCATGTGTGAGAATTTTTCAATGGCAAAGAAGCCAAGTGAAGTAATCCACTTTAGGCCACGATGGGCAGCGCCAAACGCCTTACCATGGTGCTAGGTCTGGGGGAATGTAGGGCCTCTCCCTTCCCAATGAGACAGCGTACTCTCTAGCCTTCTGTCCCTAGCCTCTCGTATCTCTTTTGTTGATGTGGATAGGCACCATACCATGTAGGAGGTCTAGCAACGTACGCCATTCGTGATGCAGGTGTGTTGGCACATCAATACGTTTCCAGCCTGCCCAATCTGAATCGTTCCACAGAGAAATATCCCACAGCGTGTGCATCCCAGCTCCTTCCATCCAACAACGCAATGCTCTGATGGAGCCTCTATCTTCTATTGGATCAGCATTTAAAATTTTATCAGTCCATATATTTATCTTTCTCCCGTTTCCTGGGATCCAAAAGGAGTGCGATTTGATAAGAGGAGCATCTTTAGCATAAAGCTTGAGAAAAGACGAGTTGGGCAGTTGGATCGATTTTTCTAAACAGCTGGTGCGTGGACCTCTGAAATATTTTTTCCAGAGAGCCAGTTGAGCCCAGCCTGGCTTGGGCGCAATAATCTTCCATATTAACTTTTCTCCCATATCGATGTTCTGATGACAGAGATTTTTAAAGTTCAATCCGCCCTCCCACAAAGGCTTGGAGATGGTCTCCCAACTGACTAGAGGCAGTTTGTTTTCATTCTGTTTGCCTCCCTTCCAAAAGAATCTCCGAATATACTCCTCCATTTTTTTAAGAATACTTACTGGAGCAAGAAGAACAACAAAATGAAATAGAGGAAGACTGGTGAGCACAGATTTTATTAGAACTGATTTACTAGCAATGTTGAGCCACGAGTAACCCCAGGCTTGGATCTTGCTCTTAAATTTCTCAAGTTGTGGAAGCCAGTCTTTACTTATAGATCTTTTATGGAATACAGAAAGGCCCAAATATTTAAAAGAGGTCCAAGAAGAGGAGGCTGCAAAGCCCAGACATCTAGCAATAGCAGAGAGCAATCTGGGCGATGTGTTCCAGCTGTAAATGTGACATTTGTTCTTATTTAAGACACTGCCTGAGGCCTCACAAAAATCATCCAACACTGCTTTGAATTTGGTGGCTGAGGATAGAGTGGCAGCCCCCAATAACAGGGTATCATCCACAAAGAGGGCATGGTTTATGTTTTTGACCCCTCTTGCTATACAAAGTCCATTAATATCTTGATCTTGCATCTTTTTATCTAACAGAAAGCTGAGAACTGAGGCTTGGATGAAAAATAGCAGAGGGGAGAGTGGGCACCCCTGCTTAAGATATCTCGAAGCTTTAAAAAAATCTGTGGCTCTGCCATTCACTAGAGGTGCAATCCAGGGCTCCGAGATGCAAGCCCGGATCCAATTTATGAAATTTAAACCAAAACCAAACTTGCTCAAGACATTTAATAGAAAGCTATGTCTTACTCGATCAAATGCATTTTCTAAATCAAGTTTGATAACCATACCTTGTTCATTTCGATGTAAGCTTGAGTGAATTGCCTCTTGGACTAGGGTGAAGTTGTCCACAATTTGCCTACCTTGGATGAAGCCTCCTTGATTCTCCGGAATGATTTTGGGAAGAATGAGCTTTAGTCTATTTGCAATCACTTTGGTGATTAGCTTGTACCTTGTATTGCACAAGGAGATCAGGCGAAATCTGTTAAAGTTGTTGGCACCTTTCTCCTTAGGGATGAGGGCTAAAAAAGCTGAGTTTGTGCTGCCCCCGATTTTCTGACAATCTTGGGATTTTTGGACCATTTTTAAGAGATCCTTTTCAACTATCGGCCAACAGACTTGGAGGAACCTGGCAGAGAAGCCATCCGGTCCAGGGACCTTATCAGGATCCCTGGAAAAAAGGGCATTTTTAACTTCATTCTTGGAGACTTTGGCCTCTAGGAGCGCATTCATTCTGGGAGAGATTGAAGGTGGAACAATATCTAACAGATCTGAATATTGATCCAGATCTGTGTCCTCACTATACAAGTTTTGAAAGTGAGAGAAGGCTGCTTTCTTGATGTCCTCAAAGTCCTTGTGGATGACATTCTCCTCCTTGATCTCGGATATGGTGTTGAAGCATTTCCTGGCCTGGGCTTGTTTGTGGAAGAAAGAAGAGTTCCTATCCCCTGCTTTGAGCCAAAGTTTTCGAGATTTTAATCTCCAGTATTCTTCTTCAGCTAAACAGGCCTTATGAAAACTCTGCTGAAGGTGAGCCTCTTTGTCTAAGATCTCCTCAGTAATGACGACATCCTCCACTTGAGGTTGATGAGAGGCTAGAGATATTTTAATGATTTTTATTTCTGTAGCTGGGTTGGGCAATGTTTTGGCCCATCGTTTTAGTGCCCCTTTCACCCTTCTGAACTTTTCCTCCTAGACAAAGAAGGGGGGTCCTTTGACTGGCTGTTTCCAACAATCCTTGACTAATTGCAAGAAATCTGGCTCCTTGACCCAGAGAGGACTAAATATGAAAGGAATAGGACCCAGATTTAGATGGGACAGGAGTTCTAGCTTGATGGGCTTATGATCCGAGGTGCTGTTAGTGAGAATATGCATTCTAGGTTCTAGTCCTAGTAACAGGAAAGAACTTTGAATGAAAAATCTATCTAGTCTGGCAGCAATATGGCCTGGGCCAATTCTTTTGTTAGACCAAGAATACTTACCGGAGGAAGGTTTGATGTCAAGCAGGTCCCAGTCTTGCATAAGATCCTCCGCCCATTCCCTTGCCAGATCTCGAACTACGTTGCCTCCTCTTTTTTCAAACGAATGAAGAGTGAGATTGAGATCTCCAGCAATGATTATGTTTTCCAAGTTTGCTAGATCTGCTTGGTGCCTTATAGAGTCCCAGCAGTCCTTTTTTTCCCCAACATTGACTGGGGAGTATACATTGAAAAGACAGAAAATTTCTTTGGTGACCAGATGCTGCATTTGAAGTAGCAACCAATGAATATTGCTAGCCTCATAGATAACTGAAAATTTATTGGCATTCCATATGGTGCCTAGTCCTCCCGAGGCTCCCTGGGCAGAGATTGCTCTTGCTTCGCTTTTGTTCCAAAGTTTCTTGCTTGCATGCAGAAATACTACGTCTTCTAGCTTGGTCTCCTGGACGAGAAGTATGTGTGGAGATTCTATTCTTATTAAACTTCTAATGGCTTCTTCCTTGGTTTTACTCCCCATACCTCTACAGTTCCAGGATATGACCTTCATTATTTATGTTTCTGATGGGCTCCCTTGGAGCCTTGGGGCTGATTTTTCACCGTCTTTGGCTTTGAGGCTAGCAGCTTCTCCAGAGTTGGTTGGCTGCCCTGAAGCTTTTCTTTGTATGTTTCCTGCTCTCTTTTTTCCCTGTCAGACTTGCGGTCTCTTGTAGATCTCCTTACCGAGGTTTGAGACACTCCTATTTTTCCTTCCTCCTCTGACTCTTCTGATTCCTGTTCTTCTTCCTCAACTTCTAAAGGAATGCCTTTGGAGCTTTCTGCAGCACTTGTTCCTTTAAGAGAGGAAGAGGGGGTGCCTTTGCTTGGTGAGACTGGCTTTTGGATCTCGATCTCCTAAGTTGCCTCTATTTGCTGGCTTAGAGGGTCGAATTTATTTTCTTGTGCCTTTTTGGGAGAGGTCTCTGAGCATTGGCTTGAAGAGGGCCTTTACCATTAGGGCCTCCAGGTTTTTGACCTTTGTGAGAGGTCTTTGGACGCTTAACTTGGTTCCAGCCCTCTTCATTTCCTTTCTCTGGCTAACCATTGGACGGACAGCTTCTAAAAAAGTGGCCGTGAACATGACATTTCTTGCATTTAAATGGCAGCTGCTCGTAGTCCAGTTTCTGCACATGAGACCAACTGCCGACATTGATTTTGATTGCCTCTGGGAGACCCACCTCTAGATCTACTTCTACGCAGATTCTAGCACAGTCGTACTGGTCCTTGTTGTTTGCCCAATCTATGAATTTCCCAAGGGCATTGCCAATGTGCTTCAAGGAATCCCAGTTCCAGCAATGGACTGGGAGATTTGGGAGCCGAACCCACACCAGAACCGCCGTGGGAACATCTACTGCCGGATCGAAATCTGGTGTCCATTTATTCAGATATAGACCCTGAGGGCCCATGAAATAGGGCCCATTTTGGAAAATCAGGTCTTTATCTTCTTTGGATGAGAATTCAAAGAGGAAGAACCCTCGCCCAAGAAAATAAGATGTGACACTTTGCTTGATCAGAGGAGCCCAGTTCTTATTAACCCATTGCTCGGTAGTTTTCGGAGATGGCCAAAGACCCGTGAATTGGCCAATGAGGGCACGATCAACCAGAGACAAAGCTACTTGGATGGGGGTCTCTGGAGGCAAAGAGATCTCCGGAATATCTTCTAGCTTCTTTACAAATTTAGCTGCTTCATTTTTTTTCTTCTGGGGCAATCCAACTAGAAGTTGATTGAACGCATCTACAACAGAGGAAGAGGGCGGCGGAGGAGGCTCCTTGGGTGAGCCCTGCGCCTCCATGGGAGCGGAGCCTTAGGCAGGCCGCCACAAAGAGCAGCCTCGCTGCTCAGAATCGCAAAGGGACGTGCTTGACCTAGCAGCGCAGTGCACAGCCAAGTTCTCGGGGTGTCCGCTATCATTGTAATGTGATTATTACCGAAAGATTTCTTCATAATTTATTAATCAATTAAATAATTTTAATTAAACATTACATAATACATTTTATTGTAATATCTATTAAAATAAAAAATTTATTAATCAATTTAAAACTCTAATTAAATATTACATAATAATATTTCTTATTTTTTTATTATATTATTTATTGGGTCAATATTTAGTTATCTCTTAATAATTTTAATTAACTAATTAACTAATTCATTAACTAATAAAAATTCTTATTTTATTATATTATTTATTGGGTCAATATTTATTTATCGCTTAATAATTTTAATTAACTAATTAACCAACTTAATAACGGTAGTCCTAAACAACTAGTTTTTAACGGGTAGTTTTCTTAGGCTAATTCTGGTCAATGATGAATCCACACTATTTATTCAATAAAATCAATTGGCTTTTTACCTTGCTGTGAGGATGAACCACATTAGTTGATTCGAAACGACCAAATCCTAATAATGTGATTAATCCGAAAAGACATTTATCTAATAAAAAAAAGTTAAATAAATAATAAAAAAATATTATTATTAAATATTAATTAAAAAACTCCATCCTCTAAAAAAATTAATTTATAATTTATTAAACATTATTAAGAAAAATCACACTGCCCCTAACTCTCTCTATATATAATCACACCAATGAATCGTGCACAAAAGTTGTAACACTTGTAAACACAAAATTAGAATAAATCTTAATTTTCAACGCCCGATGTAATTAATCAGCAAATCCGACCTGTGCAATTTTTTTTTTTTTTTTTTTTTTAAATTTTTTGTTTTTAATTAATTTTTTTTTATATGATTTCGTTTTAAATTTGTAATTTTAATAATTTTTATTTTATTTTTTTTTTCAATTTTGGTTTTTTTCTTTTAACTTATTTTTTTGTTATTTTAAATTTTGTTTTAATTATGTTATTTTTAAGATTTTTTTTTTTTTTTTTTTACATTTATTTTATGTGTTTTTTTTGTTATTTTAAGTTATCTTTTTAATAGTTTATTTTTTAATTTTAATTATATTAATTTTTTAATTTTAATTATTTAAATTTGCTTTAATTTTTTAATTTAAATTATTTTAATTTGTTTTTTTTTTAAAATTTAATTTTTTAATTTTAATTATAATAATTTTTTAATTTTAATTATTTGAATTTGTTTTTTTCTTTTTTTTTTCTTTTGAGTTTTTAAAATTTAAAATTTTAATTATTAATTTTGCTGGTTTTTTAATTATGTTTTTTTTTTTTTAAATAACATTAAAAAAAATTTTTTTTTTAATTTTTTTATTTTATGGGTTTTTTTTTTTTTTTTACCAACATAAAAATCATTAATATTAGAAAATTTAAAGTGTAAAAAATAGGCCCTCTAAGCAAAAATGGTCGATACTTTTCAAAATTAGCATGAAAATCACTAACATTTTAAAACAAATGTTGATACTTGATAAATAAAAATATTCAAAGTGTCAAAATCAGCCCTCTAAAGAAAAGGGGTTGATTCATCACCACTTTTCAAAATCGACATGAAAATCATGACATTTAAAAAAAAAGAACTAAGAAATTTTAAAGTGCCAAAAATATGTTAAAAAAAAAAGGTGTTTTTCTTCACCACTTTTCAAAATCGACATGAAAATCATGACATTTAAAAAACCAGAAGAAAATTTAAAGTGCCAAAAATATGCTCCAAAAAAACATTAGGTGATTTTCTTCACCACTTTTCAAAATCGACATGAAAATCATGACATTTAAAAAAAGTAAAAAAATAAATAAATCATAAGAAAGTTTGAAGTGTCAAAAATATGCTTAAAAAAAGGTGATTCTACATCACCACTTTTCAAAGTCAAGTGTTTTTTTTGCTACCTCAAAAAAACGGGTACATGGTAATTTTTTCTTTTGATCGGTAAATTTGTTCTTCTTAAAAAATTGATCTTACCAAGGAAAGATTGAATCTCTTTCTTGGATCTTGGAAGTGTTATGGGCTGAATTGCAATCACTCTTTTGGGATCAATCCTCACTCCATCTTTAGAAAATATGTGATCCAACATCTTACCTTCTTTAAGAGCAAAATGAGACTTCTTTGGATTCAATGATATACCATATTTTTTGCATTTAATAAATACTTGTCTCAAGTGTTGAAGGTGCTCTTGATCTGAAGCTGAAAAAACAGTAATATCATCTAAATAGATGACCAAGAATTTTTCTTTTTCTCTAATGAATGCAAAGTCCATAGCACACTGGAAAGTAGCTCCCGCATTCATAAGCTCAAATGGCATCTTTGCATACATGAATGTTCCCCAAGGAGTAGTGAATGTTGTCTTCTCTCGATCTTTCGGCCAAACAGATTCTTGGTTGTATCCGGAGAATCCATCTAGCATGGAAATTATGTCTGACTCGGTTACCTTTTGAAGAATATGCTCCATCTTTGGCAATAGATAATTATCTTTCTTGGGGCATTTGTTAAGATTCCTGAAATCTACACATAATCTGACTTCACCACTCTTCTTTCTTACTAGAACTAGATTAGCAACCAAATCTGACCATCTCAATGGAATGATGATTTTAGCATCCAAATTTTTTTCACTTTCTTCTCCATCACTGGTAATAATAATGGATTGATTTGCCTTATTTTTTGTCATAATGGCTTAGTACCATGTTTCAATGGTATTCTATGCTCAATGATAGTTGTTTCATATGTCTTAAGATCCTCATATTTCCAGGCAAAAACATCAACAAATTCACAAAACATCTTGTGGTATTCAATCTTTCTTTCTTCTGATAAAGCTTTTGACAACTTAACATACCTTGGTTGTAGTTTTGTACCCAAATTGTAATCTTCCAATGCATTGGTTTCAGCTAACTGTGGTTTAACTGAAACATCATTATGATTAAAAAGCTTCTCAAGTGGGATTAACCCCTTGGGAATATGATTAGTAGGAAGTTGTATGATAGGATGATGAGAAATATGTTTTTTCATAGTTTTGATATCTTGATAATCAGCATTATCCTTCATGAGATCTTCATCCTGATCAATGTTTAGGACAACAAATTCTTCAACACCTTCAATGAATCTTCTAATCTCGTGGTCATCCTCAAAAACTTTCCAATGTTTGATACTATCAGGAATGTTAGGTCTAAAACTAACTTCCACTTCATATTTCAGCTTTATAGGTATTGGAATCTTGAATGAGTTTGCTGAAATAGAAAATGAATAAGCCAAAATATTATTTTCTCTTGGAACAAAAGAAATGTTAAAGGTGAGGAATGAGTCTTCTATAATGCTCCATACTGCATTCCGGTAATCTCTGAGTCTGGGACGCTTAGTTTGATAAACATTTCTGATCTGCTGAATAATAAGTTCAACATCTCCAAAACTAGAAATTTATGAAATATTCATGTCTTTTGCTGTTTTTAAACCAATTAAAAGAGCTTTATATTTAGCCACATTGTTAGTAGCTTCAAATTCAAGTTTGAAAGAAAAAGTGGAGCTTTCTTTCAAAGGGGAAATGATAACTATCCTTACACGAGCTCCTTCTCTAGAACATGAGCCATTAAAATACATTTGCCACACCTGAGAACCCTCATGACTGATTTGATTTTCAGTGGGCTTCAAAATCTGAAAACTTTATGTAGGCAGGGCAGAATTATCCATATGTAAAATGCTTGAACCCACATCAGTTTTTCTAGCATAAATCAAATGATTAGTGGGGTCTTTGTTGTCACTAATGATATATGCTAGCTGAGATTATCTATAAAGTCTTCTTTGTTCTCCTCCAAAAATAGGGACAGTAGCATAAGTGAAATCCATTTGCAAAGTTCCTCCCAACCTTCTAATCCATGACCTAGAAAGTAACATACCAAATCTAGGAGGAATGTCAACTACAACAATATCCATTACCATCCCTCTCATGGGTAACTGAAAGAGGCTAAGTGGAAGGTCTTTGATGACACCAAGGCATTGGAATTTCCGGGAATCAAAAGAGTAGATATCTTGGTATTCTCTAGTTACTTCTAGACCTAGTTCATCCATGACTACCTTGGGCATTAAGTTATGTGAGGCTCAAGAGTCCATTAGACAATTATGCTGGATTTTATCATGAATATTCAAAGATAGATAGAAAGGAGGGGTAGATTTATCTCTGTCTTCTACCAATGGACCTAAAATAACAGTGGGCTTGTTATCTTATACGTTAACAAAATCAGAGGCTACTTCGGTAGGTGGAGGTTGAAGAGCTTTCATAAAAGTCTTTTTGAAATGATCATTTTTCATGAGTTCTACAAAAGGATCAAGAATCTTAATCTTTTGTATCTCATTTTCAAAATTGAAAGTAGGGGACAGTTTGTGAGAAATTTTTACCTCAAGTGTAGGAGGGTTAGTTGCTTCTGGCTTGCTTGGTTCAACCACTTGCTTTTCTGCTGGAATTTTAACTATATCCCTATTCTTCTTTGGTTGTGCAACTAGCTTGGAATTATCATCAATCTTCTTTCATCTAAGATTGTATCTAGTTTGATGATCAACTGCAATCATGGAATGGTCATAACTCACTTCATTATTATGAGTATACGACATGAAGTCTTCATATTCTGCTTGTGTAAGATGAATCAACCCTTATTTATCTCTTATGCAATTGATATCAACACCTTTCTCCAACCCTTTAGTTTCCTCTTCATCTTCAAACATAGCATTTTGCAAAGGGGGTTGCACTTTTTTATCATTAACATCTCTTCTTTCTCGCTGCAAGATTTGATGAACATTAGGTCTTCTAAACTGCTACATATTAGGTTGATCAAATGAAACATTTCTAGTAGTAGCTGGTCTTGCTTCCATCTTGAGCTTGGAAATATCAGTGGTCAATGACTTGACCATCTTGGTCAGCTCATCTAGCTTAGGATCTATGTCATAAGTTCCTGAAGATGAAACTTCAACTTTTTGTTTCATTTTGTCTCTGTTAATCCCTCCTCTGAGCTTATCAGCTGCTAATACATTATATTCTACCTCCAATGTGTTGAGATTCAACAAGATGATGAGCCTAGTGAAAATTAAGCAACTTCACTAGGTGGGGCCCGTAGGCTATTTTTAGGTGTATGTCTATTTTTAAAATGGTGAGCATATTCTAAAATTAGAAGAATGTTGATTCTAGATGGTTAAGAAAATTCTATCTTTGGATGAATTTGTATTTTTAGAAGATTGGGCGAAGTCTATTTATAGATCGCTAATCTAAAAATAGATGCATGTCGACTATTATTAGCCCTTAATAATAATCAGACAATAAACAGTAACTTATTCTCTTGAAGCACTTTATTTTAGTGAACAGATGTGGCACATCAGTGGGCTGAAGGAATTACGCAATTCCTAGTGTGGTTGGTGACTCATGCATGGAGGACTTTGTTATAACTGATAGTGGCAAGTTGTAACAAAGTTGGAAGAGTAGTTATGTGAGTTTTTATTTAGTTTAACTCAGTTAAGTGAGTTAAACTCAGTTGTGCTAGTTGTAACTAAAGATACACTAGTGATAGATGAGTGAATTAATTATTTAATTAATTCAAAAATAATGTCTTACTTGCAACTGAACAAATACAACAGTTAACTACTTGCATGTCAAATCTAGTGGAGACCCAGTGGAGAGATAGGTGAAAGGGTGAGATGGACTATCAGTTGTGACTATAGTGATGCATTCAATGCATCTACACTGACATTGGAGATGCCAATGAGGATTGCGCAGTGCAAGCAAGGGAAGATCGAATTCATTCAGGGATCTTCTTCAGCAGGGATTTCGCAGTGGAGGCACGCTGTCAAGAGGCAAGAAATTGGTGCATAGATATGCAAATTTCTGCATGATAGTGCATGATGATTGTTGATTGTACTAAGAGATCTATGCTATGAGCTTTGTATGAGATTGTTACATGTTCCATTGATATACATAATATATGATAGTTGGGGTTTTTAGCTTTAAGCTTTCCCGATAAAACATTCTTGTTATGTGCGATTGATTTGCTTCATATTTGTTTTGCAATTGGCGATTTAATTTCCGCAAAGAATTAGGTGGAAGGATTCTGTATTTAACATAAGATTCATTTGTTAGATCAGGAGAGTCCTGTAATATACATACATATTTTATGATTTCTACACAGTGCATTTTATTGCATTTGTGTTAGTGTTGTAGATATTCTTTCTCTCAATAATAAACAAAAATCAGGATCAAAGGCACCAACATAAGTGATTTTGGCTGAAGCTTCACTAGGTTTGATTTCCGTAGGTATTTTTCTATACATCTTATTAAATCTCTTAGAAAAATCAGAAACTGATACTCCTTTTTTGCTTTTGATTGCACCAAATTCAGCGATATAATACAGAAAATCTTTCTGATCACCCCATTTCCTTTAAAATGTCTCATCTAGGGTTTCAATTATAGTGATGCTACCAATTGTCAAAGATATGAACCATTTCCTAACATCACCCTCAAGTCTCTAAACAAAAACTCTCATCCAAACATCTTCATGCTCAATATTCAAATTGTCAGCATAGGCATAAAAATCAGCAAGATGTTCTTCAATTGTTACCTCTCCCTCACCACTAAATTTAGGCATATAATTAAGATAATCTCCTGCAGGTAATGCATTCATAGTTTGAGGTAAAACTAAAGGGGCATACCTGGCAGCAATAATTTCATCCATTTGGTTAGGGGGTGGGTTTTGACCACCCATGGTATGAGTTGCTGGAATTTGTGGAACAACAATTGGTGGATTTTGAATAGTAGATGATGAAGCACCAACACTTGATGTAGAGACTATCTGATGGCTAGAAAACAAGGGAGGTATAGAATTTTCTGCAAAATCAAGAGATAGAATTTGCAGCACTTCTTTAGCAACAACCTTTGAGAAAACAGTAGCAGAGGCAGCAAACTTTCATTTACTATTTCTTCTCTTGATTAGCTTCTCAGGGTCAGGGCCTAGGATTCTCAAAGGGGAATACATGTTAGCCATGGTTCTAGCACTTCTGGGAGCCAGAAATTCAACAATGGAGTTTCCAGGTGTAAAACAGTCTAAACAGACAGTTGGAACTGTACACCTCAGAACTAGACTTATACATTTCTCATTCACCCAAGGATACACTTCAATTTTCCTCCCCAACAACGACGCCAAAGATGTTAGCGCAAGGATTCACTCCTTGACTACAAAGGAATAAGCTTTACACATCATAGTTCATTTAAAAGCAAAATATTTTAGATGGTAGTTTGGCTTCTTAAAGAGTTTGAAATTATTTCAACTCTTTTAGACCTTCATGCATTTGGCAAACTGTGGCAAGTATAAATTGCATGGACATGTTTGTAGTATAGGGGAGAAGATAGTGAGAGATGAAAGGTGATAAATAGATGGTACTCAGTCTAAGAGATAAACATATCCTAAATCAGTCACTCAACTATAAGAGTGGCCTTTTACATCAACTGTGTTTTATGTAAAAGAAACAACATTTAGAAATCAGAAAACATGCATAAAGAATCTCATAAATCCTTCATGAAACCTTCACTAGCATGCTCTACACAAAATATACATGATTTGCATAAGACTGAACAATAGATAATTAACTATAAGATCCTTTAATAGTGCTCTTACTCATACTTGCTAGCTGTTGCAACTCATAAATTATATTAATGAAATAACAATAGAAACACACCATACATTAGATAGTCCTTGAAATACAAAGTCCTCCAGCATGAAGTACAAAAGGAGTTTTATTTATTATAAAAAAGTCTTCATGTTGACTAAAATCCAACCTTGAAATATTATTTACAAATGATATTTATAGAGAGAGGCACCAACTCCATTTCTCCTAAAAAGAAGGATCCACTCTTCCTCTCATTACCGAGGAGTTATAGCATATTAAATACATATCCTATCAAAACATAAATGACAGGACAGATGTAGATACGAATATAGAAGACAATTCGAACTGTGCTGCTGAGTGTGCTAGCAACCTACCTACTTTTCTGCTGATTTGTATCTCCATGATATTGTTTCTTTAAAACCCATGTGTCTTCATTAAATGTGTCATTTGAAAACCTCAAAACCACTTATCAACAATCACTTTACATGTCCATATCATTTGGAGTCCTTATCATCCTTGGAATAGCTCGAAAATTCTGCTAAAATTTGTAAAAAATAATTAAAAACAAACGCTATCGGAACTTCCGGTAAAAAACCGTAACTGCACAAAAACAATAATGCTACCAAAACTTCTGGTAACACTCTATTCCTTTTAAAAAATTCACAACAAGATATTTCAAAAATTCTATGTACACTAAAACATTCTGAAAATTGAGTTGTTCCAAAATATAACTAATAGGAAAAATGATACTTCGTTGGGACATCCTTTTACCTCTCCTCCATATGAGTTACAACTTCTGCAAGCTTGTCTAAATCTGTCTTTCTGTCAACTGCTGATAGTGACCTTGTAGTCTTGGTGGCTATCTCTTCTGAAATGGCCTTTTTCTCTTCTGAGCTCTTCTAGATTTTCCTTCTCTTGGAGGTTCTTATTTGCTAGTCTAAATGGGCTTTACCCTTTTCTTTCTTCTTGAACCCACTAGATTCTGCAATTGAAGGAGTTACAGCTTATAGGCCTTCATATTTCCTCTCCACATATATAACTTCTGTCATCCGGCTTGGGTTATGTAGGGATTTGGATCTCAGCCTGAATTTTTTTCTAGCTCTTGTGTGTCTTTTCCTACTACCAACAACTTGTCTTGCATATTTTTTTCTTTTCCTACTGCTACCATCATATCTTGCATCCTTCAGGAGCTTCTCATCTGATTTAATGGGCCGCTAATCCTTCTGAACTGTAATGTTCCTTTTTTCAGAAATATCACAAGTCTGTGCTAGAGATGGACTGCAGGGGCATTTACTGGATATTTCACCTTCTAAAGAAGGGTGAGATCCGGAGGCTTTCTGGCCCTTTGCAGACTCTGTCTACAGATATGTGAAATTCCCTAGGAGGAATGGCCAGCAACCCAAGCCTGAAAATGCATTTTCCAAAAATGGAGGCAGCAGGATTTGATCCCTGGTCTGGGATCCTTTCAATATATCTTTCTGGAGCTGAAATCCTGAAGTGGACTCAAAACAAATGTCTCTAGGAGCTTAAGAAAAGTCTCCTTTGCCTGTTTATCTTCAGAAAATGCCCAATGAAGAGGGCTGCATCAATAATGAACATGTACTAGCATAGCAGCGTTTTATGAGAGAGAAAATGTGCATGAAACCTTAAATAGTCACTTAATATGTATAGCAGCAAGGAAATATACAAATAATTGAGGAATCACTCGCTCAAGCTGAGCAGAGAACCCCTCAATGGCATGCATATGGAAACATATCATAATACAGCTACACAAGGGTGCTTGTGACTAAAATTGTGTAGTCAATAGATGGTACTACTGCATATATAATGTAAATACATGGATATGGAAGTATAAAGCTCAAAGAAAGATGGGGGAGCAAGATCTCAACCCCTGAAATCAATAATACATCAATCCTTGGAAGGATTGGCTGAAATGTACAAAAAGGCAAAATGTCGGAGTTGCTGCCTCTGAACTGGAATAGCACTGCAACTCAGAAAATGGAAGGAGATGGCTGAAGATGCTGCATAATCTGAATAGACCTCCTCTAATGGATCTTTCAAGGGAAAGGCTGATCCAATCCCTAAAGATATTTCCCTCCAAACTAGTGGTGCAAACCCCATTGCAATTCTGCTCAGAAATAGCGGGGCCTCAAAACGGCTCCGGAAGTTCAGGACCCGAAAAACTGCTAAAAATAGTAAGTTATGCCAAAACTGAAAAACTGAAAGAGACAATGGTGGGGGCCCAAGTGGAATAGGCGAGTGGCCACCAATATCCACCTGGATCAAAGTGTGAGGTTAGAACTGAGTTATTCCTCCTCCTTTCCCTGTAGCACCAATGTATGATTCCTGCCTCCAAGTAGCAAGGTGCCATTTCATCAATCAAGTCCTCACATTGTCCCTACCAAGTATGCAAGTCAGCTACCAAGTTGTCATCATGCAATGGTGAAATACTCAAGAGGATAATAGAGTGATGTCTAGAGGTCCTCTCAGAGTATGGATTTTGTAGTGTAGGGAAAACTATCATCCCCATATGGTCCATCCATCCCCAAGCTATGTGCCATGAAAATTGAGTCACCTCCCAACTAGGAAACTCCTGAAATCTGTCATCCACCTTTGGCTTCGGCAAAGTAGTGGGATGAAAATATGCTCATGGTAGACTACATAGTCTACCCTACGCTATCTACCTCTCCACTTAATATAAGTGTAAGGTGTCTGCTGATCCTGGGTTGCAATAAGGTTTCCATCAAGTGGCAAGATGAAGGCTGGGCCTTCAAAGGCATCTCCCCCAACGCTGCAAATCATGCTGGCCCAAACATCTCCACATGTAATGAGTTGGTGGTCATCCTCATATGGAATCATGTCCATCATATGGCTCACCTCATAAAAGAATGATTTTCCTGGAATGGTGGCCATCACAACTATCATGCTCATCTTAGAGCATGCACTACAAAAAGAGGGATCATCCTCCCTCAAGGGACACACCCAACCAAGGTGTCTCTCTCCTGATCATGCTCCTTATAAGAATAGGAGTAGCAGCATAAGGAGCCAAGATAAGCATCATGTTGGCTTCCATGTGTAGTGAGTGGGGCTATGGTTCCTCATGCGTATCTAGCGCAGCTTGATCCCCAACTGCAATAGAGAATGTAAAATATTGTGGTTTCACAACCACCTGTGTGCTGCCCCATTCTCCTTATGTGTTTGGAGGAAAGGAACAATGTAGGATGCAAAGTGATCATGCCCTTCAACACATAGCTCTTCCCCAAGTCTCCCCAGGGAATGTTCATCAATCTTGATTGTGGTCTCCAATGACTCGAGAAGCCTAAGAAAAGGAATGCCCCTTCTTGGAGCAATGTCCTACAAAGAGATGGTCAAAGGAAGTATACATGCAAGATAAAAATCAGAACGTATATGAATAACATTCTTACCATCTACTCTGCTCATGTAAGTGGAGTAGCTCATGGATATGCCTCCTCCCATCCTCAAGGAGAGAATGAATGGTTGTGCTAGCTCTCCCAAAGAGGGATGTGCCTCCCCTACATATGCAAGACTTTTTCATCTCCCCATGTGCTGATGTGTCCCCTCCTCATGAAATTGGTCACCTAACACCATGCAGGTAAAAAGATCCCTGGGATACTCCACCCAAAATTGGGAGCTCCAATGTGGATCCATCCTCCATAATGACAGCGCTAATGATCCTCCATGTAGACTCACTGTCATATGGTTGATTCCTTATTTGACATCTCCCATGCCAAATATATAAGTGGGAATATTTCCATCCTCCCTCTGATGTTTCTGCCTCATTGCAAAACCTGAAATGGGAGTGGGCAATAGTGAAGGTGAGAGAAAACTCCTCTTCTACATGCAGCTACTAAAATTTCCCTGAGATGTATCAAGCTCTCCCAAGGTCTCCACCTCTATGAAGTCAATGAGTGGTGCCAAAAAATGTGAAGCATCCTTCCTCCTCTATTGATCTAGTGGTCTCCTCACTAGAATGTCTCCATGCAGCGAGACATCATCATCAAAGGTAGATTGTATATATGAATGGGAAGATGTGTCCATGCCCTTACTGCACAATCCAGTCTCCCTCCATGGTACATCAACCTCTAAAAATGAGTAAGGGTAATTACTCCTCATCAACTGATGCTAACTCTTTCCCTTACCTTCTCCTTGTGTCCCCACGTTTCCACACCTCCTCATCAATGGCACAGATGGATCATGTGTTGTGCCTTGATCTCTATACATGAGATCCTGGGGTCCCTCTTGCAATGATGCAAGAATACCTCCACTTGGAGCCAAAGGCTCCACCTTCCTCTACATGAGGTACTAGATACTCTCTAGTTGTGCCATCGCTATTGCTCCCAACCTCCTCCTCATCGGTGGGAAACCTCCCAATAATGGGGTCCTCCTTTGGGAAAGAGATCCTCATGCTTCCCTGCTCAAATGTATATGATGAAAATCTTTCCTCCAGCAAGGTATGGTGTAAGGTCCCAGCCTCCCTTATGGCTGTATGAATTAGAGTGGAGTCCCAAGTTTCATCCATCACATGTAGGGTTCTATTTTGAGTGTGTTCCTCCATGTTTTTTATGAATCCTCCCATCAAATATCTTGACTAATGCATGAGATAAAACATGTGCATTTTTAAAAGGAAAGGATTCAAAATTCCACTAGGTGTAAGATTTATCTCTCCAGTGCAGTGCTGCAAATGTGGTTGCTTCTTCTTCAGAAATGTTGTGTTGCTGCAAAATGGAGTCTAGCCCCTCCATCCAAGCTTTGGCTAAAACTGTAAGTGACCCATAAAAATTTGAGAGAATGGATCTATCATGTTGCTTCTTCCTCTCCTTGGTCACTCCTCCTTCTTCTCTCATCTCAGTTATGTCACTGCTGGACATAGGACCGCGCTGGTCATCATAGTGTGTGGCTGCATGATCACCCCCACTATGTGCAACTCTAGAGTTTGTCCTGGAATCAAAGTCCTTTGGAGATGCTTCATCCATCTCCTCCCTTGTTCTTTCCATTTATAGTCATTTGGAGAAAAATATATTCCATATTATTATACTCCTCATGCTGGGGGGAAAACTCTGGTCATGCTGGGGGGAAACCTCTGTTATAGCATCATTTCTCACCTTGACATGATTCATGATTGCTTCATGGCTTTATGGGCACCCATTCCTACAGACTTGGACAAATTCACTTAAAAACAGTAGAAAATCCTCCATACGCGACTATGCCCGTGTTTTTCCGCGTGTATACGCGAGTACAGCTAGACTTTTCCGCGTATGCCATTTTAATGATTAAAAATTATATAAAAATCCCTAATTTCGCGCTGGGTTGATGGTTACTCAGGTAGTTCAACCACCCCAGCCCGTGGCCAACTGTTTCCAACTGCTGAAACTACTTGGAGGGACTATAAAAAGACCTCATATGTATGGCCTAAGGGAGAGAGAGAATTATTATTATTATACTCTGCTGGTTCCCTATCCAAGTCTGATTCCCCGTGCCTCCTGCACTTTCCCAGTTCATTTCAGGAAACCCTTGTTTCCTTGAGATACACATCCCTTTATATGTTATCTCGTATGCACTCATTTGGAAGGAGTCTTAGCGAGGCAAGGGCTGGACGGATCCGGACGACGGTCTGGGAAGGCCTTGGAAGGATCAGGTGATCTCTCCACTTACTTTTGTACGTACTATTTTTATAATACAGAAGTATCATGCTGTTCCCGAAATAAACGTGTTAGTGTATGCTTTATGTATGAAGAATA
>JAXQQM020083855.1:0-21155 GCA_034641835.2 Pinus albicaulis
TAACAACTTGGTTAATTTAGAAAGTTTGATGATTAGATTAGATTATCTTGAAATACCAGTGCCTTAAATGGGGTAAAATACTTGCTTTATGTGAATTATCTACCAAGCCACCGGATGAACAATTGCTGCCTTAGGATGCTTCACTATCCTATATGAAATGCAACACTTGTAAAACTAAGTGAAATGCAAGACCTTGGTTAATTTAAAGTTAAATGCCTAACTAGATGAATCCTTTCCCTTAGCTATTTTAAAACTAGTCTCTAGAGTTGGTTGTGGAGAGAAGCCCAGGGAAAGATAGCAATGGCTATATTAACGATACCTTCCTTGGAAATCTAACCACCCAATGCCTCTAGTGCTGCAGAGATTGTGACTTTGACAATTGCAAGGTCACCATGTTAACCACTAAAAAGAGCCTAGGTTTCGCAAGCTAGATGAGAAAGGTGATCCTAAAAGTCTTTCAACGAAACTTATGCTTGGAGGTAAATTAATTAGTGCAAGAATAAACCTAGAATGTAGATGCAAGATGAGAGATTACTTTTAGAGATTGTTAAATGTCTTAAGTACTTAGAGACAAATTACAAAGATATTCAATTTAGAACAATGAAGTACTCAATCAATGTATAATGACAATCTTCACCGAAAAAAAAGTGCTCAATGAAGTAAAAGATAGAAGGTGCCAAGATTACCAATAGAAAATTGCTCATGAAATAACAAATTCAATGCTTCTTTCAACAATGTTAGAGTGCCAATTAGATAATGACAATTAACAATAGAGTGCCAATGTGTCAATTAGATACACAAGGGAGAGAGCTTAAACACAATTAGAAATATTCACAAGATTTCTCTTATCACGATTATGATTACCATTTATGTGCTTTATGAGTGACTTGATTAGCAAGAATATAAACTTTAGATATGAAGCTCACTTGCAAGACACAATATTAGTATGTTTATTTCAAAATAGATCCACAAGAAGACCAATAGCAATGTGGTATAGCAATGTACCACTTATCCACTTCTTTAGCAATGTGATAACAATGACAATTAGAGAATATTTCAATGTCACAATAATGCTAGTTATTAATAACAGAAACAGATTATTTATCAACAATATTATTCTTTAGAGCAATTAGCCAATAATCACTAATTCAATTAGCCTTTTAGAGCACTTATGTTTGTTAACGATAGTGCAATTAATGATATGCTTATGTAAGAGATGCAAAAGATGCAATGAGCAGTGAGGAAACACCCGATTTCATTAGAAAACACTTGTTCAAGTTGCCTAAGGATGCAGGGAGCAAGTGCGAAGTGAAAATCAGACCTTAGGCAGTGTATATCAGACCTCTGATTATTAGGACAACCTTCAAGAAATGACACAATATGCCAAGTAATGCAAACCCAATGAGGGAAAATGATATGCCAATGAGAAAATATGATTTCAAGCTGTTGAGAATTTGGTAGGGCAGTGATTAATTCAAATTCTCTTCTTGATAATTACTTGTGAACTTACTTTTTTTACTCATGTCTTTTCTTCTTAGCTTATTAAGTGTTTCATCAAGTCAATTACCAAAAACACAAGAAACACAGATTTAGGCTTTTCAAGCCAGGGCCAAAACCTCTCCCTTTTGGAGAGGAAAACCCACAAGAAATTCTTCTTATAGACTTTCGGATGAAAAGTACCATGACGATAACACGGACCCTTAACCCTTGTATGCCTCCAAGACCTTGTCACTGCTTCTTCATTGACTCCTTGCACTGATCCTTCTTTCCTGCACCGTCCTGCACCAATCTGCACCAAGACTAGAGAGCTTGGTCTCTACTTGGCTCCTTACTAGAGATATCGGTGTCATCGACTGTCTTACTTTGTACCTTCACTTAATCTTGCTGGCTGTACACTTGACTTATTTCCTTTCAATGAGCAGTCCACCTATGATGATATCCTTACACAACATATCCCTTACTCTAGCACAGTCCTTGCTCTTATTGCAGTCCTTTCTCATACTAAACACAGTCATATATCCGCACTTCTTTGCACTTCAACGCTGTCCTATTTTCGCACTTTAACACAGTCACATACAATCTTTTAATGCAGTCCTATTTCTGCATCTTAACACAGTTATATATCAAAGTTATTCCTGCAATCTAGTCCGCAATTCTTCACATGTATATATTATATTATGTTTCTCCTTCTTTGCATTTTCCCCTTTCTGTTTAACCCTGTTTCTTATGTCTGTAATTCACAGTCCTTTCACCCTGAACCTTGTCCGAAAAGCTCAGAGGAAATCCAAACCTTCTGTGTTCTTTTCTGGGCAACCTAGATGGGTATATATAGTTGTTCCAACCTGTAAATTAGCTGACCTGTCCATAGGTTATGAAGCTGACTTGATCAGGGTTTTATGAGCCGACTTGTCCACTGTTCATAGGCTGTCTTGAGGAGATATTTCAATGCAGATCTGGAGCATCATTTGTGTCATGTCTTCAAGCTTCATTTGGCAAGGTCTCAAGGCATACAAGTGTGACTTGACTCTTCATAAACATGGCCCTTTAATTTGCACATTTATGACCAGAAGACAAATCCCTAATAGACTTCAAGAAGAAGTCTTTTGACCTATAATAAAACCTTGCTCATGAAACCCATGAAGCAAGCATACCACAAATATATATTTTATTATCTTTGTCTTTTTCATTACATAAACACATAATTACATAGTCAATATGAAGACCGATCCTAGTTATACTTTCCAACACAAGCTACTTATTATGCCAATATTATGTGATTTTATCACTGCTAAAGATGATTTTAGCTTATTGTAGCAAACATATCAGGATCTGGAAATTACCCAACAAATAAATTGCAAAAATTCACTTATATGAGCCCAAATCAATCATAAGATCAATCCATAATGCCTTAGGTGAATTATTAATGAATTTAAGATTATTTTTAGATGTGTCTAGGCCACGAATTTACCACTGTCATATAATGCTTCAGAATTCAAAATGAAAATAGTGATGACAATTAGGGATTAGAGGTCAAACCAATAGGCCTAATGGCCTTGTAGGTGACTAAAGATTCTTCCAATGCACACTTGATCACCTACAACCACCAATGTTAACTCCAAAATCACTTGAAACACCTGCAAAATAAACTGTTAGTTTGAAATCCAATGTAAACCCTTACCATAGGCCTGCAATCACAAGAAATTGTCAAATTTTGATGCCAAAAACGCCACCAAAATGCCATAAATACCCAACAATGGAAAGGAAATGCCTAACTAGACCTGCAACAAAGGCTAATGGGCCTCTAAGGCTTGCGCTGAGGTAGAAGAAACCCTAGAAGGGCTGCCACTAGCCTAATTAGGCCCGCGACTAAGGGAGAGAGGTCTCTAAGGCCTGCCGCAGGCCCTAAAGGGGCTACGACTTGATGGAAAAGGCCCCTAGGGCCTGCGGCCAAGGCCCAAAGGAGTTGCCGCTCGGGGAATAAGGCCAAAAAGGGGCTGCGACTAGGTAAATAAGGCCCCTAGGGCCTGTGTCCTAAGGAAAAAGAGCCCTAAAGGGTTGCGGCAAGCCTCTAGGAGGCAAATAAAATGAACTCGAGCCCCCCAAAACCCCAAAATTTTGCTGCAAAACCACTTCAAAAAGGATCATAGGGTAGGCCCTAATGGGGCTATGGCTTGATAGTAAAGGCCCCTAGGGCTTGTGACCAAGGCCCAAACGTGTTGCCGCTTGGGGAAGAAGCGCAAAAAGGGGTTGCGACTAGGTAAATAAGGCCCCTAGGGCCTACAACTTAGGGAAAAAGTGCCCTAAAGGCTCGTGGAAAACCTCTAGGAGGAAAAAAAATGAACTTGACCCCTCCAAACCCCAAAATTTTGTTGCAAAGACACTTCAGAAAGGCTCAAAAGGGTTGGATGACTTCCCTTTTCAACTGGACGTTGAGTTTCTAGAAGACGGGGAAGCTAGATCTTACCCTCAAGGGCTTAGATAAACCTTCCTTGCTTGGATGAATAGCCCATAAATAATTGCTGCTTCAAACCCTTGAGCTGTGACCTGCACAAATGAAAAGAAGAAAACCCAAAACCCCAAATATATACAAAAATTTCAAAACCCCTAAAACCCAAATTGCTACAAAATAAAACAAGGGTTAGAAAATTATTTACAAATATTTACAAGTGTACAATATTTACAAATTTAAACTTAGCTCTCATTAGCAAATGAAATTTTTTTAGCTCAAGATCAATTAAGTTTTTTTTTTTTTGAGAGGTTCGAAAATAAAAATTATGGATGAATAATTTTGAAACATAGACCAACCAAAACCCTCTTGCAAAATAATTCACCACAATGAAAGCTTAGAGCCCAAACAAGGTCGGCTCTTCTACACAGTCTATAAACTTGGAGCCCAAGGGCTAGCGTACTTGTAAATCATTTTAAATTCTCAAGATAAATTGTTAGATCATATAGTGAATCAAATCACCTAAGATAACTCGTACCAATAGAATGTTCTTATCACCGACAATTGAATTAACAATTAAAACAAATATTCAACACAATATAGGATAAATACATAGCCAACACATACCGCAGATCAACAGATAGAAGAACACCATGAACTGAACCCCAAAGTCTTTCTATTACGATAAAAAAATGTTCCCAGCAGAGCAATAACTCAGTACCAACGTTACAAAATCACTACATCCAAAGATGGGAAATAGAAGCTAAATGACTTCTTTATATAGAGAAAACCCCTCCAAGTGGAAAGTAACTGCTAGTTGGCTTGATCCTCGTCAAAATAATCTCGACTGTCGAAAATAACTTGATCATTTTTTAATCTTCACCGTCAAATTTTTATTTTTGAAGAAAAATTCGAAATTTTCTTAAAAACCATTTTTTGTTAATCCAAAAATAAACATTTTGGACTAATTTCCTAAAAAAATTGACTTTGACTTGAGCACTAAGGTCCAAGGGCTCAAATTTTCTTAAAATATCCATTTTCCCTTCATGGAGGACCTCCAAAAATTGACTTCTTTTTGATCTGCAAATTTTTTATTATTTTCCAGTTGGAGAGAAATTAATCTTTATAATTATTTTTTGACTCAAAATTAATTAATTTTCTGATTAGGATTTTTAGTTAATTTAATCAGAAAAATTAATTAATTGACTATAGAGGGGATTAATAATTTTTTCCACCCTCAAATATTTTAGCCATGGTTTTTGCACCAAAATATTTTTATATCAAAATAATTACAAATTCAACCTTTGAAAGGGGAAAACACCTTTAGACATAGACTTTCAATAATTTATCAAATTCTGCGACACAATATGATCTATATGAAACCAAGTGTGCTTATAATAAAATAATCTAGCCATGGTTTTTGATTGTGAGGGACTCTGCACTAAAATTATTCCTAAACACTTTTACAATAGACTCGATAAACACTAGGACTCACCTAAGACCTTGTCAACGAATTCCACCCTAGCTTTGGGGTTTAAGTTGAAAGAAAAACTTTGCCGATTAGGCTTGTTTACAAACACACTTGATTCGGGGAGTTAAACTTCCTAGGATGAAATCCTTTGCCAAAATCAGAGGCTTACGTAGGTGTTGTTACATAATTAAATGGCCATACTAGCATCATTTACAATAAAACTTGCAGAAATTGGGTTTATAATGACATATTCATACTAATGGATGACTTTGATCTTAGAAATTTTTTCTCGATTTGCTTGCACACTACTTCCTCGGACTGTTGACAAAATTGTGGGTAACAAAATGCAGGGTCTACAACGTTATTATCCCACCCCTATGCATTGGATTGGGAGAGGTGGAGTTGTCTAGAGAGACCATAGGGGATGACCAGGTCAGCAAGACTGAGCGACATGAGCTGAGTATGAGTGAGGAGTTAGGCCACTCAGGTGTACCTAGGTGGATGAGGAGGTGTAGATCACATCGCAGTGGGTGTACTAGCAGAATGGTGGATGCATGGACACATAAGAGATGCCCTATGGTACATGGTGGCACGACATTGAGCATTGGTATCCAATGGTGCATGGAGTTGTGCCGCAAAGTTCAGTGCTATGCAAAGGAGTGCAGGGGTATGTATTTGTGTGCAGTAGAGCATGATGATGCACAACAAGTTGTTCGAGTGTTGCCACTAGAGAGATCTCCTGATAGGGGCATCAGGTGTTGATATTTTGGGTAGCATCAAATGTGCTCTAGCTTCGAAACTTTGTGGAGAGGCTAGAACACATGAGATCTCCAAGACCTAGAAATCGTTTAGAGAAGTTCCACCCGGAACCTAAGTATTCACAATATTAATTATTTTAATGGAGACCCTAAGTCTAACTTAGGGAAATTAAACAATTAAAGTGAATTAATTTAGACATGTGGGTGAGAATGTTCTAAGTGACGTGGATCAAGTCTTTTCTAATATTAGCCGTCGATTAGAGATTAGATTACGACCGCTGAATGTTCAATGAGAAAAGTATTAAAGAAGGCTTGGGGTCAGTTGGAGAACACACACATAGTGATAACACTTGACCTAAGTCGAAATTCTGGGGCATGGTTTGCTGAGATATTTTTGAGTAAGCTTGCAGTGTTGGTGAGGGCAGATTGACAAGGGATTATTCAAATCCGAGGCCGAGAATACATAGGCAGAGAGGCAGATCTGTACCAGGCAACGCAGAAACCGAGAAGGAGGGACGTAACTCAGCCAAGCTCACGCGGAGGCAACACAGAGCCTGACGTAGGCCCTTCAAGGTGACGTAGAGGCAACGTTGAGCCCATAGGGGTGACACAAGAGCAACCTGTTCTGCGTAGAGGCTCTAGCAGGGACGCAGAGCTGACACAGTGTTGGGAGAGGCAGCGCTGGGGTTTCCAGTGGGCCAGAAAGGGCTCGTATTCAACATTTCTAGAAGGTGTGAAGCCTTAGTTGAATCAGCCATATTTTTTGTCTTCGAGTGATAGAGGTACATCTGCCGTGATTTCTCTTTTGGGAAAACCACTATTAGTGCCCTTGATTGTATTCAGATATTTTGCATAATAATAAAACCCTAAGAGTTTCTTCACCAGTTTTCCGCATTGGGCTTTTCCGGGGACTTTGTCCAAAAAATATTGTCCTTTGTCATATATGCTTTATGCTTCAGTACTTGATCCATATGTATGTGTAGATCTGCAGTGTGTTTACTTTGCTATTTTCTGAATATTTCCGAAAATAACATGTATAATTAAAAGCACAAGTAGGAGAAATAAACCAGATTTTTGCAGTAGAAATTTCTGTTAAGTAGTTTCAGAAATTTTCACATCAGGCACACCATTGGGTTTGAACTTTGGTACACCTAGGTTTGGAGAGCGAGATGATCATAGGGCCAATCGTGAGCTTCAATACATCACTCTCCAACATTGCACAATGACACAGGGGACTTGGATATCGTCTCTCGGTGTTGTCATCATGGGCAACAAGACCCAAGAGGATCATCTGAGACAGTTGGACGGGACACGGTGCATCGGGAGAGAGGCTTTCCAGCTGTGGCATATGGTCATGGTGCGAGTTGGTAGATGCATGCTTGGGGGTAGTCCGATCTTTTGCAAAGGTAGCACTTGCACTACCCTTGAGCCCACACTTAGAGAGATGCATGACCCCCTTTTGGAGAGACATTTCGAGGTGTCTCAGGAGCATCTACAGCCGTTGGTCGACCTTACTTATAGGCGGATGTTTAGACTCTAGGCAGTATTAGGGAGTGCTTTCAAGAGGCAGAGCGACAAATCCCACTGTGTGGTATGGCCGACGCAGGGAAGTTTCGCATGCACCATATTGGTTTGTGATGTATGGAGTCCATATATTGATTGCATGTAGGGACCTGAGACATGGTATAGGTTGGTGCCAACAGTTGTCAGGGCTATGTCGCAACTATTTTGGCTGTGGACCCAGGGATTTGGTTGGTTGATTAGACACTTTCTTTCGTGATGAGCGAGATCAGGATAAAGGATGAGCTAGCTCACACTTGGTTTGACATGTAGGGGAGCGTCGAGCCCTTTGTCGCATGGTAACGCTGGTTTTCCTTGTTACTGCTACGGATCAGGGTGAGTGTTGGATGGGTAGGCCGTGATATCTTGGGGATGCTTAGGCTAGATGCGTTGGGACTATATAGATATTTTGCGCATGATGGGTAGATCGTCATGGTCAGAGTTGCGCAACGACAATATGGTGGCACCCTTTTTAGACTAGCATGGGATCCGGGCATCACAGGACTTGGCAGTACAACTATCCTTGGGGATGTGCTGATTTCTAAAGGGGAAGATCATTTAGATCTTCCATTGGGCTTTCATGACTTGTTGATGGCATGGGGGACTTCATCAACATGGTAGGTTTGTCAGCAAGAGGATATCAGGGGAAGCCCATGCGGGCGAGACTTCATCCCCACAGTGATTGGGTTGGATCTTCAGGAGTTTATGCTTGGAATCTCGAATATTTTGCAGCGAGTTTGTTGGGCTGTGACACAGGGATTTGAGGAGCCATTAGAGGAAATTTCAGTACTAAAAGTGGCCTCTTAAGGAACAGTCAAAAAATTAATAAAAAATGCCCTGTAGAAATTTTTTTAATATTATTTTACTTTTATCTATGTTCCACAATATTTATTAGCACAAGTTTTAATAATTTTTTTTAATATATTATTTCTAATTTTTTTATTTTATCGAAATACCTCAATATATGACACTTTATTAAAATAATTGTCTATATATATATTTAAATTTAACTGTCTATATTTATATTTTATATTTAACTGTCTCTATATATTTCATATTTAACTATTTTTTTGGTGTTATTTTAACGACATTGTCTACCGAAGCCACAATTTTGCCTGGAATATATATTTTTTTTTGCCAAAATATGTTATTTTGTCATTTCTAGAATATGTTTTTTAACTATTCAAGTATTTTTTAACTATTTAACTATTTTATATTTAATTATATTTAACTATTTAAATATTTTATATTTAACTATATATTTTATATTTTTGACCAGAATCCAGTAATTTGTCCTTTTTGAAATACGTTTTTTAACTATTTTATATCTATTTAATTATTTTATATTTAACTATATATTTTATATTTTTGGCCAGACTCTAGTACTTTGTCCTTTCTGGAATACGTTTTTTAACTATATAACTATTTTATATTTAACTATAACTATATTTGTTTTTTAACTATTTAACTTTTTTTCCACAGGAAAAATCGTAGCTTTTATTAATGAAAATAAAAGTTACATGTTGTATATGCTAAGTGCATATGCGAATCAGCATGTAGCTACCATATAGATAACTGAGAGTAGCAAGAAATAACTAATAAGGAGTCTGATGGGTATAGATACAATAAATAACTATAATAAAAAAAGAAAAAATAAAACAACTGCTGTCTCTAATGGGGCCCATCCCCCCTCTAGTGATCAGGATCAAATGGTCTGTGAAAGAACTGATAATAAGCGTGCTCATTCTGCTCCTGTACCTCCATGTGAGCAGTCAATAGGTGCGTCGCCTCCTTGGAAAGAGGGTCAGAAATTGTGTTCCTCTCCCTGTAAATGTACCGACATGAAATAGGATCAAAATGGGATTTGAGCAGTAGCGTTTCAGCCAAAATATTCTGCAGTGTGTGTATGTGACTTCTCGTCTGTACGTTAAACCAGTCAATGACAATTTTGGAGTCACCGAATATTTGTAGTGCATGGATATTTTTAGTGATGACAAATTGAAGGAGGTACAAAAGGCAGGAGAGGTCAACAAAATTGTTGGTGCCTCTTCCAAGAATAAATCCACCACCACAACCATGAGTCTGTGCAGAACCATCAAAATAGGCCCAAGGGGTGGAGTAATCAATGATCTCAAGGGATATAACATGGGGGGTGGGGGAGGGGGATCATCGGGGATAATGTGATATATGGAGATGATGTGGGCAGCAGATGAGGGCCAATGATGAGGGATGTTGTGGAAGATAATCCGATTGCGGGCCATCCAGATGCTCCAATAGATTAGGATAGGTAAATTCCGTAGCTTGAGGGGAGTTGCCACATTCCACCAATGCTCCCATGCATCAATAAGGGTGCTCCCCTCCCAACGAAGATTATGATGGGTGGATGAGTGAATAATCATCCAGAGTTCAAGTGTAGCATGATAATGAAGGAATAGATGCAATGTATCTTTAGCTGCCGCATTGCAAAGTGGACATCTGTGAGGACCATTGTATGTTCTTTTCTGTAAAATGGCCCCGGTTGGAATTTTATCAGAGAGGATACACCACATGAGGAGCCTTGCTTTAGCAGGTCCTTTAAGTTTCCAGAGATTGCGCCACCATGGAATCAAAGGTTTAAGCTTGTATGCACGATATATATGAGACTACCCCCTCACCCAGGCGATGTATAAACCATTTGTTGATCGGTCCAATGAGGCTTTCATCCTCTCAGTCAAATAATCTGTTGCGGGTTTCTCTTAAGGCATCGAGATAGTGACCATATCTCGATCCATGTGGGTGAATCTGTAATGCCGATAGATGAAATAACCTTGTGAGAAAATTGTCAAACTCACAGTCAAAGCGATCTGCATATATTATTAATGATGAAAAGATGAGATAAGAGATGATTACAATGAGGGATCGCCTGGGCTTTAAATACAGCCTCAAGGTGTCCCTTGGTGAAGAGGCATGATCTTTGATCATGCCCTTTCAGTTAATAACCTAAGATAACTAATCTAACTAATAATTAATAAAATATTCATAACATTGCCCCTCTCTTAAAGATGTTTTGTCCTCAAAGCATATGTAATCGATGGACAATGTTGACGAATGTCTGGTTTCCACGAACGGCGAGCTCTTGCTTCCCATATTTTAAAAAAATCATGGAGCATATTCTCGAGTTCAGTGTGTTGTTGATCTGGATAGTGAAAATATCTGATATCGACAGGGTCGGATCCTGTCTTGATTTCTGGAGACTCTTCATGGCTCCCTTTTGAAGATAACATTTCTAACTGCTGACATTGTATTGTAGATACGACTTGATTTCCTGGGGCTTGGAATCCATACAACTTGTATTTCTGCCCTTTCCACTTAAAACTTATAAACTGCTTCTGATGGTTGGCAGAATAAGTACCTAGAGTTCGTAGCCATTGAATTCCTAAGACCACATCTACTCCTCGTCATGGAACGGTGTAGAACGGAGATTCTAAATGAAAGTCTTTAATCTGCAACTTGACTTTATGGCATTTTCCTACTTGTTCAATCTTCTTACCGTCGGCCACCATTACCGTCATATTAGGCATGGGAAAAGCGAAGAGGTTGAGTCTTTTGGCCATGGTGGAATCTAGAAAATTGTGCGTGCTGCCTGTGTCTATTAGGACCATTACATTGTTGTTCTTAATGTGTCCTCTTAACCTTAGGGTTTGAGGTTGTAATATGCCTGTCATAGCCGATAAGGACACTTGCGGAATAGTTTCGCCCTCCACTTCTGGAGAGAACTCTAAATTGTCTTCTAACCCTTCTATACACGAATCAGTACTGTTAGTGTCGTTAGATGCTTCACAGCTGTATAGATTTTTTGATTTTCCATTAGCACATCTGTGCTTAGGGTCCCAGTTTTCACCGCAACGTTTGCACTTGCCCTCTCGTATTCTTTGTTTTTCTAGACTAGATTTTTCGTCTTCACGAGGATGGACAGGGACATATGTTGTGTCAACTACATTTTCAGATTGAGGAAACCGTCGTCTCGAATATACTTTTTCTGGTTTTGATAATCTTTCCAATTTCTTTTCAGCAGCTTTTGCTTTTTTCCTTGCTACTTCTACAGACGTGATTTCGTGTAGTTCTAGTTCTTCTTGAATGTGGACTTTAAGTCCCGAGATGTAAGACTGGATTAGACGAGATTCCGACAATCCGGGTACTCGTGTTGCCAAAGTCTCCCATTCTCGCGTGTACTCATCCACATCTCCTTTTTGACGTAATTTGATAAACGTTGAAAAGAACTTTTCTTCTTTTATGCCTTGAAACCTTTTGAAGAATGCATCTTTAAATTTCCTCCAACTGATAGCGAGCGTCGTCTTTTTCCACCACATATACCAATTATATGCTTCTCCTTCCATTTTCATGGAAGCATGTTTAATTTTTTCATCATCACTAGTAATGTCATAAATTACAAAATATTCTTCTGCCTTATTAAGCCACGCAACGCTATTCTTTTCATTACCATCAAATTTGGGTAGGTCAATCTTGGCTTTGCGCTGATATGCTAATGGTGGAACAAGAAAGGGATATTGATTAGCGAATGCATTCCAGAGCTGCTTGTTTTGAAAATCTGCATTACTATCTTCTTGATGATGTGGGGAATCGGTTTTTTCCTGATGCTCTTCCGAGTTCCCTGAATCTGCGGAATTGTTTTGTTGATTTGGTTCCCTGTTAGGAGATGTTGGGGATTGTGTCTGACTCAACTTATCTATTTTATCATTTAGTTTGTTGAAGAGTTCTGTCATATTGTTCATTGCTTCGTTCTGCTTTTCTGTGGCCTCATGATGGTTTAGCCACATTTGTCTTTCCATTCGATTTGTCGTATCATGGATTTTTTTGATGTCGTTGGAGTGCCCTGAAACTGTACCTTCCAGATTGACTAATCTTTTTCCGAATTCTTCGGAATTGTTAGTGATTTGCTTCTCAAGATCTCCCAATTTCTTCTAAAATTCCGCCATCGACATTGACGAAGACATCGAGCGTGTATGCGGTGGGGAATATCTTTCTGCCAGTTTCTCCTCTTTTTTCTTTTAAAATTAATTAATTTATTTAATTAATTAATTAATTAATAAATAATAAATTTTTTTTTTTTTTTAAATTAATTAATTAATTAATATTTGATTAATTAATTAATTAATAATTTTTTTTTTTAAACTATATAATTATTATATATATATAATTTTTAATTAAAAATTATATTATATATATAATTTAATTATATAATTTTTTTTTTTTTAATAATTAATTTTTATATAAATTTAATTTTGAATTAAAGTTTATATAAAAATTAAATTATAATCATATATATATATATATATATTTATTATATATATGACTATCCGACCATAGAAATACCCGTCCGCTTAAAAAACGATGTCACAACCCCTGTTCTTTTAACAACGAGGCGTATCACGAGACGTATAACCGTATGCTGTGCTTAAAAACGATATCAATGGAATTTAACCGTGCCGTTCCGTTTTTAAGGCACGCCGTTTTCCGGGAGACAGGTGGACAATCCAACGCACAGAATTTAAAACCCCCCCACTCGTGAAGGATGACGGTGCAGTGACGGTGTGTAAATCGTTTTTTAGTGTGCCGGTTCCGTTTGAACAGTCACGCTGCTCCGAAAACGTTGCGTTGTTTCACGTTTGACCCTGTTCCGAATTAAACTTTGGTCGCCCTGTTCCGATTTAAACGAGTCACGTTTCTTTAAAACAAATCGATGTCGTTTAACTCAGATTCTTATGATTTAATAAATCGATATTTAAACGATGCCGCTGTAAAAACTCTGTAAACCCGCTCACGATTTTTTTAAACGCTGTGTCGTATATATATATTTTTTTTAAAACTATGTTCGTATATTATACGCATGCGTTGACCAGCTACATTTTTATTAATACGCTCGATTCTCTGGTTTATGCAGGTCGTTTAAATTGCTCCCGCGGTCAAAACGTCACCGCTGCCTTTTCCTCTGTCGTGGCCGTTGTCCCAACTCTGTGTTTTTTTTCTTCTGAATTTAAAACTGTCCGGTGGGTGTGTAATAGACAGATAGCAATTTTTTTGATGTATACGAACCAGAATTAAGTGCACGTATTGTATGGATGGCAGCGGTTATGACGTTCCAAAGTCTGCAATTCCACAGGTCACTGAGGTGATGATTATCACTGGTCCGAGTTCCTTTTCTCCACCAGTAAATAAGTCATAGGTTTATTTCCGAGTTTCTCCCACGGGTGGGCAATCAAGTTGAACTGCAATACAACAGATCTGTACAAATCTTTTGCTGGAGTCAAGTTAATGTAGCCCTTCCACAGTTCACTGTTCTCAAAAAATTTAATAGAATTTGCCCAAAAAAACAGAGATATCAAGTCCTCCTCGGTTTTCTTCAGTACACGATCTTGAAAAAATCTGATTTAAAAAATCTGCAATTCTGGAATTGCAATTCCTGGGTGATCACACAGATCCAAAGAGCGATGGCTCCGATACCAATGGAGTGTAAAAACTCTGGTAAAACTGATAAATATATATTATTAATGATGAAAAGATGAGATAAGAGATGATTACAATGAGGGATCGCCTGGGCTTTAAATATAGCCTCAAGGTGTCCCTTGGCGAAGAGGCATGATCTTTGATCATGCCTTTTCGGTTAATAACCTAAGATAACTAATCTAACTAATAATTAATAAATATTCATAACATTCGATGCAATCGATCCCTGTCGGCAATTTGATTGAGCGTCAGGATTCCATCATGATTGAGGAAGCCAATTAGTTCATTCGGAGGAGATGTGCATTGCCACAACCCACCCAAGGATCACAACTAATGCGTATCTTGTAACCATTACCGATTCGCCAAGCCAAATCATCCCTGATAAATTTGATCGAGGAAATGATAGCGCGCCAAATAGTGGAACAACAAGGGTGGTGCACAGGTGGTGAACGAATCCATTCAATGGGATTGAGTGGATGTATGTATTTCTGTATAGTCACCCTGGTCCATAAGTTGTTACCCGTGAGAATCATCCATCCAAGTTTAGCAACCAATGCCAAAGCAAAAGTCGATAAGTCCTTGATGCCCCAATCACCCCACCGCTTGGGTAATGTAATACGGGTCCATTTGGTCCATGCAAAAGTGTGTCCTTCTTTAGTGCTCAGCCATAAGAATCTCCTGCAAATCCTCTGAATTTTGTAGAGTATTCCTTTAGGAATCCAAGCAAGAGACATCCAATACACAAGAATGGCCTCTAACACAGATTTGATCAGAATCAACCTACTAGCCCTAGAAAGCCAGCGATGGCACTAGTTGTTTAAACGTTTTTCTATCTTGGTAATGAGCCAATTCCAATCAACAATTTTGTAATTCACTGGTTTGAGGAAAAAACCCAGGTACTTCAAACCATCCTCAAATTTGGTGAGATTAAAGGGAAATCTCTGCTGTGCAAAGTGTATTTCATGAGGAGTGCAGCCATGGAAAGTCAAAGTTGATTTGATGTTGTTACACTGCATTTTCGTGGCAGTACAAAATAATAGCAGAATAGATCGGACCACAGAGGAGTCACCAAGAGTACCATTGAGAAAAAGTATAATGTCATCCACAAATAACAAATGAGTGAGCACACAGTTGTCCATTAAGCGGATACCTTTCAATCTGCCATGGGTAGTTTCATCAATGATACATCTGCTAAAGCCCTCCATAACCAAAAGAAATAAAAGGGGAGATAATGGACATCCTTGTCGAAGTCCCTGCTTCGCATGAAAGAAATTAGTAGCTGCCCCATTGATAAGAATACTAAAGGAAATAGAAGTGATGCAGCTCATGATCCAATTAATAGTTTGTAAGGGGAACCCTAGGTGAGTGAGCAACATGCGAATATAGAGCCAGCTCACTTGATCAAATGCTTTTGCCAAGTCAATCTTGAGAATCATCCCTTTTATGCGCCTAGTGTGCATAGAATGTAGGCCTTCTTGTGTAATGCCAATTGCATCATGGATCTGTCTGTTTTCAAGGAAGGCAAATTGTTTAGGAGACATGTGATTGGATAAAATGGGTTTCAACCCGTTGGCAATAATCTTGGCCATAATCTTGTATATGCAATTACATAAAGATATCAGATGAAAATCTTTGAAAGAAGAGGGATGATCAGATTTAGGAATAAGGGCTATGAAAGTAGCATTGAAAGCCTCATAGATGCATCTCAATTGACGAGTCTTTTCCACCACCTCCAGGAGATTAGGACCTAGAAGATCAAAGAAGGATAGATAAAACTCCACAACCCACCCATCAGGTCCAGGGCTTTTGTCCTTTTTGAACCACTTAAGGATAGATTCTAGTTCTTGGATCAAAACCGGTAGAAGGAGGTCCTCCTTTGCAGCAGGATCCACATATCTAGGAAAGAGAGAGGCCACCTTTATGATTTCAGCTAAGGATGGTTGCAGAGGGGTCTTATAAATCTCTCGAAAATGATTGATACCTTTCTGAGCAAGTTGAGAGAAGGTAGAGGCTTTTGATCCATCCTCATTGTCAAGTTCCCAAATGGTGTTTATAGTCTTTTTGCCATTAGCGAAATGATGAAAAAATTTGGAGTTTTCATCCCCTGCTTTGATCCAAGTGGCACGGATTTTGAGTCTCCAAGCCTCATTCTTCGCTTGTGGGATCTTTAAGCGTGAAGTTTCAAGTGAAATAAGCTGTGTCTTTTCTTCTTCAGTTGCAAAACCTCCCCCATTGAGCTTTCCAGTCTATGGATATTTTGTTCAATTATGGTGAGTTCACTGTCCTCCATTCTCTTCTTATGCTTAGCCCAAGTAATGGACTCCTTCTTAATAGTGAGTAATCTGTGTGCAAAAATGGAGGATGGCGATTGTAGATTTGGAGGCGGTGGGAGTCTCCACTTTGTCTCCACTAAATTGATGTAATCGGGATCTTGTAACCACATAGAGCAGAATTTAAAGGGGGAAGCTGACTTCTTGAAGTCCCCAGTGATTTCCAGGTAGATCGGGGAGTGGTCAGAGATGCCACAAGAGCCAATCCACTGTCTGAAAGAGCCAAGATTCTGTAATAACCCTTCTTTGATAAGAAAGTGATCGAGCGTGCGAGCCACCAAATCATCCCCAGTGCGCCTGTTGCGCCAAGTTGGAGAGGGGGAAGTTATGAGGGGATCCACTAGGTGATGCGAGGAGAGCAAGTGTCTGAAGTAATTAGAGAGTGTATCCGCATGAGAATTTGGCCCCCAGGATTCTAACATCCCAAGAGAGATGTAACAACCCACACCCTAAGTTCCTACTTCCTAAATATTTAACTCATGGTTTAAATATAATATACAAACATAAAGAAAACAAACTTTAAAGAATAAATTAGAAAAATTTATTAAAGATTCAAAGCACCATGATTAAATCCATTCAAATTTGAATTTCATCTTATTAATACAACCATATCCTCTGACATTTGAAATGACAGCTCTTTAACACCACCTTATCATCTTACATTTCGAATCACACCTCATTAATACAAACCTTATCCTCTTACATTTGAATAGCAGCTCTTTAAATACAACCTTATCATCTATCATTCGAATGACATCTCTTTCAAAACATTCATTTCTACATTTATGGAGGTCTTAGCTGGATGGTGTTGTGGTGGTGGGGCAGATTGCTATTTAAACAAGAAGATATGAAGGAGGAAGGGGTCCTCTTTCTGGGAAGGAGAGGGGAGGAAGGTTGTTGTGATGAATTTGAGGAAGGTTGATGTGATGAATTTGAGAAAGGCTGTTGTGATGAAATTGAGAAGGTTGCTGTGGTAAAATTTATCAAGAGTGGAAGGGAGACTCACTGTTCTCGGGATTCTGGGCACGGGGGCAGAGGAGGCGTCCTCTGGGTTTAGGATTAAATCCTAAATTGGCTGGGAGGAACATTTTGTGTTCTGAAATCTGTCCGATCATCTGCTGGAGAGGAGGATCACGGGTCCAGGTATTTTGGTTTGGATCTCACCATTTCCAGGTATTCCTCCTCTTAGTATCAGCTAGTATCGTGTTTCAGCATCAGCTAGTCACTGTGTTTTAGCATTTGCTGGTTACTGTGATTTTTTTTTTAGAATTAACTTCTAATCATGTTTAAATTCTCTTTCAAATTAAATTCTGCTTAACTGTTAGGAATCAGATAAGTATTTTGTTTTATAAGATGAACAGAGGCACTACATTTGGTATCAGAGGGTGCTTCAAACCATTCCGACCTTATAGGCCCATAAAAATAAAAATAAAAATAAATTCAAAATTTATTTATAAGCTGCTGCAGTTTCTGGTTGTTCCAAATTTAAAGAGGACGAACAGTAATACAGATCAGAGTTTTGTTCAAACTTTTAGACCTGTGTTAAAGTGCTTTGGTGTGTTAAGTGTCTTGGTGCCTTCCTGTAGATTACGCTGTTCTAAATTATAGAATAAAAACAAATCAGAAATTACAATATATAGAATAAAAACAAATCAGAAATTACAATAACACCGTTCTTGTAGATGCAACCACTTTATTACTATTTTAAACAGAGTTTACATAGAACAGATCAGCCTGGAAGATATTAACATAAAACAGATCAGCCTTGAATGTATCTTCAGGCATAACAGAAATTTGATCAAGCCAATCTATACCCTCCCTCGAGCTTGCCATGGAGAGCCCTTAAAAATGAACTCCTTCTGTACAATCTTGAATTTCAAAACTGCTAACAGCAATACTTGAAACAACCAATGTTGAGTTCCTACGGAAAACGAGAAGGCAATTGAAAGATTAATTGATATTCTAATTAATAGCAAGCAAACCCAAATTCTTATACAAATCCAGAACCTATCATGTAATTGTCACTGCTATCCTGCCTGTTATATGCTCTCCTAAACTTATCAGAAAGTTCAATTTTGTCCTGAGAATTTGGCTTGAAGCACAAAGAACATGGCTGGGAATACCTTAATGTCTCTGGCAATTCACAAATACTGGCAGCTTTTTTTTTATTTCACAATCGCCTCCATTAGCAACTTCAGCCGCTGCCCTTCCTTTGATAGCCGCCCTAACACCAAAATATATCCACTGTAATAGCACTGAAACTGTGTCCACCGTAATAACACTGAAACTCTATAAGAACACCGAACTTTTGAGGTAGTAACGAAACATATCTCTAAAATTTCTGCGAATTGCTTCGCTCTATTGGTTGAGCGAAGTTTACCTTACCTTATATAGTTGTTTCCACATTGAATTGAGTCAACATGAGCACTTGAACAATTGTGTCTGGATGTATTTTGTGTCTCCATTTAAGGAACGAAATCCAGCGGATGGAATTGAAAAGGAGAAAAGAGACAGCAACCATGGATTACTTTCACCTCTGGCCGTTCAAGCATCCGCGTAGTATACAGAGTTTTAATGATTGGAAATGAGGTTCCGCGGGTATAATTATAGTGGGTTAATACCTCCGATTAATTGATAACCGACTACAGCAACACCACCCAGCGTGGCTAGCATGCGTATGGGAGCTCTTGCCACCGAGGCAAACTCATCTCGCAGCGTGTAGTTCCCTAAAGAAAAGGCGTGAGTTACCGATAATTGCCACAAGGTGTCGTGTTGGGCGGGGGTTATGTGTCGTAGTCGTTGGTAAAAATATGCTGAAATATATATCATGCGGTTTTAATATATATATATTTTCAGAAACATTGTAGAATACCCAGCTAAGGAGATGCGCCTCGCTTTAACAGATAGTGTACTGATGCATCTAGATAATTGGTAATTTTGTCCAAGTAAAGTGGGGTGTGGCAAATTTAACTGAAAATAACATAGAGCATACAGAATTACAATGTGAACAGAAGGCCAGAAAGCGAGAAGGGGGAAAGACTACATACACGGTTCTAGTCGACAACATCGACAATCACAACAAGCTTCCCATAGTCGGGACCATAGTTAATGAGAGCTACACGTCCAATAAATATATATATATCGTATGGATGTAATATATATGGTCGTGACATATATATCGTATGGTTCTATGGTTGTAAAAACCTGTTGAAATAAATATCATACTGTGGTTGGTCGGTTGACGACGTGGCTTGTGGAGCAAAGGTCTTAAGTTCAATACCCGACCCCACCTCGTTACCATAAACATTTTGCGCGGAGTACATATAATATCAACGGACCTTTGGTTTCCGGAGGATACGCATGCTTAAACAAACATTGAACCTAGGCTTACGTTGGCATTACACGTGATGCTTTGGCAATTCGATTTAACAGGTGGCCATATCATAGATAATAATAATAACGAAACTCTTTTTCACTTTTAACCCATCACGTGGACTATGGAGTTAGGATTTCATAAGTTGAAATGGGGATTTGACTTTTATTCAAAGTTTAAATATGATTAACATATAATATATTATGTGGTTCAATATATATATATAAATATATAGCGTATGGTTTAAATATATCATTTTGTTTAAACATATATATGGTATAGTGTAAAATATGCTCCAGCAATCTAATGCCATCAGATTCCCGGTGTTTGTGAGCAAACATAACTCAGCTTAGTATAAGGAAATATGGTTATGTACTTTTTTTTTTCTCTTAAGCAAAAACTAGGATTTTACTGTAGTCAATACTAGGACTGTGACTTTACATTTGTGGTGGTTTTACTTTCTCATCAGCGATGTAGAGAAGGTTTGTACAATAGTTAGTTCTTGCAAGAACAAAGTATACAGGTGCAAACATACTGTCAATTATCCTCTATTCGATTCAACAGAGTTCTAGCTGATTGATGGGGCATATTGAATCGTGGAGATGTTGCAATATATATATATATATATATATATATAAATAAATAAATAAATAAATAAATAAATATTCAAACTTAGATATGCCATGCAGTTATTACTGTTGATATTTTGCGAATACTATGGTGTCAATCTAGATTACTTCCAATAATACCTTCCAGGTTATGTATACTGTTATTTAGGAAATGCCTTGGCTTGAGGTGACAGGCTGGAGATTTTCTTGGTATATTTTCAACTGAGATCACAACTGGGCTATGATACCGTTTTGTCCTGCAGACATTGATCCACAAATCTCTGCTTGATCTAAAAACAGAAATAAATATAACTTCACACTGTTACCATTGTCATCTTATTGTTATCACCTTTTTCATGTCTATGTTGTCAATTCTATCATAGGAGAATTTTCAATCATAATCCCACCTTCATAAATATTAATGCATAGGAATAGGCTAAAACAGGTGCTAAAACAGAGTTTTCAGCTTGAATCTTCTCCATCGATGTTACCTACATATTAGTTTTAGCCGCTATATACCTTAGATGTTGCACAAAGTTTTCATCAAGATTGATAGGGTGAGGCAACCATCTGAAAAAATCAACCTTAACACATCTATGAACTTG
>JAXQQM020064642.1:0-59077 GCA_034641835.2 Pinus albicaulis
ATCTATCATACAATTATGGAGAATAAAATCATGAATAAGCAATGAAATGTAAAATAGAAGGATCTACTTCTTCTACATGAGGACAAAAAGTGACTACTAGATTTTCTTCTTCTAGGTTCATAGTATCACTTATATCTTCAATCTGTGAGAGATTAATGAATTCTGAAATTTCTTTTTTATAGACTGATGTTTTAGCTAATTCAAGAAGAGGCACCTGAATCTTGACTTTCTCCAACTCCTTTGTTAAACTGAAAACCTGAGTTTTCTTAACATTCTTCTCAGGTTATTCTTCATTCCTTCTAGAATTTGAAGTTTGTTTAGGTACATGAACAACTTTCTCCAAAATATCAGTATCAACTGATTTTTTTTGGGAAGATTCTGCCTATTGCACTTGTATTCTGTTTACTGGATTTGTAGGTTGCTTCCCTTTATCTACTTGTTTTACTAAGTCCTTTTGTTGTGAAGTCGCCATTAGAGGAGGAGTAGAATCTTGTTGTTCACCTTCACTATCCTACACCCTAGATCTCTTCCTTGATCTCAGATTATACTTATTATGTAACGCAGCCTGCATGAAATCTGTGAATGGCCTACAGTGTTCATTCATCTCATATTCATCAAAAGATACTTCAGCTTCAGCATATTCTCCTTCACAATTTTCCTCTTCATCATCTTCCCTTGTGTACATAGTAGATATTTGATCTTCAGCTAATTTTTGGTCATCTTCTGCTAACTCTCCAGGTGTTGCTTCTATATACAATGGTGCTTGAACCTGATCTTGATCTCTTCTTTCCCTCTGCAAAATTTGTAGGGATTTTTTTCTAAATTGAGGATTAAATCCTCCTCTGTTTTGTTGTACTGGTCTTTGAGAGTTTTTACTTTCCAATTCCATCTTAACTAACTTATTTGACAAAAATTTTATCACCTTTGTCATATCTTCAATTCTTTGATCTTGTGATGATTCTTCTTTTACTTTTCCCTTCCCTTGGAGTGGTTGTTTTTATTTTACCTCTCCAACTGCAATCCTATTGCATTTCTAAAGCATCTATTTGTATATGTTCAAGAGTAGGGGATCTTCTTTCTCTAAGTGTGAATCTGAAATCAGTTTCAAAAGCCCAGAAAAAACCACATTTGCTTCAAAATGAGGGGGCTTCATTTCTACAGATAAAATATTGTAAAATTTATTAAATCTCTTAATAAACTTAGAAATATTCTCATTTTATTTTATTTTAATTGCATTCAATTATGCTAAGGAATAACCATGATCCCTTTTCTCTCCCCATCTCGGAGTAAATTTATTCTCTAGCTCTTCCCATGTATTAATAGAACCATTTGGAAATCCTTTGAACCATTTTCTATCCTCTCCATCTAAAGACTGAACAAAAAGCCTCATGATAACATCAAGATGTTCTACATTCAAATTTTCAGCGAAATTACAAAACATTGGTAAGTGTTTTTCTACAGTTATTTCATCTTCTCTAGTGAAATGAGGAAGTAATTTCAAATATTCTTGAGGAATTGCATTCATTGGTTGTTGAAGGTTAAGTGGAGCATATATTTTCAACAAAAAGGCTAGTGCTACCATGTTTACACCTTGATTGATTGTTCCTTGGTTGGATGCAGTTGATGAACCTGCTGTGAAAGTGAATGGAGGTGGAGGTAAAACGGATATGGGAGTGGGATGATGAAAAATGGCAGAGGAACCAGCAACTGGAGTTTTTTAAGATTGTGTAAAATTAAAGGAAACAAACTCAAAGGAGTGTTCCTCCAACTTAGGCTCTTGAAAATGAATTGGTGTGAAATGTGAATCTTGTTCCAAGAAAGGAAGCGTTGTAGAGATACCTTCAAACAAAGGATTATTATAACTGCTATGAGGAGCAGACAATGTAGGACTAGGTGTTGAGGGGGTTTTGGGTTGTTGAACCCTTTTAGAAACTAATCTTTCAAGGTCTGACAAAGAAGGGACCTTCTGTTGTGAGCTATCTGACCTTGTGTGAGGCCTTTTATGAGCCAGAATTCTGAAAATAACAAAACAGAACCAAATATTTCCTCCTCACTGAACAACTAGAGCAAATAATGTGAAAAACGCAGGGAAAATAACTTCATTTATTCGTCCCCTGTAATGGTGCCAAAAAATTTTGGTTCTCAAGAGACAATTCCTTGGTTGTGGAAAGGAATCAGTGCTTAAGACATTTTTAAAAGTGTGTCACAAAAATGATTACATTGCACATTGAGGTAATTTAACTCTTACTCATAGATGCAATTAAGAGAATGACAGCTACATTACTTCACTTCATTCAAAGAATAAAGAACACAATATGACATAGGAAACACGAATCACCATCAACAGATGCAGGAAACTTGGTGCTTATTTCATTAATTCATCAGAAAAATAAGTACAAAATTTAATTCTTCCAGAGGTCCAAAACTCGGAACCCTCTTCTTTCTCTTTTATCTCGTTTAAATACATATAAAAGAAGTTTGTAACTGCTAGAACTTCTTGAAACTAATAAAACAACTTAAACTGTTTAAACTACTTATTACATTGCAATTGAGGGCTTCATTATAGCCTCGATCTTAAACAAAGTAAAAAATAAAACTTGAAATATCATTCTTTTTGTTGAATCTGATTTGTTGTTGATGTGTCTCTCTGAGGTGTTGATGTGTCTCTTGGAAGATCAAACATCCATGCCCTGCATTTCTTCTAGAATTCAATATTGGTCTTAGGAGAATCGACCAGTTTGTGATATTCCAATCTGAAAGCACAATCCTGGTATAAGTAGGCCTTTCCATAAACAAGGTCTTAATCATCCATAATAATTGAAAATGCCTATGTAGAAAATTGACAATTGTGGCTCCTTTTAAGACTACAATTTTTTCATGAGTATTATTGATCTTGATTTTTTCTCCCACTAACAAAGACTCATATGAATCCCAAGATAATAATTTCCTTGCAAATCCTAGCATGATGGCAGTCCAACTCTTGTCCTTTTATCAAACATGGTGTTGAATTTATCCACGGCCTTTTTGATCTCTATCAATTTCTTCTCTTCTAATTTCCTGCAAGCATTCTTCACAATCAACTTATTGATTTCTAGAACACATAATGTTCTATCTTTGATTTCATTCTCTTCTAGCTCTTGATATGTCTTGGAATTAACAAAATCAATAAACCTTTTTTCCCATAGAGCTTTGTTGAGTAACTTCTGCTTATGAGCTCCTGTAAATATCTGATTATACTTTTCTCTTCTGAAACTATAATTAGTGATTCCCAATTTTTTTTCGTTACCTCAATAATCTCATTCCACACAATATCCTTGGCTTGAATTAAAGACATGTTTCCCTTTACTTTCTCTTTAATATTCTTTACTTCTTCATAATTTTCCTCGTAATCATATTTATATTTATTACTTCCCCATATTTTGCATGTATTATTTTCATTGTTTTATCAAGATCACTCTGGGTTTTCTTGAGATCAATCTCTATCATTTTCAATTCTGTGCTCAATTGGGATAATCTGGATGTTGGTTCATCATCTCCAAATGATAATACTATGGTGCAAACATGCAAATCAATCTCACCCTACAGATTAACCACTATCTCCTTTAATCTAGAAATTTCTTCATCTTTCTACAACAGCTAATGTAAAATATTTTCTTTCTCACTTTCTACTTCTGCTACCTCTAGTGCCATTAGATGTTCCCCAATAGGTAGCTTTAGCTTTTTCTTCAACACATTAATTTCTGATTCTGCACTTTGTAACAATTTTTGCGCAGCTGATCTATCATTGGGATCCACTCCAACTTTTACAATTATTTTATTCAATTCTTTATTTTGAGTTGAAAGAGCCCTAGAATTGGCTTTCTCTAACTTTAGCTTCTTGGTTACTTTTCCCAACATATTCTCAGCCTTATTAACAGTTGCACTGGTTTTATTCAAGTCCTTAACAATCAATTGACCAATTTTCATGTGTTAGTTAAATTTATCAAGTAAAGGGATCTTTCTAGTATCAACAGTTAGATTTACAATTTTGAAATTGCTGGATGACCCTACAGTGATTTAAGATGGGTGGGAGAAGGAAACTTTCAACTAATCCCTTTCTAAATCCATAGCACTCAATAGTTTGGTCTGATCAGTATTAATCTGGTATTCAACTTGAGCCTCCACACTTGCTCTGATCTTCTACTTCTTTTTAGCAATTTGGGCAAAGACCTGCTTGATCAAAGGTACCTCATCATGAACAGCTTCATGTCTTGATGGTGAAGTTGGTGCATTTTGAGTATATCCTAATTGAATTGAGAAACCAGGTTGTATTTTTGGCATCTCTTCACTAAATTTAGTTCTTTTCTCAGTTCTTTGTTCTTCATCCTCAAAATCAACAACCTTCTCTTTATTTCTTTTACTTGCCTTTTCATAGATAATTGGAGTCTTAATGCTAGTACTACGAGAGCCTGCAAAACCCTTGTAAGCTAGCTTTTCCATTTCAGGTTTACTGTCATGAACAAAATCAAAATAACAATTTTCAATTCTTCTGTTAGAAATCACCTTGTGTGGATCATAAGCCCATTTCTCACCGAATAACAAATGCATGCTTTCTAACATTTGGTTTGCCTCATTTGTTGCATGTATCATATTTACTTTGAAGGGTCCAATAGTCATAGGTAACTTAAATAGATGACCTTTCTTCATTGGAACAAAATGTAACTGATCTACATTCAAGCTCTATCTAATTAACTCCAAGGCAAACATCCTCATGGGGACAAAGGTGGGCAATATATAAGGCTCAATCCCAGCTCCATACAGCCTAATATCTAAATAATCACCATACACAAACCAATCTCCAAAATTTCAATTAACACTAAGTTGAAGAAACTCCTCGGCCTTCATCAAAAACATGGAGGAGTGATTCCATTCAAAATCTTATAGGCAATTGGCATAAAATAAGTAGCAAAATCAAACAATCCTCCATCATTATGTTCATTCCTTATTACATCTGTCCAAAACACTACTAATTGCCTTTTCTTATTTGAATCTACAATATTCAACCCCAAATATATAAATTCTTCTACATTTTGATATAGAAATAAATAAGTAAACAGTGAGGGAAATTTGAAAGACCCATTGAGGGATAGGTTCATAAGCTGAGAATTAATGTTCTCTTTCCAATAGGAAGGGATGTCCAGCACCACATTAGGCTTCATCATTAAACCAAATAACCCAATCACCGACTTGTAAATTCGAGCAGCATCCTCCTTCCCAAGTATCTTTGACAAAAATTGCAGTACAGTCTTGACCTATGCATCAAAAATATCCAAGGGAAACTCTTTACAATCTGGAGAGAAACTGTAGAAATTATATAACTTATGTGTTATATATCCAAGATTCTCCTGATCACAAACTATTTTAACTTCATGCACAATACAGAATCTATTCCACCATTGATCATCACATGCGGAAATTAAATCAATTTCAATGCACACATGAAACCATAAAAATTCACACACATTAACACAGTGATTTAACGAGAAAGCCTGAAGCTAAAAACCCAAACTATCTGTATATAATATATGTCATAGAGATCATGTAACAATCCTCATAAAAAGCTGAACATTTCAAGCTCTCAGTACAATACCATTGTTACACACTAATCAGGTCTGATCTAGCAAATCCATGCACCGATCTCTGCCACCTGCTAGCTTGCCTCTACTACGAAATCCCTGCTGAAGAATGGCTCTGAATGAACTCAAATCCACCTAGCTTGCACTGCGCAATCCTCATTGGAATCTCCACTAAGTTTTGGATGCAATCAATGCATCACTCTAGTCACAACTGATAGTCATCTTGCCCTTTCACCTATCTCTCCACTGGTCTCCACTAAAACTGTCCATGCACTGTAGTTAACTGATGTATTCTTCAGTTGATTAATGAGTTAATATTTAGTGAATTAATTATTAATTAATTAACACCACTCTCACTAGTGTATCAATCAGTTAGACTAGATACAATTATCTCAACTGTGTCTAACTGAGTTAAAGTGAAGGCGAATTTTTCACTAAGCTCATCATCTTGTTGAATCTCAACACTTCCTCTCAACAAGATAGGGATTATCTGCCACTCCGATCCTGTCTCTATGGTATTCAAATTTTCTCCTGGTGAGCGCCTTCGTCAGAATATCAGCATCCTGATCCTCTGTAGGAATGTAAGATAGTAACATGATCTTCTGCTGCACACAATCTCTGATATGATGGTACCGAATGTCAATATGTTTAGATCTATCATGAAATACTGGATTAACCGAGAGTTTAATGCAACTCTTGTTATCACAATATATCACAGTAGGATCTAAGTGTGAACCGAACAACCCGACCAAGATCTTCCTCATCCATATAGCCTCGCATGCAGCCAAACTTGATACCATGTACTCGGCCTCCACTGAACTGAGTGCCACGGATCTTTTTTTCCTACTATACCAAGAAAATGTTGTAGACCTGATACTGAAAATCCCTCCAGATGTGCTCTTTCTATCCATTGGGCTCCCTGCCCAATCTGCATCCATGAAGCCATGCAGCTTCAACTCATCTGACTGTCTGTACCATAGTCCATATCCCGATGTGCCCCTGAGATATCTCAATACATGCTTTCCTGCCTTCGAAAAGAGCTTGGTAGGCTTAACGATAGCTTGTGAAATTTGGTTAACAGCATAGCATATGTTTGTCGTGTATTGACAAAATACATGAGCGAACCAACCAACTGTCGATAAACAGTGGCATCCACTACCTCTGTCGATGTAGCATCCTCTTTCCTCCAACCACCAAGAAGAGGAGTGTCGATAGGCTTGTAGCCTTGCATGTTGAACTTCTCCAGTATCTCCTGGGAATACTTGCCTTGAGACACAAACAGTCCACCCTTCCGCTGCCAAATTTCCAATCCCAGGAAATAATGAAGGAGGCCCAAGTCCTTCATCTCAAACTCCTTTGCAAGATCAGCCTTGCATGAGTGTATCAACAGTTCATCACCTACTAGTAACAAATCATCTACATAAATTACAATGATCAGCAACTTACCCTCAACCACAATCTAGTACAGGTTAGGATCTACCTCACTCTTGGTAAAACCAAGTCCGCTGAAATAACTGTCTATCCGTGTGTACCAAGCACGAGGTGCTTGTTTGAGCCCATACAACGTTCTTTTGAGCTTGCACACATGCGACTTGCTGCTGAAGATTTCGAATCCTTCAAGCTTCTCTATGTACACCTCCTCCTCAATGAATCCATTGAGGAACGTAGTCTTCACATCCATCTGATGAATGTGCCAACCCATCTGCGCTAAGAGAGAAAGGATGCTCTGTATGGAAGAATACCTTGCGACAGGTGCAAAGGTTTCTTCATAGTCGATCCCCTCAATTTGTGAGAAGCCCCAAGTAACAAATCTTGCATTTTACTTCTCAACGCTCCCGTCAGCAGCTTGCTTCACTTTGTAGATACATCTCGAACCTACCACTGATTTCCCTTCCAGCCTTGGGACAATCTCCCATGCACTTTTTCTGACAATCGAATCATACTCTTCCACCATGGCATCTACCCATGCAGGGTCCTCCACAGCTTCCTCGAAAGAGGATGGATCTGTCACAATACACTTTCTCATCAGAGCCATGTATCCAGTATATTGGTCAGGTGACTGTCTCTGTCTGCGCTGTGATGTAGGTGCTCCTACATTTTGTGCTGCATCAAGATTCAGTCTCTCAGCTTCTGTAGTGCACTTCTGCCCTCTGATGTTTGGTGGTGCATGAGTGGTTTCTTCCACTCCATGAACCTCCTCTTGTGGCTGATCCACATCCTGAGGCTCATATTTAGGAACTACTAGCTCCTCATCTGCATGCAAGTGTAGCTCCCTCTCAAGCGACAACTTCATGGCTTTCTCCTCATGAAATTTGATATCTCGTCACACAACAGTCTTCCAACTGTCTGGAAAATACACACGATAGTTGTGGGGTGTTTCTGTGTACCCCACAAATATCCCAACCTCTACGGTCGGCTCCAGCTTCTTCGTGGAATCCTTCATCACATGAATGTAAAAAAGTGAGCCAAAAATCTTCAAATGAGAAATATCAGGCTTCTTACCAGAAAATGCCTCTTCGGGTGTACTCTATGAGGAAAACGGTTTTTCACATAAACTGCAGTGTTGCATGCTTCAGCCCATAAGTGTATGGGAAGGCCCTGATCATGCAACATCGCCCGTGCAGCACCCATGATCGTTCTATTCTTTCTCTCCGCGACCCCATTCTGCTGTGGGTTATGAGGCACTATGAGCTCTCTTCGAATTCCTTCTGCGCTGCAAAAGTATTTGAATTCGCCAAAGATGAATTCACCACCATTATTGCTCCTAAGAGCCTTCACCTACTTCCCCGACTCTTTCTCAACCAGCGCCTTGAACTCACAGAACTTTGAGTATGTCTCGCTCTTCTTCTGCATGAAGAAGATCCAGCACTTACGAGAAAAGTCATCAACAAATATCACATAATACCTGTGCTTTGCTGTCGAAGCTACTGACAAAAGTCCACACACGTTTGTGTGAATTCTCTCAAGGATCGTCGTAGCGCGGTTATCTGTCTCATGAAAGGTGGCTTTCACAAATTTTCTCAAGGTACATCCCTTGCACTGATCTGACTGCGCAAGTGTACCCTTGGGAAGCCCAGTAGAAATCTGCTGCAAAATTTTCAAAGCACCATGGTGAAGATGGCCCAATCTCCTGTGCCAAAATTCGCCCTCATCCCGGCTCACCACTCCTTCTACTTTGCCTGCCATTGCTGCGCAGCCATCTACCTACAATTGATAAAGGTTCTTAACTCGAACCCCTATCCTCCGAGTTTCACCAGTTGCCTTACTACACAGGAAAGCCTTTCCCTCGCTAAAGACAACATCATATCCCTTGTCTTCCAACATCGCCACATAGATCATATTCTTCTTCAATCTTGGAACATGCATGACATCCTTCAATATGAAAGGTTTACCAGACTCCCTCTCAAAGTAAATGGTCCCGATACCAGTCGCACTATATCTACCATCATCGCCCATCTCGATGTGCACTCCAAGATCTTTCTCATCCAGATTAGTAAACAAATCTTTGTCTCCAGTCATATGGAAAGACGCACCACTGTCAAGAAACCACACTGATCCCATCACACTTGATACCAAGCATGCGATCAGCGAAAAATCCAGCTCAAACTACGAGGCTAAGGCCTCTCCAGCTGCAGATCCAGCAGCCTGCTTATTTTTCTTCTTCTGTGGACAATTAGTGGCGTAATGTCCATGCTGGTGACAGTGAAAGCACTTCACCTTGGACAAGTCCTGCTTCTTGCCTTTCTCACTGGATTTTGAAGGATGTTTCTTCCCCTTCCCTTTCCTTGCTTTGGCAGCCAAAGCGCAATTCTATTTATCTTCATTCTTCGATGAAGATCCATCCCCGGTACCCTGCCTTATCTCCTCCTGCACAAGATCCGACCAAAGTCGCTCCCATCTCGGCAGTTTCTCCCGTCCATTGACAGAGTCTTCGTAGCTATGCCAACTCTTCAGAAGCCCAAGGAGATCCAAGCTCACCAAGTCTTCATCATCTACAAGAATTTCACACTCACCATTAGTACCGGATGAACTCCATTTTTATCTTCCTGAGTTTATCCTTGAGCGCCAACTTCCTCTGGTCGCTCTTGCTTTGGAACAAGTCTATCAAAGCTTTCCACATCAAGAATGGAGAAGCTTTACCATGAAGGCTGGACACTATGTGATCCTTCACACCTTCCAACAGAATCCTTCGACATTTTTTTGTCTTCTTTTGCCATGCGTCAAGTGCGGCAGCATCGCTAGAAGCAGGTTTTGGAATTTCTGCATCTATGAACTCCTTCAACCCATTATCCTCCAGCACTGCCTCTATCCTATTCTTCCATGCAATATAATTTGAGCTACCCTCAAGGGCATACTCCGATCACAATCCGTTGAAAGACATCTCAACTTCGACACCAAGAAAAACACTACAGCAAATTCGAATTCCACCAGCACAAAACTCAACCGCTTCAATGATTTGCAATTTCTCCAATGATCAATATAGCTCTGATACCATGTATAAATTATATAACTAATGAAAGTATATCCAAGACCATCACACACTATTTGACTTCATGCACAATATAGAATCTATTCCACCATTGATCATCACATGTGGAAATTAAATCAATTGCAATGCACACATGAAACCATAAAAATTCACACACATTAACACAATGATTTAATGGGAAAGCTTGAAGCTAAAAAACCCAACTATTTGTATATAATATATGTCATAGAGATCATGTGACAATCCTCATACAAAGCCGAACATGTCAAGCTCTCAGTACAATACAATCACAGGTTCCCGTGTTTCTGATAGATTCAAAAATTAGTGGAAGACGAAAAAACACGTAACCAATCTTTAGAGTTACAGGATCTAGTCCTCCTGCTCTCAGAGAGGGATCTCTCAATTTTTTTTTTTTGCAAAGGTTTATCTTGTGTGCTTTGAGTATTGGTTTTATACTAGTTATTAAGTGCAAGTGTTTGTTTGTTTGTTTGGTTGAAAGACATAAGAAAACATGAAAGGTCTAGGAAAGATAGATAGAAAGGGGAAATGTCTGATTCATTGGGCAATGGATTCAAGAAGAGGTCATGACAAACTAATCAATGGATATGGGATATCAAAGGGAAAATCTAACTTGGCCACAGGATCCTTTGGTTTTGTGAATGAGATGGACATCAATGATTTGGAAAGAGAATTTGAATTCTCAACAAAGGGAATTTGAAAGCATAACTTGAACAATAAAGAGTTATTTGATAGACAGGGCTAACCATGAATTCTACAAACCACACTTTAAGCAAATAATGACTTCAAAACAACTTTTAAAATGAAATCTAAGATTCGGGGAACACCCTATTTCCTCAAAGATTTTATTTCAAATGACTTAGAAAAACATAAAAGATTTACTGATAATTGCAGTCATAGAAGAGGGAACACCTAATACATCTATGATCACAACTATAAAAGACCTTTAAGACAACTGTTTAAGCAAGGACAAAGCGCATGATCAAAACATACCTCCTTGGCTTACTATAAACAAAGATACTTCAAAGGGAGACTTCAATAACAACTTTTAAGTGGAAGGAGACAAGCAGGGAGAACCATAAATCATGCTGAAACCAACTATTCGAACTATTAGAGAAATAAACAAGCATGAGGACTAAAGAGAGAGATTAAAGACTCTAAAATACCTCGGCAGAAGAAAACATAACACAATGAAGGATAAATAGGTCTAAGGTGCTTCCAGGAGTCATTTCTTAGCCTAAAAATTTCATCCTACTGTAGTAAGAAATTATGGAACAAAATGAAAACAGGAGAAAACATTAAACAGTTCAGAATACTTCACCAACAGCCAAGCTCATGGATCCAATGATAGATCCTTCTCAAGAACAAGCATGCAACAACATCGTCAGGGCTTAGAAGACTTCAATTTCTTCTTCAACTTCAACAGACTATGTATTATTTCAGAGAGTTTCAGTATTACAACTAGTGATCAACCAATGAATTCTCATCTTCTTTAGAAGTATTTATAGAAGAAATAAGGAGGTGGAAGGGCTTTAAGATTGAAGTGTAATTAATTCTACACTAAATGCAACTCCAAACCTCGAAAACCATGCAAGGCTTAAGGAAGGAGAGCATTGAATTATGATTCTGTTCATTTACTCTGTTTATGTCTTTTTAAACTCAAAGGGAAAAAAAGATTGACTTCGAGGCCTATTTCTTATCTTTGTAATAAATCTGCTGACAGTTTGAGAATTTATTCTTTCTTTGGTAATAATTGCTCAGCTGTCTTTAGAGAAAATATCTTCTGTTCTGGAAATAACTAGGCCTTCTTTGATTGCTTTGAGGTTGCAAGTGTCTTTTGGTAGCAGGTGAGGATTCTATTAGCCTCTGATGTGGCAGTGGAGGCTTCTCGGACTGATAGATATTATTTTTTATCCTAAAACACCTTTAATTTACTTGAGTTCTATGTTTTAGGCTTAATGAAGCCTAATTTATGACTTCTGGTCTTCAAAATGTCTTCAATCGTGGATCAGGTCTTTGATTAATCGAATTAATGCCTTAATCCTTCCAAAACTATGTTAACAGTCTTCAAACAGGTTTTCTGCTTTTGATTTTATCCCTGGATACTGATACTCTTTGTTTGATTAATGTATGTTGTGTTTTGTTGCTGTGCAGGCGTATAGAGGGCTCTTATAATGTTGCCAGTGTTCATCAGGCATCGGTAAAACTTGATGGGAAACCCTACAGAATGATCTCCTTCACGCATAAAGGCCTGGGGGATCGTCATCCTCCGCCTCTTTGATTACTATCTTTAAACAATGAAAATCCTTCTAAAACTTGAAAATACACAAAAGTTATAAAAATCCTTCCGTGTGGTCAAACCGCTTTGGAGGCTTAGGTCGTAGCGTGGTTGTTGGATGAAAGCATCCGACGCAAGGATTTTCGTCGAGATCAAAGGAAGGTGGTTGGGTAAATGGCTAGTGAGATTAAGTCCGGCCGTTGGATTGATTTAGCCAAAAGAGATCAATGGTAGAGAATGATTTAAGAAGTCTTTTGGAGGATGGGTGGAGGGTGATGAACTAAAAGGTGAGATTAAAGATGAGCCATTAGATCTCAGAGATCAACGGCGGAGATTAAACATGAGAGAATGAAAATGTAAATGGGGAAGGTGGTTTTGGCCAAAGAAACCACTGGTTTCACGCGATGAAAAGGAGGAAAGGCAGTATTTCCTTTTTGAACGCGATATGTGTTAGCGATTAACACGTGGCTTTTTAAAACCACCCATATCGCGCAATTTTAAAACATTAACCTCTGGACTCAAAATTACGTGAAACCACGTGTTGGCCGTCAGATCTGGGGTGTTAGATCGGATGGTCGTGAGGAGAGCGCGATGGAGATAAGATGCACGAGCGAAAAAAGGTGGGGCAGTGTATTCGGTGGGGCCGTTGATCTGCAGATATCAACGGTGGGTATTCACCGAAAAATTTATACATCGGGGTTTTATGAATTTAACAAAGGGATTCAAGCTTCAATCGGGACCGTCGGATGTACAAAATGGATAGCCCAGATCTAATCGCGGGATCGCCAATCGGCGGGGGAGAGAGGAAAGGTGCAAAGAAAATTTGCGATGCGATTGAACAAGGACCGTTGGATATTTAGAGAGATCAACGGTCGGGAATAAATATGTGGGTTTTAATGTTAGAGGCTGTGGCAGAGGGTGTTTAATCTGGACCGTCGATTCTTGTGGATTCGACAGTCCAGATTGAATCACAATGATCACAATCAGAGGAGAGAGGAAAAGACACAATGGTTTTCGCGATGCAATTGAACAAGGATCATTGATCTTAGAACCAGATCAACGACGGAGATTCACTTATGAATGCCGAAGGTGGGTATGATGGCTTTGGAACAAAGCAATGTGGGTCATCGGATCTGGGTCTGGCAGGGAAGATCTACGACTGGGAAACAATCGCAAGGTGGCCAATCGGGGGGGGGGAAATAACTTTTAAAATATGTTCAATGAAAAAAACTCCGATGCGATTTTCCGACCATCGTTGATCAGTCTTAGATCAACGGCTGATAATTTATCAAGCAATGAACTGTTGGGTTTTATTTTAACATAGGAAAAATGGGTTTTTTAACAAAATACAAAGGAAAGTTCGCGTTTGGGAGGGGTTTTATATACAACGGACCAATTGCAATAAAAAAAAAATTAAAAGCGAAAGGTAACAAGACAAGAGAGGAAGCCCGATTTCGATTTCATGATTTAGGCCTGAGCCGTTGGATTTAGAACGGATTAACGGCTGGGATCGCAGTGGAGGTTCATAGAATAAAGTTCATCGCATTGGAAGTTTTCGGAGGAACAAAGGGAAAAGTGTTTAAACAGAAGGCTCCAATTGCGATTAGCGCTCAAGAGCATAGCACCTGGTTCCGGGCGCGGGTCATATGTGGGGAAGTGGTTAGGGGTTTAGCAAAAGGGGCTTAAGGCCTTAGTGCAAAAAGGCTATTTTTATGATTTTTCAGGGATTTTGGGGTTTCGATAAGGTTTAAAAAGGAGCTTTAAACCTGATTAAAGGGGATTTATGAAGATAAATGGAGGAAAATGAGGAAAAAGGAGGATTTTTATGAGGAAAAGGGGATAAAAAAAAGGAAGTTAATTATGAGTGAAAGGAGGGGTAAAATGAGCGGAAAAATGGGTTTTTGGCAGTCTTTTTCTTCAGGAAAACAGCGGATTTTTCAGGGTTAATGAGGGAACAGCAAGGAATATTTACTCAAAGGAAAGAAGAATATCATAAGACTTCAAAATATGATACGTTTTCAAAGGAAACTATCTCTTGAAGGCTTGAAGACAAAGTCTAGCGACCTTTTTGGTATAACAGAGTTTATCAGTGGCTAACACAATTGCTACACACTAATCAGGTTTGATCTAGAAAATCCATGCACTGATCTCTGCCACCTACTAGCCTGCCTCTACTGCGCAATCCCTACTGAAGAATGGCTCTGAATGAACTCAAATCCACCTAGCTTGCACTGCGCAATCCTCATTGGCATCTCCACTGAGTGTTGGATGCAATCACGACTTCTACTATAGTCACAATCGATACTATCTTTGCTCCTTTCACCTATTCCTTCTCCATCGGTCTCCACCGAAACCGTTCCACACTTCTAGTTAATCGATGTATTCTTCGCCTGATTAATGAGTTAATATTTAGTGAATTAATTATTAATTAATTCACACCACTCTCACTAGTGTATCAATCAGCTAGACTAGATAAAATCTGTATATTTCAATCGTTGTCTAACCGAGTTAAACCGAACACAACTCCACCAAACTCGTCACATGAGTCAAAATTTACTCCCCCATGCAATAGCTCCATTAAACCCTTGAATAGCGTAATTCTTTTTGTTAGCCTTAGCTCCCATGTCATACATCTGTGCACTTAACTGAAGTGTTCCAAGAGAATAAGATAATGTTTAGAGTCCAAATATTATTAAGAGCTAATAATATTTGACATATCTATTTTTAGACTGGCAATCTAAAAATAGATTCCGCCCAATATGTCTAAAAATAGAAGTCCATCTATTTTTTCAACTTGACCAACCATCCACAAATAGCATCTTGCAACTCATAGAATATGATCGACATGTCTAAAAATAGACTTTGCGCCAAAAATATCCTGCGGGCCCACTTAGTGAAGGCGACTCTTTTCACTAAGCTCATCATCTTGTTAAATCTCAACAGAAACGTCTTGCTTCTATCTTTAGAAATAATACCACCTATGTAAAATATTTCCCTACAAGACTTTCATAGAATGCAATCAATGATTCTTTAGTAAAACTGACATAAGACTCTGACTCAAGATAACAGAAGGCTTGATGGATTAATAGAGACGTGACTTGAAGAACACTATCTCCCAAATGATTCATCACAAAGAATTTTCTAGGATACAATGTTGATACTAGCTAATGTATGAATTTTGGAAAAAGATGGTTTTTCAAGACACATGCAGACATAAGACCAGACCTGACCATGGTTGAGTAAATAGGAGAATTTCTCTCATTGAGTAGTATTTCCTGATAAAAAGGCAGGTGCTCAACTGTGCAAAGGGTATCATTGACAACTTGTATCAACTATGAAAAGGGTATCCTGTTTGGCCATAATTTTACTCATGGTGATGACTGTACAAACTCAGAGGTGAGAGGTTGGATGACTCAGACGCCTCTGAACAATTAGGACTGAAAATCGATAAGTGAAAGAGCAAGGTTTTAAACATATTTATAGATGTCGCGGGGCTTTGGAAACAAACGCAAATTAAATGCATGACTTGGCGCACAACGGACATATGTTATGACTGATGAAATGGCTCGCTTGCTAATGGGATCTAGCTCGCTTGATGGTGTCATTGATTGCATGTGTCACGGGTTGCTTACATCACGGTGGGATAACTCTGGGGTACGACAGACTCATTGTAGTTCTGCCCCTGTAGTGATCGTGAACCATCGATCATAGTCAACGAACTCTTGACAGGGTCAACTACGAAGGCACCCTCGGCGCTATACTCTGGGCTATTTGTGCCCGCGGGTTTCCTCTGATCATGATCAACTGCTTTTCTTTTAAATCCCGCTTGGTGAGTTACACGATGGTTAACCCGATGGTCAAACCCACCTTCACATCTCCACACATAATATTAATACACAAACATATAAAGCAAAAATTATTTTTTCAACATATAAAAATTTTACAATTGTTCATTTTCTAACATATATGTTTTTTTTTTTTTTTTTTTTTTTGGGTGTGTTTTGAGAAATATTTCAAAAGAAAATGCAAATGAGCCACAACAGAAGCTAAGATGGATGGCATAGAAGTAAAAATGGAACTTTTAAAGGATGGTTTAAAATCATACATGGAAGGTGTTGTATCTTAAGAGAAAATTCCTTGGCTCTGGAAAGGAATCAGTGCTTACGACATTTTTTTTAAGTGTGTCACAAAGTAATTATATTAGGTGGTCTTCGTTCAATCCTGTAGAGACCAATCCTATGATTTATTATATGAGTGCTAGGCTTTACATTTTTATTTTTATTTTTTTAAATAAAACACAGTAACTAGGAATTTAAATCATAATCATACAAGTTTGAAACTCGGTAAAATTAAATGAAGTATATAAAGTACATAAATTTAACTTCCTAACACATACATATATTTAACTTGATTATAGGCACAATGAAATCATCATAATTAAAAAAAATATAACTAACACAAGTAATGTTTACCCTTAGACAAGAACCAAACTTGACTTGCCACTGCTTGAGCTCCTTTTTGGTCATCTACCTCCAAGCCTAAATGTTGTCGTGCTTAGTACGAATGTAATGACCCACCGGTTGACCTCCCAGCCTACTCCTTGGGTACTCTCCTTCCCCACGGACCCCCGAGCTGCAATGGGGTTGTAAAACGAAGGAATGTGCTAGCTGATAGAGGTGAGCCCCTCTTGGCTCAAGATTCCCCTCTCTATAATACTCTATCCCACCAAACTCACTATAGCTCGTAACCACTCAAAATGACATAATCTCCTCCATCCAACAATAGGGTAAACCAAAAATTCCTTTTCCCTTCCATTTCCCTTTCTTTTATAGAAGGCTTCATAGGTGACACTTAGATTTTCATGCATAAATAATTAATTTTTATTAACTTAAAATTTGATTATTCACCCACCCATGTGTCACCCTCTCATCAAGACTCTCCAAAAATAATTTACTTAATTATTCATTTAAAATAGTATTTTTCCTCAACCCAACAAGACTTCCTATTTCTTCTCCTAGTTGTCTCTTGATTCCCCCTTTTCTACTCCTTAATTTGTGTTTATAACTGAAGTGAATTGATAAGTCTCAGATTTGGTCCCCTATCCTACCTCAATTTGCCTTTATGATGAATATTCTTATGTTGGCTCTTGCCACATGGAAGTTCTCTAAATTTCTCAAATTTTAATTTATTAATCTTATTTTAATTCACTGCCCTCTTCTCTTAATGAAGTTTTTAATAAATTTTTCTACTTAACTCTATGTCCCTCCTTCCCCCTTTTTGCCTAATTAAGTCTTATGTACTTAATATTTTGTTTTAACATGGAAATGGTAGAGTTATCATGTTAAATTATTTTATCTCTTTCTATTCCTCCCTTACCCTAAGTTTTATTCTTGATTTAATTCCTTTGGTTCTAACATCCTATATCACTTGATATGAATAGTTGGATGTTCATATATTGATTATACTTACTAGTTTCTTTAACGATGTCGAGGGTGTCAAGCTGGTCATGCCCTTCAAGAACTTCCATTCGAAGTTCCAAGGGTGCCATGCCTAAGAATTTATTTATGATACCAGGGGTGCCAAGTCGGTCGTGCCCTTCAAGAACTTCTCTTGAAATTCCAAGGGTGCCACACCACTTGCCCTTCAAGTATCCAGTGGTTACAAGGGAAAATTATATGTGCAACGCCAGAGACCCCTATCATCTCGTATGTTGCCTACTATAGTGAGACTAATGGTGCTGGGGATCAAGGAATCTGCCTTGATGCGTGCCCCCCAGAAAATCCTCGTGAGCGAACCAAATTAGGGACCTACCCTCACGACATCGTGATCTTCAAGGCAACGGTACTTCGACCTTTCCAGCCTAATTCACGGCGGGAGGCTAGCGGGTGAGATCAGGAACATTGTTCCAACCCTCCCATGTTGTTCCATCCAATTGTACAACCCCATCACCCATATGTGAGTCATTCGGCCAAGCAACTAACATGTTCCTGCAACCACTGACATATCATCAGAGTGTATTAATTTCTATCAAACCAGATGTTGCCAGCTCATCATATGCGAGTGCCTCTGGTGGTTTCCTATCATACTCAATAATCATCAGTAACAAGGTTTCTCATTGTTAGTCATTATCATAATGGCAACATCAACATGGTCGTCATTCACATCGTTGTTCATTTAAATCAGAACTAATGTAAGTAGCTACCATAGGGAACACATCCATCATGGTTATCATAATCATAACATCAATAGGAAATTAGCATATCCATCAAAGCCATCATCATTGTAACATCAATAGAAAACATACCTGTCCATCAAGTCTATCATCATCACGATATCAATAGAGAACATACATATCCATCAATGATGTCATCATCCCAGTATCAATCAAGAACATACATAACCATCAAATCCACTAATAATAGAGTCATGTGTCTGGATCCTCAACCTGAGGTCCTCAAAAAATAAAGTATGAAGGATCAGTGTCCATTAACCAAAGTGGGGCACTACATTCACCCCCTCTTAATGATGGACTTCGTCTCGAAGTCCTTAGATTAGGAAAGGAAATTAAGACAGGGATGCATATCCTTAATATCCTCTATTAAAATCTTACTATCCTCATTGTGACAAGTATCCTCAGTTTTTAAATCAAGCAATTTCTCCCTAATTTTGTCCATTAAGGAATACCAAAATATTTGAGGTCATACTTAACACATCTTCCATCTTCTTTATAGTTCCCTTTACGCAAGTAATATAGACATCATATTTACTTGTTAACTTTGATTACCTCCCTTATATAGTGTTTAAAAGGTCTTGGGTGATTGTTTGTCGCATGCTTTGGCAATCAAGCCCCGCAATTATATTTTATCATTCTTGATGCCAATGCTTTTAGGGCACACAACGTCATTCAACTATGTATAATATGTGTATGGATATGCCTAATACATTACATTAATATTTATTTTGTAAAAAATGTGGACTACTTGGGAACCATTAGTTTGTATAAACAACATCCCCAAGTAGACAGTATCTACAACTGATATATGTTTATTTCTCATATATTAGCACAATTGATTTCTTATGAAATTTAAAATGATCATAATTATATATGTTAACGTCTATCACCACGAAATATCTCCCAAGAGAATGTAACATTAGTGAGTGATTCAATAACTCAAACCACAAGTGTAATGAACCTATGTCAAGGTGCATCAATTCTTCTTGTGAATTAATCTCAACTACATCCTTACACCACTCAGGTTTAATTACTAAAATGGCTTTTAGGCTAGGAATCGTCACATAGTAGATATCTTTTAACATGATAGCCTTAATATCGTTATATGATAAAGCTCCAACAAAAATAAATAAAACCATACAAGTATATGATAGGCTCCAAAAACTAGCACTCAATATCAACCTATATCAAATTAGTAATAATCCTTTTTAATTTCCTAGCTGTCACATATTTGAACCTAAGAGTATGGTAATTATCAATTTCAAAGTGTCTAATCATCATAATCACCTAAGCTAAACTCCTTCATGTATCACATGCATGGCATGTCTCTACCGTGCAATTGTTGAATAATAAGCAATTGCATGTTCCCTCTTCTTCTCCCATAAAGGAATCGCATGAAAATTTAATTCAATACATTTATTCCCTGACGTGTGTGTGTGTGTGTATATATATATATAAAGAGAATGTAAGTAATCTCTGAGTCATTATTGGGTCTATCAACATGTCCCTAGGTGTTCCAAATCACTTGTGATGGCTAAGCATTCCAAAAACCACTATGTCATGAACCATATTGTTTTATAGTAAAGGGGTATAATCATATGAGATTGACTAACTAGGTGAAGAACCATGCACATGCACACATACTTATGGCCTTCCTTTGGCAAAAATATTTGGTAAAACTATATAAATACTAAAAACCTAATATAAGAAAAGCGATAGGCTGTCATCTAGGATTTCTCAAAATGAAAGGATGAAACATGTTTGTTATTGTTCTCGTCATTATTTTGTCCCAGATATGAAATGAAACTCTAACCCTCAAGAGTTCTTGTTTAATTTCAGGTGATGATTCATCTTAGAAGGAATCGCCTCCAAGTAATCTTTAGGTTGACATATTTTCCATCCATATTCTTAGGTCATCATACTCTATTTTCATGGGCTCTAGACTCAATAATTGTTTTCAATATTATGTATTGCTATCAATCTATTGGTATTGGATTCCTGCGTGAATGACTATCTTTTTGCATTGACTCTTATCAATTATATAAAGGATCTTGATTCGCTTTCAAAGAGTGTAAATTTTTCTTGCCATAATTTAGGAAACCAACATCCTTACCAACGTAATTATCAATTTACACTCTAGTACTCATATCTCATAAGGAATTTACTACTTTAATATTATTATTAAATAACATAACTTATTTGTCAAGTATCACAATATGTATGATTTACTAAATTTTAAAGGTACATTTAATATCCATGTACACTCCATTCTAACTTTCAGATATGCATTAGCCATGATGCAAATATATTAAATTGATGAAAGTGTTGCAATATATCACTTTGCCTAACCCTAGATTTATGGATAGAGTATTATAAGACTATCCACTTTAATTTAAGTGAACCTATAATTACTTTGAAATCTATTTTTATGTTTCATTTTCTTTAGAATTTTACAATATTTATTCTATAACAAGTGTTGCTCCTTGTCATTTAATTTAGAAATTAAGATATGGAAAAAATGCTTAAAATTTATAACCTATATTGACCAATGTCAAATTAATAATGGTTAATAGTAAAATCCAATCTTACAGTTTTGATTTCACATAAAATAATAAATTGATATGTGAAGTGGATAGATCAATTAATTTTCTCACATACAAGTACTTGCATAACTTTTGGTGGGTTATCCACATTAGTAAGTCTACCTAAATATTGGTGGGTAATAAACACTCAGTCTACAGCATTTTGGTTTTAATTCTATCTGAGTATTGGGGAAAACATAAATAATGGAGGGAAGTAACTCCTCAAAAAAAAAATATTTATTTATTTATTTATTTATTTTAAATGAGAAAGTGAGTTTAATATAATGAAATAGAAGATTATTTTCATTAGTGAACCATCAACATCTGGAATCCCGCTACCCTTTTCAAGTATGCAAGCTGTTTTCTAGATTCTTGCTAGGATTTTACTGTCATAATAGCTTTTCAAATCTTTCTGGTAAACTTGATCTGCGTTCCTGGTCATGTAAAACCCATAATTTAGTAGAAATTGCTCTTGCAAAAAGACATTTCACTTCATATCCTTTATATTGTGATTCGGTTCTTGATGCAGAGCACTTTGCAGTGGACATTAATCAAATTTCTTTTATTATTATTTTACATTTAACCAACATCAATTTGTGTTTGAAATGCATGCCGAGTGCTTGAAAGAATGCCTAAACAAGATGTTGTGACATGGAATGTAATCATTTTTGGTTATTCTATAATGGTCAACCTGTGAAGCATTGTAGTTTTCTATGAAGTGCAGCTCTAGGTAAGTAAGCACGAAATGTTTCGGTGTATGGATTTTTGTTGTTGTAGTTAATAACTATAGTGACCTGACAACAAGTTCTTGCATTTTTTAACAACAGTAATTCCTTGCAATAGGTATTTGCAGATTATCCTTTATGTATAATCATTTACCTGATTTCTTACGGTCGAAATTTTCTTTTCTAGCGGCAAATGGACATGCTAAGAGATTTTTAGGTTTACAGTATAAAAGCACAGGTAGCAATTTGTTCTTGCCTTCACTCTTAGTTTTACATGTCTATAACTAAATTTCTTTTATGTGGGGTTGGCAAGCATCAGCATATGAGAAGAAGTCCAGTAGTTTTTTTTTTTTTTTTTTAATGGAATACACAAATTTCTTTTATGAGAGGTTAGCAATCATCAACATATGAAAAGAAGTCCAGTAATTTTTGTTTTGAATACACATCTGAGGAAACCTTTAGGGTAATTCCCCTCATTTCGAGGATGGTATTTGGATGAGGATGGTATTTGGAGTAAATCGGCTAGTTGCAGTTTTGGCAACCTAATCCTGTGGGGACATTGAGTGAGGCCCAATAATCTACAGAGGCAGCTAGCCCTGGACTTGACACCGTGACCTTGTGCTTTTAAATGACAGCACTCAACCATTTGAACTATCCCACTGGGCTAATTCAAAGTTATAAACTTGGTTTTCTAAGAAAATTATTTGATATTTCTGAGGCAGTTCAGTCAGGTTAGAGCTAATTTTACTTGGAGGGACATGCGGCATCTTTATATTATTTTCACTCTTTAAGTGAACGTTGTGCTTAACATACTAAATAGGAAAAAAAAAATTTTCTACCGGGCTAAAGAAGAATCCGTATGACCAGTTTTATTGGCTATTGAAACAGGCTCAAATGAAATCTCATCCTCATCTAGAAAGCTTAGGTGTTTGAGTATTTGTTGTTATCTTTAGATGCTGCTAAGTGCATGCTCTTATCAAAAATCATGTCTGATTTTAGATATCTATGTTTTCTTTGGTAAGATTTGAATTCTAAAGTCTGTCGTAATGGGAGAATTCCAAAAAAGTATCTCCTATGTCCACACAAGAGATTACATTTGAAGAGCTCCAAAAGGTGATCGTATCTTGAGTTTAAGCCATTAGATGCTTCCATCTTAAAAGGCATTTGAATTTTCTTATTGTTGTTTGTTCTAAGTAATTATAATACCGACTGCATAGGTGAACCTTTTTACATGGCAATATGCATTTCTGGAAATATCTAAATTTACAAAGGCAAACAGGTAAGTTGATCTGGGATTGCATTTACCTTCACAAGTTTGGTTATTTTGGATGAGCTAGGAAGTAAGAGAATTGGGCAAGTAGAGATTGTTGAATGGAAAAGGATGCATTGTCTATTCTCAACCAGCCTGTCAACTTGATATTTTGAATAAATACCAGTCAAGCTGCGTAAAATATGAATCATTGTTATTCATGTACAACATTAACATCCTTGTTGCACACAAGTTTTACATTTACAATCAGGCAGTCCAAGCACCGGGATGCCAATGAACTGAATAAATTGACTGACTTATGACAATTATTCATCTGGTTACGTTCTTGTCAAAGCTACCCCAATCAATCCCTAATCTAGTTTGGAAATGTATAGATAACAGAGGAAAACATGAACTATCAGTCCAGTTGAAGAAATCCAAGCCATGACAATGACCTTTCTCCGAGGCTAAAGGAACTTCTAGGTTGGAAATTTAATAGCAAACGAATTGAGCACATGATAATTCATGTTCGGTGCTGAAAAGTGTGCTGCATATATAGTACATTTTATTTTGATTTTTGGAGCTATGATATTTTGTAGCAAATGTTATTCATTAGGATATCAAGCAAAAGAATGTCCTTGCCAATGCTGACTGCAAATTCAAAATTTGTGACTTTGGCTTAGCAAGAGTTGCCTTCAGTAACATTCCCACGACAATCTTTTGGACTGTATGGGTTTGTACACCTTTTTTTATTTTTTATTGACAGTTCATCATTGAATTATTTTGGTCAATAATTGTTATTTTATATCATACCTATTTGAATTTATGTCTTCACTTTAGGCAACGTGCTAGCTGTGTTTGAAATTACAACACTATGGTTTGCAGGATTATGTTTCTACACCATGGTATTAGTCTCCTGAGTTATGTGGTTCCTTTTTCTCGAAGGAATCCAAAAATGTGTAAATCGTGCCCTAACATCACAAGTTCATCAAAATTGGACCACTGTGGCCTCAGCAAATGCTCATTATCTCAAAGGAATCAACAAATGTGTAAATCGTACCCTAACATGATCCAGATTGCAATGAAGGTGCTACATAAAGCAAAGCCTAAGTAAATATGTGAATAAATGCAAGTTCAATCAACAAATAAATGCAGACAGGTAAAGTCTCCTTTAGTGAACCAAACAAAACAAAAGTGGAAAGATCCTTTGGTAAATTTTTATAATAAGCAGAAACAAAATGTAGCTGAATATCAAAAATCTGTTGAAACATAATTAGTATTTATTTAATGCAGCGCTCAATACAATTATTTTTATTCAAAGCAGCTATGACAGTTAAGCTGTAAGTTCTCAAAGTATGTTTAGCACCAGGATTCATCGTTTTGTATCCAGAGCCTGCATTTCAAAGGAATTTGTCGTTTCGATCATTCCTATGAAATCTTTAACTGAATTGAAAAATGCACCGACATGAATATCGGAGTCCCTCTCAGAAAATTATGCCAGGTAAAAGAAACAAACATAAATACCGGCCTCGAAATTTAAAGATTCACGCCAGAACACGAATATTTTCGGTTTTCAAACTGACTTGCAATTTTAAAGATTCTAGGAACGTTTGAAGACTTGGGCCAAAAAAATGTGAACATGAACACTTTCGGTTCTCAAATGGACTTGTAAATTTAAATATTCTTCCAAGTAAAATTAAAGGAATTATGCCAGAAAAGACACGAATACGAATATTTTCGATTCTCAATCTGACTTGAGAATTTAAAGATTCTTCAGAGTAAAAAAAATCGGTTCTCGTAACGAATTGAAATTTTAAAATTCTTTCGAGTAAAATTTAAAATTAAATTCAAATGGACTGAGAAAGAAAATCTACAGGTGAATTTGTAAAACAGCTTTAAAGGCAATGCAAGGGAAATTTCCAAGCACCGCAAGGTTATGTCCAAACCAGGAATTTAAATCATGCCACAGTTCACCTTCTTTTCCATTACGCATACTCCAACTGCCGTTTTTAAACACTGAGAACAAGTTCTGGTTGCCAATGCCAACAAGCCTTCTAATTACGATTCTTTCCTTCAAAGTTGTCTCAACACGAATGACTTGCCAAAGGGGAAATTATTCCATGCCCACATCATTCAAACGAGCTTTAATTCAGACATGGTGTTGGACACGAAACTCGGGACGTTGTATGCAAAGTGCGGCTTTTTGGCAGATGTCCGCCAAGTGTTTGACAAAATGCCGAAGCAAAATGTGGTCTCTTGGACTGCGTTGATTGTGGGGTATGCTATGCATGGGTGTGGCCGGGAGGCTTTTCAACTTTTTAAACGGATGCGACATTGTTGTGTGAAGCCAAATCGTGTCACCTTCCTTGGTGCTCTGTCTGCATGCAGTAATGCAGGCTTGTTGGAGGATGGTTGGCAATGTTTTAATAGCATGGTGCGAGATTATGGCATCAAACCCGATGTTGAACACTACGGCTGCATAGTATATCTTCTTGGCTGCTCTGGGCACCTGGATGACGCATATGACTTTATCAACAAAATTCCAATAAAACCAGATAATGTTGAGTGGGGATCTTTGCTTAGTGCTTGTAGAATCCATACCAACGTAGAGCTAGCAGAGTGTGTAGCACAGCATCTTTTTGTGTCTGATCAAAAAATTTTGCCCATTATGTATTGCTCTCGAATATTTATGCAGCTGCTGGCAAGTGGGATGGCATAGAGGAAGTGAAAAAATTGATGAGAGAGAGGGGGGTAAAGAAGATTCCAGGGCATGGTTATGATAAAAAATTTCTAAGGAGAAATCTCTACAAGAAGAAGAATTGTACAGCAACCAGCAGAAGGTTCCAGAGATCCATATATATATATATATATATATATGTTAAAGTTAATTTATCAAATTACTTTACAAATTGTATGATCGAATGGTTAGTTATAATCTTATAGAACCAAAACATAATCAAGACAGTTTTTAAGTCAACAAACACTACAAAACTCATGGCTCACAAAAAAATAATACAAGAAAAACCTTAATACTTTTTGGGTCTATAGGTCCTAGAGGTTGAACCTTTGCTCTAATATCAAGTGTAGAGACTAATCCTATGATTTACTAGATGAGCGTTAGGCTTTACATTTTTTATTTTTTATTTTAAATAAAACACAGTAACTAGGAATTTAAATCATAATCATACAAGTTTGAAACTCGATAAAATTAAATCAAGTATATCAAGTACATAAATTTAACTTTCTAACACATACATATATTTAACTTGATTATAGGCACAATGAAATCATCATAATTAAAAACAATATAACTAACACATGTACCGTTTACCCTTAGACAAGAACCAAACTTGACTTGCCGCTGCTTGAGCTCCTTTGTGGTCGTCTACCTCCAAGCCTGCATGTTGTCGTGCTTAGTCCGAATGTAATGACCCACCGGTTGACCTCCTAGCCTACTCCTTGGGTACTCTCCTTCCCCGCGGACTCTCGAGCTGCAATGGGGTTTTACAACAAAGGAATGTGCTAGCTGATAGAGGTGAGCCCCTCTTGGCTCAAGAGCCCCTCTCTATAATACTTTATCCCACCAAACTCACTATAGCTCGTAACCACTCAAAATGACATAATGTCCTCCATCCAACAATAGGGTAAACCAAAAAGTCATTTTCCTTTCCATTTCCCTTTATTTTATAGAAGGCTTCATAGGTGACACTTGGATTTTCATGCATAAATAATTAATTTTTATTAACTCAAAATTTGATTATTCACCCACCCATGTGTCACCTTCTCATCAAGACTCTCCAAAAATAATTTACTTAATTATTCATTTAAAATAGTATTTTTCCTCAACCCAACAAGACTCCCTATTTCTTCTCCTATTTGTCTCTTGATTCCCCCTTTTCTACTCCTTAATTTGTGTTTATAACTGAAGTGAATTGATAAATCTCAGATTTGGTCCCCTATCCTTCCTCAATTTTCCTTTCTGATGAATATTCTAATGTTGGCTCTTGCCACATGGAAGTTCTCTAAATTTCTCAAATTTTAATTTATTAATCTTATTTTAATTCACCACCCTCTTCTCTTAATGAAGTTTTTAATAAATTTTTCTACTTAACTCTATGTCCCTCCTTCCCCATTTTTGCCTAATTAAGTCTTATGTACTTAATATTTTGTTTTAACATGGAAAGGGTAGAGTTAAAGAGGAGAGGAATAACCTGTTTTTGAGTTTTTGTTAATAACCCCACTCAAAAACTCAAAAACAGGTTATTCCTCTCCTCTTTAATCTACTTCACCTGTATGGATTCTCTCTTTAAAAGGGTAGAGTTATCATGGTAAAATATTTTATCTCTTCCTATTCCTCCCTTACCCTAAGTTTTATTCTTGATTTAATTCCTTTGGTTCTAACATCCTATATCACTTGATATGAATAGTTGGATTTTCATATATTGATTATACTTACTAGTTTCTTTAATGATGTCGAGGGCGTCAAGTTGGTCATGCCCTTCAAGAAATTCCATTCGAAGTTCCAAGGGTGCCATGCCTAAGAATTTATTTATGATACCAAGGGTGCCAAGTCGGTCGTGCCCTTCAAGAACTTCTCTTGAAATTCCAAGGGTGCCACACCACTTGCCCTTCAAGTATCCAGTGGTTACGAGGGGAAATTATATGTGCAACGCCAGAGACCCCTATCATCTCGTATGTTCCCTGCTATAGTGAGACTAATGGTGTTGGGGATCAGGGAATCCGCCTTGATGCGCGCCCCCAAGAAAATCCTCGTGAGCGAACAAAATTAGGGACCTGCCCTCATGACATCGTGATCTTCAAGGCGACGGTACTTCGACCTTTCCAGCCTAATTCACAGCGGGAGGCTAGCGGGTGAGATCAGGAACACTGTTCCACCCCTCCCATTTTGTTCCATCCAATTGTACAGCCCCATCACCCATATATGAGTCATTCGGCCAAGCAACTAACATGTTCCTGCAACCACTAACATATCATCAGAGTGTGTATATATATATATATATATCAAGTTCCAAATTGAACTTATAATTTCAAAGACAAAATATTAATTTCTATCAAACCAGATGTTGTCAGCTCATCATATGCGAGTGCCTCTGGTGGTTTCCTGTCATACTCAATAATCATCAGTAATAAGGTTTATCATTGTTAGTCATTATCATAATGGCAACATCAACATGGTCGTCATTCACATCAGTGTTCATTTGAATCAGAACTAATGTAAGTAGCTACCATAGGGAACACATCCATCATGGTTATCATAATCATAACATCAATGGGAAATTAACATATCCATCAAAGCCATCATCATTGTAACATCAATAGAAAACATACCTATCCATCAAGTCTATTATCATCATGATATCAATAGAGAACATACATATCCATCAATGATGTCATCATCCCAGTATCAATAAAGAACATACATAACCATCAAATCCACTAATAATAAAGTCATGTGTCTGGATCCTCAACCTGAGGTCCTCAAAGAATAAAGTATGAAGGATCAGTGTCCATCAACCAAAGTGGGGCACTACATTCACCCCCTCTTAATGATTAACTTCGTCCCGAAGTCCTTAGATTAGGAAAGGTAATTAAGACAGGGATGTATATCCTTAATATCCTCTATTAAAATCTTACTATCCTCATTGTGACAAGTATCCTCAGTTTTTAAATCAAACAATTTCTCCCTGATTTTGTCCATTAAGGAATACCGAAATATTTGAGGGTCATACTTAACACATCTTTCATCTTCTTTATAGTTCCCTTTACGCAAGTAATATAGACATCATATTTACTTGTTAACTTTTCTTACCTCCCTTATATAGTGTTTAAAAGGTCTTGGGTGATTGTGTGTCGCATGCTTTGGCAATCAAGCCCCACAATTATATTTTATCATTCTTGATTCCAATGCTTTTAGGACACACAACATCATTCAACAATGTATAATATGTGTATGATATGCCTAATACATTACATTAATATTCATTTTGTAACAAATGTGGACTACTTGGGAACCATTAGTTCGTATAGACACCATCCCCAAGTAAGTAGACAATATCTACAACTTATATATGTTTATTTCTCATATATTAGCACAATTGATTTCTTATGAAATTTAAAATGATCATAATTATATATGTTAACATCTATCACCACGAAATATCTCCCAAGAGAATGTACCATGTGAGTGATTCAATAACTCAAACCACAAGTGTAATGAACCTACATCAAGGTGCATCAATTCTTCTTGTGAATTAATCTCAACTACATCCTTACACCACTTAGGTTTAATTACTAAATGGCTTTTAGGCTAGGAATCGTCACATAGTAGATATATTTTAACATGATAGCCTTAATATCGTTATATGATAAAGCTCCAACAAAAATAAATAAAACCATACATGTATATGATAGGCTCCAAAAAATAGCACTCAATATCAACCTATATCAAATTAGTAATAATCCTTTTGAATTTCTTAGCTGTCACATCTTTGAACCTAAGAGTATGGTAATTATCAATTTCAAAGTGTCTAATCATCATAATCACCTAAGCTAAACTCCTTCATCTATCACATGCATGGCACGTCTCTATCGTGCAATTGTTGAATAATAAGCAATTGCATGTTCCCTCTTCTTCTCCCATAAAGGAATCGACATGAAAATTTAATTCAATACATTTATTCCCTAACGTGTGTGTGTGTGTGTGTGTGTGTGTGTGTATAATGTAAGTAATCTCTGAGTCATTATTGGGTCCATCAACATGTCCCTAGGTGTTCCAAATCACTTGTGATGGCTAAGCATTCCAAAAACCACTATGTCATGAACCATATTTTTTTAAAGTAAAGGGGTATAATATTATGAGATTGACTAACTAGGTGAAGAACCATGCACATGCACACATACTTATGGCCTTCCTTTGGCAAAAATATTTGGTAAAACTATATAAATACTAAAAACCTAATATAAGAAAAGTGATAGGCTGTCATCCAGGATTTCTCAAAATGAAAGGATGAAACATGTTTGTTACTGTTCTCATCATTATTTTGTCCCAGATATGAAATGAAACTCTAACCCTCAAGAGTTCTTGTTTAATTTCAGCTGGATGATTCATCTTAGAAGGAATCGCCTCCAAGTAATCTTTATGTTGACATATTTTCCATCCATATTCTTAGGTCATCATACTCTATTTTCATGGGCTCTAGACTCAATAATTGTTTTCAATATTATCTATTTCTATCAATCTATTGGTATTGGATTCCTGCGTGAATGACCTGATGAATGGTGCTGCTACCTGTTGGTTAATCATTTACTTTCATCACGAGTACTAAAGCAGGAAATACACTGGAAAATCACAGCAAGCAAAGTCAAATTCATTAACCTCCCTCATCATTTTTTCCCCTCAAGAGTTTTACTAATTTCCCCAAAAGTACTAAGGTACTTTGAGATCAAAGGGGCTCAAGGCATTTCCTTGACTTCTGGAGGGACCGGACCCTCGGCCTAATGATCAAAAGACCTAAGCACTTGAAATAATCCATCATTGATTATCTTTCATTTTTAACTTTTTCCTAAGTAAAATCCTATTTTACTTAGGAAACTGATGCAACATTCCATAAAATTCCTCAAAACAACTTGTTATTCTAAGTTTAAGTGTTGAAGATAAAAATGTGCAATTTACTTCATAAGTTTTCACTTTCTTGGATATACAAAGATGTTTTGATTTTCCTTGTCCTTTTTCATGCTAACACCTAGCTCTATTATATTAAATCCTTAGTGAAATCACTTTTTCCTATGTATATAACTCCCTTTTCTAATAAATATCCCCAAAACCCTCTTATTATAATGTTTTACCAAAGCATATATAGTCCCGCACATTTAAATACCCCGCTTTATAAAACCCTTTGGTAAAACTCTAACCTTATATATACATTCCGCCCCTATGATGAATTAATTATATTAATTTATTCATCGTATAATAAAATATATGAAGAAAAACGTTAAACACATAACATATGTGTTTAACACCAAAAACAAGAAAAGATTACGACTGAATCCCGCGCCACCATACTCAGCATTCCACGTGGTAGTCCACATGGCCAAACCCCGCCGCAAATCATTTTATAAAATTCACGGGGTTAATTAGTCATTTGGACTAATTAACAACCATTCCCGCCTATTAGCTTCTCCCCGGGGTGATTAAATTACACGTCAAAGCTTGTTTAAACCTCGACGGGCCCACTTTCCAAACCGCACAAGTTTCCCTTTCCTCCAGCCGTCAGATCATTCCTCCATTGATTAACGGTCCCGATCAATCCCGCTGCCCATCGCATGTGAGTTTTTTAGCCAGCGGGGAATGAGCGGGTTTGACTATTCAGCATTCCACGTGGCAAGCAGCCTGTGGAATCGCTGCCATTGCGATTTTTACTGCCTTCCTCCATAAGCGGTGCGGGCTCACCGCTTACCGCTTATCGAATACCGCCGGTCCCACTCCCTTACGTCACCCCGTACGTCGAATGACGTCATCACCTCGAAAACGACAAAAACCCTTTTGACTTGTTTTTAAGCCATTTTTTCGCGTTTTTTTAGTTATTTTGGTTTTCGAAAGAGACTAAGCTCCCGCTGCAAATTTCAAAATTCACTGCAAATACACCAAATTACTCAGAAATTGCGCTGCGCCCGTGTTGAAGAACGTTCCTGCCATTGTCCATTACCTGTTGAAGAACCAGTTTCCATTAAAAAACAGGTATTTATCATTCCGCACCCCGACCGCAAGTTAAGCTTAGTTTCTTGTGTTTTTCTCTGAAAAAGTGGTTAAAAATCCTCTCTGAGTCCTCATTGAAGAGTTAAAACCTGTGAATTTACTTCCCAAACCTGCAATTTGTCCCAATTTTTTCTTTTTTCCGATATCCCGTCCGGTCTATAAGAAAAACTGAAACCTCCATTTTGAATCCACAAGAACCAAAATGGAGGCCCCTACTGCTCTAAACGTCACTCCTTTGAATGCTCCTCACCGAGACCTAGACTACTTGCCTCTCATAGATGAAGATTTCCAAATAAAAGACCTGCATTTCGATGAAATTCCCCGTTTGAGTTTCTGTCGCTGCAGAGACGAATACTCAAAGGGGCAAGATCTTATAGGGTTGTGGGAATCCAATCTCCCAAGGTATTTCATTCCTACAGTTCACGTTTTCCCTGAAATCATTCATTATTGTCATGCAAATTATGATCCCATACAAAGAGTTGTATTAGCTCCTGATCAAAGTGTTTTGTTCCCTATAACACCTCAGGCTATCAATGCTATGTTACAATTTGAGCCAGAACAAGAATTAGCACCTCTATCCATGGAAGGGCTAATTGAGAAAACCAGACTGTTAACTCCAGAGAAATTGAAAGAAATGTGTCAGTACTTCATGTTACCTGAGCATCAGCCAAAAGGGACTCCCCCCTATGGTTTTTACTTTTTCAATCAATTGGGAAGGCTTATTGTGAATGTAATATCCTTTGTCTTAGGATTCAATACCAGTGAGTATGTTGACGAGATAACTCTGGCTTTGTTATCTATCTTCACCCCTGGACAGCCTCCTGAGATTAAGTATGACTATGCTTCCTTCATTGCCAACAAAATCCATGATCAATTTTTAAGGCTAGATGATGAAAAAGTGTTCAAGTACTCCTCAGTTATTTATCACCTCATAATTTTCTATCACTCAGACAAATTCCCTTTCCCTGTTCAGAAACTTGATGCTAAAGGTAATCCCAGGTCTGTTATTTTTTGGTCCCCCATCATTCATTTGTCCTCTGATTCTCCCTACTCTTATTCAGAATTCATTGATCAATTTGTACATCCTGCTACAACCTTGTTAACAGGAGTTTCTCCCCCCAGGCTTAGTACCGAGATAAGAAAGACCCTGCAATTGTCAAAAAGTTACAAAGTTGGGGATTGGTACTTGTACCAAAACCATACAGTTATCAGGATTTATGGATGTGAATTACATCCATTCAAGTTACCCAGATATGTACCAATGAGAATTTTTGCTTTGGAATACTTTAGACAGATGAATAACTCAGATGTAATCCATTTTTGCAATGTAAAGAAGAAAGCACAGTTAAGGATCAAAAGCCAGTTAGGTCCTTTCATTTGCAATTCTAGAGAAGCTGAGAGAGATGCAGAACTTATATTAGAGAGAAAATTCCAGACATCTTTCCGTTGGGTCCCTTATGACCCCTTTGGTTTCATTTGTGAAAGAATGTTAAAAAATAAGTCATCTCCTTATATACATCACAGAATTCCTGACATAGAACAGTATGCAAATCAAGATGAATGGGTTAAAGGAACACTTATTGAAGAGGGAAGTGGAGCTGACAAATTGAATAAACTTATGAAAGATGCTGAGAAGAAATTTGAACTAGAAACATATGATCAAATGCAGGTACCCTATATCGGCACATCTTCAACAGCCACTCTACAACAAGCTATACAGGAAGACAGCCCATCATTAACAGCAGAGCCTAAAGGTAAAGGAAAAGAACCTATAGTTCAGGTCATTGAAACCCTGGTCATGGCAGAAAAATCACAGAGTTCCAAAACACCAGAACAATCTAAAGCTTCTGAAACACCAGCAAAGCAAATCCAAGCTCCAGAGATGCAAACTCCACTGAATGTGGAAATAGGGAAAAAGAGGTCAGCTCCAGATACCACACCTTCAAAAGAAGCCCCACAAGTCTATCAAGCTAAAAAACATAAATCTGATCTACCTCCAGATGTAGAGATCATAGATGAAATATTTGATGATGGCAGGGAAGATAGTCAGCAAACAGGTACAGCAAGTGAAACAAATATAAGCCAGAAAGGGATACAAAAGCAACTGAGCACTGAAGTATCTTCTTTCAGACCGCCCAAGACAGGTACTGGAGACATAAAGAAAACCTTCATTGATATCAAAACAAGGAATGAACCATTAAAAATGAAGGTCTATGATCAGTATATGAAGATGGCTCCTCACAATCAGCAAAGGTTAATGTCAGCATTTGATCTTTCACAAGGTAAAATGCAAATGAGCCACTTCAAAGCTAAAGTGCCAAAGCCAACTTCAGCAACAGATTACATCAGAACCAATTTTGAAGTGTTAGCAAAGGATATCCATCCCTTGGATCAGATAGAGCTTCATAGGCAAACAGGGGAAATGGTTTATTCCACTCTCACCAACAAAGCCATGGCAGCTTTAACACTACAAGATGCCTTGAATAATACTGCTGCAACATTGAAAATTGAAAGGGCCTCCTCACAGGCCAAGGACAATAGAATAAAGTCTCTGGAAGAGATCATTATTGGTTTGGGTCACAATCCCAAAGACACTAAAGGTATTGAGGCACTGATAAAAAAGAAAGAGGATGATATAGCTGCACTGAGAAAACAGTTGAAAATACCAGCCTCAAGGCACCCCCAGACACAAGAAATAATAAAAGGAAATTCACAAGAAGAAATGATGGAGTTGCTCTTAAACTTGACAGAGCGACTAAATGAAACCGAGAAGGAGCTGGAAAAGGCATTGCAGGAACAGGAAATTCTCAAACAGGCTTCAGCAGCAGGTACTACAGGACAACAGGAACAATCATCTCAGGTGAAAATTTCTAATTTGAATTCTGATGATTTGATTAAACAAATGGAGAGTTTGCAGCTAAAGGTCACAGAACTCCAAGAAGTAAAATTACAATTAACAAAATTGGAGGGAAAATATGACACATCCAAAAAGACAGTAGCTGACAACCTCAGAGAAATAAAAAGGTTGGAAAAATTGGTTGAGGCTTTGCAAAAAGATCTTACACTGGAAAAGCCTCTGAATGAAATAAATGATATTCTTTGTGACAACATCATTAATTTAATAAGAGATATTTGGCCTTCCATTCAAGCTATTTTTGAACAGAATGAGTTAGTCAAGATAGCCCAGGAGGAAATAAACAAAACAAGACATGAATTAAGAGGCAAGCCAGAGCTAGCCCAGCAGCTCATTCAGTTTTTGAATTCAAGAACAAAACAACAGCTAGCATTGCTAGGAATTGATGACAGAACAGGTGTAGTTTTGGAGGCAAAGAGAATTTTTACAAAAAGAACTTTCATCCAAAATCTAGAAAGAAAGTGTAATGATATTTTGGTCGACATCAACGTTTTCAGAGAAAAATTTCAAGCTCTGCTGGACAGTGATTTGCCAAGTCCCATGCTCACCGAGGATCAAATAGTAGACTTGGAAACTTATGAGAAAAGAATCAAAGCTCATGCTAAACATATAGCTGTAAGTTCTACTAGTATAGGTTCTACTAGCTCATCAGAACCTACAGTACCAACTGGGAAGAGTATTTATGAAAAAGTGAGGAATCTGTTTTATCTGGAACATGAGTTAAAGTATCTATTTCCGAACGAGCCCACTTTTTATAAACTAACTGAAGCCGATGAAACTTTAAGGAAGCTCAGAAGAACAATGATACCAGATGATCAGTGGTGGAAGGAAATGATGGAAATTTTGTAAAAAATGTTGTCAGGACAAAAGTTTATCTTTACTATTAAGTAAATGGTAAAAAAAGAGTATCAGATAAAAGAGTATCAGATGAAAGAGTAAAGAATATCCGTGAGAAGTAAAAGTATTCAACAAGTCAAAGGAATACGCAAAGGACAGCACAAAGCCCTATTTAGAGCACTTATCCTTAGCACGTCCATGAAGAAAGGAACAGCACATCAGCCGTTACTCATTATTCTATTTTCGAGACCATGTGTCTCTTGTTTGTTGTAAATACACTTTAAGTCAGCCTGAATTCTTGGCTAGGATAGAGTAAGATTGTTAAGATTATTTTTGTATAAATAAGCCTTCAAATAGAGTTTTGAAGGGTGGATTCTATTACTCTGCTGTAACATTGAGGTTTTCGGAATAAAAAGCTTTTGGACAAATTTACTTGTGGCTTACTGGATGACGTTTTGAAGCACTGGACTTGTTGCAGGATTCATGTGTTGGACTTCAGTTCAATAAGTTTTCCAACCCTTGTTTTTACATTTTATATTAGTTTATGTTATCATCATATCCGTTTCTGAATAGTTTACATAAAGGATTGAAACAGAATTTGCTTAATTGTACTCTGTTTTCAAATGTGATTATTCTCTATGTTTTCTTCTGGATTAGTTATAAGCATGAATTCTTAATTGCTCATGTTTTGCTGATTCAATATTGTTGATTACTATAACAAAGAATCCTTCATTGCTCTTTGCTTGTAATCATTTCTCTTCTTCTTTTTGAATATGGTGAAAGATTCTTAGTTGCCTTTCATCCCTTCAAGACCATCCATCTACTTTAAATTTTAAAGGATTGTTCTCTGTCTAGCTATCTTGCCCTGTAATACCATCTTGTGTTCAGAAAAGAAATCCAGTAAAGCCATCCTTAGACTCCATAGCCCAATGGACTGAAAGCCCTCAACCTTGCCCTTAGTTTGTGGATTCCGCCATTTTCCCAAAACAAACTTTGCATCTATAACTAGCCTAAAATCATTCAAAAAACAAAGATAAATCATAAAGAGAGAGCCCTCTCTGGATGCAGATTGGCTAGATTCTGCATCTAAAAGATTGGTTTGTGGTTACCTCGGGTATACTTTCCTCTTACACAACTTCTAGGAAAACCTGAGTGATAACATAGTGGCGACCATACTGGGGACTGAATCATTTTATTGATACTATCGTTTGATTTATAATCTACAGACAGAGTCTGAATATCAGCCAGCAAGCCTTTGAAATTGCTTTTGCTATGCAATTGCAAAAGTAAATAAATGCTGTTTCAGTCTATCTCTGATTTAGCTTATAAGTTGAAATCTTAGTTTCAAATTTTTCAATCAGATTCTCTAGTTTAAACAGATCTTTGAGGAAATCTTAATCACATATCATTATTTCTTAAATAATTTGTAGAAGTTGTATTTATTTTTCAAGTAAAACCCAAAATTCAAAAACACATATTCTAAGAAAACTGGCTTCAGAAAGGATTCGACACACTAGGTCAAACCCTGACCCAAATCCACCACCAATTTTTGAAAATCCAAATCTGATCCCTAGGATTCTTAGAAGACAAGGAAGTCAAGAAAGTTCCGAAAGAGGAAGTCAGGAAAGTACAGGTAGTTCTAGACCACTCTCTAGATCTGCATCTTGTCCTGTGAAAATTATTTATATTGACGACGTTCCTTTTGACGCGAGGTTTGAAACATCTTTGTTTGTAAATTTTTCTGAGACTGAATTATCTAGGTTGATTCCAGATCCTTGGTTCATTGAAGAATTGCAATATAGATTTGTTTCGCATCATCTTGACAGAGAATTTCATAACTCCATTCAATCCGAACAAGCCTTTGAAGAAAGCTCAAACATTTCTGTAATAACTGAAGCATCTCCGAACTCAGCCACTTTTCAAACACCTGTCAGACCTCCATCTCCACCTGTTAGACCTCCATCTCCTCCTACTAGACCGGCTACTCTTGTTACTCCACTTTATCTTCCAATGGCCAATCGATATGCCCCTTTAATATTACCAGCTAACCCTCCAGCTTTACCACCAGACTACCAAAGTAAGATCACACCTTTTGACGGATCAGGTACCTACACAGCTCAACAACACACCAAAAGGATGACAGATTACTTTGAGTTTTATGAGATTGATACTGATGATATCCGTATGAGAATTTTTGTACAAAGTCTTACCGGAGAAGTTAGAACTTGGTTTAGAGCTCTCACCCCGAACAGTATTGCTGACCTAGAAGCTTTGTATAGGGCATTTTTGAACAGATGGGAGAAAAAGAAAGATCCTCTCCAGATCTTATCAGAATTTGAAAAATTAAGAAGAAGACCAAATGAAACCGTACCAGATTACATCATTAGATTTAATGAGTCATATCATGCAGTTCCTCTGAATCTAAGACCCCCACCTAATAACGTGTTGGTCAAATTCCCAGACGGTTTTGACTCTGAAATAGCTTATTCTCTTAGGGAAAGAGCTCCACAAACACTAGAGGAAATGCAGAGCATAGTGGTGAGCGTAGAAGCAAATCTGATAGAAAAACGAGCCAGAGAAAGAGCAGAGAGAATAATGCCTATGAAGGAAGAACCTTCAGCTTTTGAAAAGAAGCTGGATGTAATCATTAAAGGTATGGAAAGATTAGGTGATAGAGTGGAAACCATTGAAAGAAAGTCTGCTACTGATAACCAGAATGTTGCAAGAAACCCAAACTTTAGGAGGAATCTCAACCAAAATATTGGAAAGAATATCCCTGATCAAAACATTAGACCACCTTTCCAAGAAAACTTTGTTGAAGGTTCGACCTCAGAAGGACCTACAGAAGATGTAGAAATAAACAATGTCAATGAGGACAAAGATGAATCAGAAATCTTCCTATCTCAGGATGATCAAGAGAATCATATCCTTGAAACATTCCACACTCATTCAGGTGAGACTTTTGATTTCAAAGAAGGCTATGACACAGCAATCTACGAGGTTCATAAGCAGTACAACTTGAGAAGTAGACGGACAGATGTACCAGAGAAAAATAAACAGAAAACCACAAAACAAAATGTCAAAGGAAAACAAAACATTCCCCCTGTACAAAATACTTCCCCTGTACAAAACATTCCCCAAATACAAATTTTGCCTAGGATAACTCCTAGTTTTTCAAATCCAATAATTGAAGATGTCTCTCACAACCAACTAATTGACAAACAGCAATCTAATACATCTCCTCAAGTAGGAACTGTAGAAGAAACAGTGGAAGTTAGTCCTGAAACATCTTCAAAGCAAAACTTCATTCATGAAAAAGAGAAAAACATTGAAGATCCAGTAAACCGAGAAAATCCAACTGTGCAAAACGTTAAAACTCAAACAGAAAAACCCTTTAATCTAGAAGCTGAAATAGGCAAACTCAAGATAGATGTTCCTTTATCAGAATTGGCTAAACATGATGTCTATAGGAATCAGATTTCCAAGTCTTTAAACATTAACATTACTGGATTGGATGATTCAGTAAATATACTTGATGATCAACCCAAACTTCTTTTTGGCCCGGAGGTTAATGGCAAACCAGAAAGTGGAGGAACTCCTCCATTTTATGTAAGCCTGAATGTTCACGACAAGATACTCCATAATGCAATGCTTGATTCTGGAGCATCTCACAATTTGATGCCAAAAGCAATAATGGAAATATTGAATCTAGATATTACCAGACCATACAAAGATTTATTTTCATTTGATTCCAGTCAGGTAAAATGTTTAGGTTTAATTAAAGATCTGTGTGTAACTTTGGTTCAATACCCTGCTAAGTCTGTTTTAATGGACATAGTAGTTGCTGATATTCCACCTAAATATGGTATGTTATTGTCTAGGTCTTGGGGTGCTAAACTTGGAGGATCTATTCAATTAGACATGTCTTATGCAACTATTTCAGTATTTGGTCAGCCTAAAAGATTATATAGAGAAACTTTTGATGAAGTACTTAGTGGTAGCCATGAGAAGCCTCGAAACTTCCCGGTTTATTTTCACATATTCTCGACATGACTTTCTTTTATTTTATACACGTCGAGTCGATCTCTCCTATCAAATAGGAGCCCTGGAAAGGGAAATCAAGGACAAACCACCTAAGCCAAAATTGAAGAAATTTCTGAAAACAAAGAAACACCAGATAACCAAGAAATACCTGAAAAAACTAAACAACTAGCTCCTGTCAAAAAATATGTTAAAACAATTGATGAAGATTATGAACATGAAATTCTATGGCATTTAGAGTTTGATGGCTCGGTAAACAGACTAGGGGCAGGAGCTGGGATTTGGTTACACAATGTAGAGAACAATCATGCAGAGGGTCATGCTTATAGATTGAATTTCAAATGCACTAACAACATGGCAGAGTATGAAGCTCTTTTATTAGGGCTTAAACATGTCAATAAGTTAGGGGGTATTAGGGTATCAATGATAGGTGACTCTGAACTAATCATCCAGCAGATTAAAGGAGAATGTGCGACAAAAGACATGAGACTTAAACAATACCGGGAGACAGTTGTAGAAATTCTCAACACATTTTTACAAGCCCAACTTGCCAAGATTCCCAGGAAACAAAACTTGCATGCTCACAGTTTAGCGATGTTTGCTAGTACATGCAAGTTACCTTTCGACCCTAATCATCAGTTTTCAACTGAAATTAGGCATAGGCCTGCAATACCAGACAATCTTTTGAACTGGAAAGTATTTGTGAATAACAATCAAATCAATAATTTTTTGACACTTTAAAATGAGTTTTCTAACTGTAATATAGATGAGGATATAACTATTGATGAATCTGATCAAGAAAAAGAACAAAAAATAGAAATTTCGAAAAAAAATGCAATTCATATGCTGCACCCAACCACATTCACTGAAAAAGACATGCAAAATTTGAAACACATGGAATCTGATGAGATCATAGAAGATGAGACAGAAATCATTAATTTGAAAGATAACCATTTGCCCAAAGGATTAACTCCTTTGGAAGATCTGTTTGACTCGAATGATATTCCATTTAGACCTAAAATGGAACCTGTAAAGCCGATATGGAGGAATACAACTTAGGAACATCAGAACATCCAAAAATTGTTAAGTTGTCTAAATCTCTTCCAAAGGATCAGAAGGTAAAATATGTTGAACTATTAAAAGAGTTCCAGGACGTTTTGCTCGGAGTTATGAAGACCTCAAATCTTATGATACATCCATCATTCAACATACTATACCTTTGAAACTGCATCGTAAACCTTTTAAACAAAAGCTAGGAGAATTAACTGTTTTTATTACCTCAATTGAAAGGATCAAAAGAATGTTTTAGCTAGGATTATATCTCCTAATGATTTTCGAATGGGTTTCTAACCTGGTACCAACAAGAAAAAAGACAGGAGAAATCAGACTGTGTGTCGACTTAAGGAATTTGAATAAAGTTTCTTTAAAAGACAACTATCCTATGCCGAAAATGGACCACATTCTGCAAAGGGTAGTGGGATCTTCGAGAATATCACTACTGGATGGATTTTCAGGGTACAACCAGATTCTGGTTCATCCTGATGATCAGGAGAAAACAGCATTTACCACACCATGGGGTACGTTTAAATATGTCAAAATGCCATTTGGACTCAAGAATGCAGGAGCTACCTTTCAAAGAGCGATGGACATTGCTTTTGCTAAAGAGATACATGATTTTCTGGTTATTTACTTAGATGATTTGACCGTTTTCTCTAAAACAGATCAAAAACATTTAGGTCACCTAAGGCAAGTATTTATAAAGTGCAGAAAATATGGAATTTCTTTAAACCCGAAGAAGTCATTGTTTGGTTTGGAAGAAGGAAAGCTTTTAGGACATATCATTTCTAAAGATGGCATTAGGATTGATCTCGAAAGAATTCAAGCAATTTTGCAAATACCCCACCCCAGAAACATAAAAGAATTGCAAGCATTTATAGGAAAAATCAACTTCTTGAGAAGATTTATGTCTAGTCTAGCAGAGTTACTTAGATTACTAACTAACATGTTGAGAAAAGATTCAAGCATTGACTGGACTGTAGAAGCCAAGCAATCATTCGAGGAAATTAGGATGGCTTTAACAAGGACACCAGTTTTGACCAGTCCTAAATTTGATAGAGACTTTATTATTTTTTCATTTGCTTCTCAACATACTCTAGCTTCTCAACATACTCTGCTATAAATTTTCGTTTTATCAAAAGGATACAAGGGTGTGAAAAGCTAATAGCATTTTTAAAGCACCGAGGGATGCACCTCAAAGTACAATATTATGGAAAAACAAAGCTTGCATTGGTAAAAGCAATCAAAGATTTTAGAGTTTACATATTATATTCTCATGTGATAGCATATGTGCCCAATGCAGTAGTTAAAGATATTTTGACTCAAGATGGCATTGAAGGTAACCGAGGTAAGTGGATAGCTACCATTTTGGAATATGATATTGAAATCAAGCCAACCAAACTGATAAAAGGCCAAGGCCTAGCACAACTTATGACAGAAACCAATTGCCAAGCCTTAGATATCACTGAACTGGATAACGAGCAGGAGATGGCGACTCCCCAGATCAGTCAAGCTTTCTTAGATTCACCCTGGTATACTGATATAATTCATGTTCTTTTAAACCTGCAAGCTCCTCCAGGGTTGTCCAGAACTAAGCAAAGATTTTTAAAGATGACATCTTCGAAATATTGTATATTAGATAGCACTTTATTTTGGAAGAATCACGAAGGAATTTTATTGAATTGTCTCTTAAAAGATGAAGGTGATAAAGTGCTTAATGAATTCCATGCAGGGGATTGTGGAGGACATCTTTACTGGAAATCTACTGCAGACAAAATCTTAGGGCTGGTTTTTACTGGCCAACATTATTTTCTGAGGTAAAGAAATTTGTAACAAGCTGTCACAAATGTCAGATATTTGAGGGTAAAAGAAAGTTGTTACCTCTGCCTTTAAATCCAGTTTCCACAGAAAGACCCTTTCAACAATGGGGTTTAGATTTTATTGGAGAGATTCACCCCCCTTCTTCAGGACAACATAGATGGATTTTAACTGCTACAGACTATTTCACCAAATGGATTGAAGCCATCCCATGTAGCCAGTCCAATGATTCTGTAATCATAGGGTTTCTTGAAACCAACATACTTTCAAGATTCGGATGTCCAGAAAAGATTATAACAGACAACGCTGCTGCATTGAAATCAAAGAAAATGATAAATTTCTGCCATAAATATATCATATTACACTAGGCCATTCAACAGCCTATTACCCCCAAGGTAATGGACTAGCAGAATCCTCCAATAAGAGTTTGATCAATATTATTAAGAAATTGTTGGAGGAGAATAAAAAGAACTGACATAAGAAACTGACCTATGCATTATGGGCAGACAGACTTACAACCAAGAAATCCATTGGGACTAGTCCTTATGAATTAGTTTATGGTTTGGAGGCAAGACTCCCATCATCGTTAGGAATCCCTGTGATGAAATTACTTCAAGAGGCTCAAGTGGAGCCAAATGACATGCAAAGAAGAATTAATCAGACAATCCACCTACAACAAACCGCAGAAGAGGTATACCAAAGATCACAAGTCTTACAGAAAAGCTAAAGAAAATGTTTGATAAAGGACTAAAGGTAGGATTTTCAATTAGGAGACAAGGTCCTAAGATGGGATTCTAGAAGAGAAGAAAAAGGGAAACATGGGAAGTTTGATTTCTTGTGGAAAGGGCCTTATATCATCCATGCCTTGCAGGGAAACAATACTTATTTTGTGAAGGACTTGGACAATTCAGAAGTTGAAGAAGGACCAGTCAATGGTCGAATGCTTAAGCATTATTTTGATCCAATTTACTAGAATGTTTAAATGTTCCTAACTTGTACATAATATATTGTTTGCTTGTTATATTTTTGTTACTGCAGTTGGGATTGGATGGTGACTTCTTGGAATTGAAGCCCGAAGTGAAGGCCCTAAGTTCCAAAAAAGTTTTACTATCATATGTAAAATAAAGCTACCAGAAGAAGGAAAATTCCTTACCTTCAGTTTGAAGACATTTTGAGGCATCTGATCTGCTGTTCTTGACTTTTCACAAGAAAAAGCCATCCCCAAGTGGAGCCAGTGTTAGACTCCTATACCAATAGGTGTCATTTTTCATGATTGTCTTGATTGAACTATGGAATATGTTCAAACCTTCTTTTTTGAGCAAAGGTGTTCCATATTCTTGAAAAACCAAAAAAATCAAAAAATTTAAAAAATGTAAAGAGGGTATACCCTAAAAGAAAAATCAAAGGGTAAGAAAAATAAAATGGTCAAAAAAGTGAAAGAAATGAACCCCAAACAAAAAATAGATCAAGGAAAGTGTGCAAGTCTAAATGCCACTACTTTTTTCATCTATTGTAATAAAATAATTGTGTGCAGCTTGTGAAACTTTTGCCACAATTCATGAATAAGTCAAAGTGTTTAAACTTGGCTTAGTCATATTTCAATTTCATGTTTTAGATTAGAGAATAAATATCTAGCCAAACAGTTTAATCTTGGCAGATAAGTAGCTAGGTAGAGTGAATAAAAGGTGCTCAACAGTTTAATCTGAGCCCTTGCATGTAATAAGGGTAGAAATAGATAGATTCATCATGTAAAAAGAAAAAGATTGAAAAGGGTTTGCAAGTCTAAATGCACCCTAATAAAGAAGACAAAATGGTAGTGTTAAGTGGATAGGATAGGTAGATGGTGCTACAAAGTGTTATCTGATGAATGGTGCTGCTACATGTTGGTTGATCCTTTACTATCATCACAAGTACTAAAGCAGGAAATACACTGGAAAATCACAGGAAGCAAAGTCAAATTCATTAACCTGCCTCATCATTTTTTCCTCAAGAGTTTTACTAATTTCCCCAAAAGTACTAAGGTAATTTGAGATCAAAGGGGCTCAAGGCATTTCCTTGACTTCTGGAGGGACCGGACCCTCGGCCTAATGATCAAAAAAGACCTAAGCACTTGAAATAATCCATCATTGATTATCTTCCATTTTTAACTTTTCCTAAGTAAAATCCTATTTAACTTAGGAAACTGATGCAACATTCCATAAAATTCCTCAAAACAACTTGTTATTCTAAGTTTAAGTGTTGAAGATAAAAATGTGGAATTTACTTCATAAGTTTTCACTTTCTTAGATATACAAAGATGTTTTGATTTTCCTTGTCCTTTTTCATGCTAACACCTAACTCTATTGTATTAAATCCCTAGTGAAATCCCTTTTTCCTATGTATATAACTCCCTTTTCTAATAAATATCCCCAAAACCCTCTTATTACAATGTTTTACCAAAGTATATATAGTCCCGCACATTTAAAATAAATACCCCGCTTTATAAAGCCCTTTGGTAAAACTCTCTAACCTTATATATACTTTCCGCCCCTATGATGAATTAATTATATTAATTTATACATCGTATAATAAAATATATGAAGAAAAGCGTTAAACACATAACATATGTGTTTAACACCAAAAACAAGAAAATACTACGACGGAATCCTGCGCCACCATACTCAGCATTCCACGTGGTATTCCACATGGCCAAACCCCGCCGCAATTCATTTTATAAATTCACGGGGTTAATTAGTCATTTGGACTAAATAACAACCATTCCCGCCTATTAGCTTCTCCCCGGGGTGATTAGATTACATGTCAAAACTTGTTTAAACCCCGACGGGCCCACTTTCGAAACCGCACAAGTTTCCCTTTTCTCCAGCCGTCAGATCATTCCTCCGTTGATCAACGGTCCCGATCAATCCCGCTGCCCATCGCATGTGAGTTTTTTAGCCAGCGGGGAATGAGCGGGTTTGACTATTCAGCATTCCACGTGGCAATCAGCCTGTGGAATCGCTGCCATTGCGATTTTTACCGCCTTCCTCCATAAGCGGTGCGGGCTCACCGCTTACCGCTTATCAAATACCGCCGGTCCCACTCCCTTACGTCACCCCGTACGTCGAATGACGTCATCGCCTCGAAAACGACAAAAACCCTTTTTACTTGTTTTTAAGCCATTTTTCGCGTTTTTTTAGTTATTTTGGTTTTCGAAAGAGACTAAGCTCCCGCTGCAAATTTCAAAATTCACTGCAAATACACCAAATTACTCAGAAATTCCGCTGCGCCCGTGTTGAAGAACGTTCCTGCCATTGTCCATTACCTGTTGAAGAACCAGTTTTCATTAAAAAACAGGTATTTATCATTCCGCACCCCGACTGCAAGTTAAGCTTAGTTTCTTGTGTTTTTCTCTGAAAAAGTGGTTAAAAATCCTCTCTGAGTCCTCATCGAAGAGTTAAAACCTGTGAATTTACTTCCCAAACCTGCAATTTGTCCCAATTTCTTCTTTTGTCCGATATCCCGTCCGGTCTGCAAGAAAAACTGAAACCTCCATTTTGAATCCACAAGAACCAAAATGGAGGCCCCTACTGCTCTAAACGTCACTCCTTTGAATGCTCCTCACCGAGACCTAGACTACTTGCCTCTCATAGATGAAGATTTCCAAATAAAAGACCCGCATTTCGATGAAAGTCCCCGTTTGAGTTTCTGTCGCTGCAGAGACGAATACTCAAAGGGGCAAGATCTTATAGGGTTGTGGGAATCCAATCTCCCAAGGTATTTTATTCCTACAGTCCACGTTTTCCCTGAAATCATTCATTACTGTCATGCAAATTATGATTCCGCACAAAGAGCTGTATTAGCTCCTGATCAAAGTGTTTTGTTCCCTATCACACCTCAGGCTATCAATGCTATGTTACAATTTGAGCCAGAACAAGAATTAGCACCTCTATCCATGGAAGGGCTAATTGAGAAAACCAGACTGTTAACTCCAGAGAAATTGAAAGCAATGTGTCAGTACTTCATGTCACCTGAGCATCAGCCAAAAGGGACTCCCCCCTATGGTTTTTACTTTTTTCAATCAATTGGGAAGGCTTATTGTGAATGTAATATCCTTTGTCTTAGGATTCAATACCAGTGAGTATGTTGACGAGATAACTCTGGCTTTGCTATCTATCTTTACCCCTGGGCAGCCTCCTGAGATTAAGTATGACTATGCTTCCTTCATTGCCAACAAAATCCATGATCAATTTTTAAGGCTAGATGATGAAAAGGTTTTCAAGTACTCCTCAGTTATCTATCATCTCATAATTTTCTATCACTCAGACAAATTCCCTTTCCCTGTTCAGAAACTTGATGCTAAAGGTAATCCCAAGTCTGTTATTTTTTGGTCCCCCATCATTCATTTGTCCTCTGATTCTCCCTACTCTTATTCAGAATTCATTGATCAGTTTGTACATCCTGCCACAACCTTGTTAACAGGAGTTTCTCCCCCCAGGCTTAGTACTGAGATTAGAAAGACCCTGCAATTGTCAAAGAGTTACAAAGTTGGGGATTGGTACTTGTACCAAAACCATACAGTCATCAGGATTTATGGATGTGAATTGCATCCATTCAAGTTACCCAGATATGTACCAATGAGAATTTTTGCTTTGGAATACTTTAGACAGATGAATAACTCAGATGTAATCCATTTCTGCAATGTAAAGAAGAAAGCACAGTTAAGGATCAAAAGCCAGTTAGGTCCTTTCATTTGCAATTCTAGAAAAGCTGAGAGAGATGCAGAACTTATATTAGAGAAAAAATTCCAGACATCTTTCCGTTGGGTCCCTTATGACCCCTTTGGTTTCATTTGTGAAAGAAGGTTAAAAAATAAGTCATCTCCTTATGTACATCACAGAATTCCTGACATAGAACAGTATGCAAATCAAGATGAATGGGTTAAAGGAACACTTATTGAAGAGGGAAGTGGAGCTGACAAATTGAATAAACTTATGAAAGATGTCGAGAAGAAATTTGACCTAGAAACATATGATCAAATGCAGGTACCCTATATTGGCACATCTTCAACAGCCACTCTACAGCAAGCTATACAGGAAGACAGCCCATCAGTAGCAGCATAGCCTAAAGGTAAAGGAAAAGAACCTATAGTTCAGGTCATTGAAACCCTGGTCATGGCAGAAAAATCACAGAGTTCCAAAACACCAGAACAATCTAAGGCTTCTCAAACACCAGCAAAGCAAATCCAAGTTCCAGAGATGCAAACTCCACTGAATGTGGAAATAGGGAAAAAGAGGCCAGCTCCAGATACCACACCTTCAAAAGGAGCCCCACAAGTCTATCAAGCTAAAAAACACAAGTCTGATCCACCTCCAGATGTAGAGATTATAGATGAGGTATTCGATGATGGTAGGGAGGATAGTCAGCAAACAGGTACAGCAAGTGAGACAAATATAAGCCAGAAAGGGATACAAAAGCAGTTGAGCACTGAAGTATCTTCTTTCAGACCACCAAAGACAGATACTGGAGACATTAAGAAAACCTTCATTAATATCAAAACAAGGAATGAACCATTGAAAATGAAGGTCTACGATCAGTATATGAAAATGGCTCCTCACAATCATCAAAGGTTGATGTCAGCATTTGATCTGTCACAAGGTAAAATGCAAATGAGCCACTTCAAAGCAAAGGTGCCAAAGCCAACTTCAGCAACAGATTATATCAGAACAAATTTTGAAGTTTTAGCAAAAGATATCCATCCCTTGGATCAGATAGAGCTTCATAGACAAACAGGGGAAATGGTTTATTCTACTCTCACCAACAAAGCCATGGCAGCTTTAACACTACAAGATTCCTTGAATAATACTGCTGCAACATTGAAAATTGAAAGGGCCTCCTCACAGGCCAAGGACAATAGAATAAAGTCTCTGGAAGAGATCATTATTGGTTTGGGACACAATCCCAAAGACACTAAAGGTATTGAGGCACTGATAAAAAAGAAAGAGGATGATATAGCCGCACTGAGAAAACAGTTGAAAATACCAGCCTCAAGGCACCCCCAGACACAGGAAATAATAAAAGGAAATTCACAAGAAGAAATGATGGAGTTGCTCTTAAACTTGACAGAGCGACTAAATGAAACCGAGAAGGAGCCGGAAAAGGCATTGCAGGAACAGGAAATTCTCAAACAGGCTTCAGCAGCAGGTACTACAGGACAACAGGAACAATCATCTCAGGTGAATATTTCTAATTTGAATTCTGATGATTTGATTAAACAGATGGAGAGTTTGCAGTTAAAGGTCACAGAACTCCAAGAAGAAAAATTACAATTAACAAAATTGGAGGGAAAATATGACACATCCAAAAAGACAGTTGCTGACAACCTCAGAGAAATAAAAAGGTTGGAAAAATTGGTTGAGGCTTTGCAAAAAGATCTTACACTGGAAAAGCCTCTGAATGAAATAAATGATATTCTTTGGGACAACATCATTAATTTAATAAGAGATATTTGGCCTTCCATTCAAGCTATTTTTGAGCAGAATGAGTTAGTCAAGATAGCCCAAGAGGAAATAAACAAAACTAGACATGAATTAAGAGGCAAGCCAGAGCTAGCCCAGCAGCTCATTCAATTTTTTAATTCCAGAACAAAACAACAGCTAGCATTACTAGGAATTGATGACAGAACAGGTGTAGTTTTGGAAGCAAAGAGAATTTTTACAAAGAGAACTTTCATGCAAAATCTAGAAAGAAAGTGTAATGATATTTTGGTCGACATCAACGTTTTCAGAGAAAAATTTCAAGCTCTGCTGGACAGTGATTTGCCAAGTCCCATGCTCACAGAGGATCAAATAGTAGACTTGAAAACTTATGAGAAAAGAATCAAATCTCATGCTAAACATACAGCTGTAGGTTCTACTAGTATAGGTTCTACTAGCTCATCAGAACCTACAGTACCAATTGGGAAGAGTATTTATGAAAAAGTGAGAAATCTGTTTCATCTGGAACATGAGTTAAAGTATCTATTTCCGAACGAGCCCACTTTTTATAAACTTACTGAAGCCGATGAAACTTTAAGGAAGCTCAGAAGAACAATGATACCAGATGATCAGTGGTGGAAGGAAATGATGGAAATTTTGTAAAAATGTTGTCAGGACAAAATTTTATCTTTACTATTAAGTAAATGGTAAAAAAAGAGTATCAGATGAAAGAGTATCAGATGAAAGAGTAAAGAGTATCCGTGAGAAGTAAAAGTATTCAACAAGTCAAAGGAATACGCAAAGGACAGCACAAAGCCCTATTTAGAACACTTATCCTTAGCACGTCCCTGAAGAAAGGAACAGCACATCAGCCGTTACTCATTATTCTATTTTCAAGACCATGTGTCTCTTGTTTGTTGTAAATGCGCTTTAAGTCAGCCTGAATTCTTGGCTAGGATAGAGTAAGATTGTTAAGATTATTTTTGTATAAATAAGCCTTCAAATAGAGTTTTGAGGGGTGGATTCTATTACTCTGCTGTAACATTGAGGTTTTCGGAATAAAAAGCTTTTGGACAAATTTACTTGTGGCTTACTAGATGACGTTTTGAAGCACTGGACTTGTTGCAGGATTCATGTGTTGGACTTCCAGCTCAATAAGTTTTCCAACCCTTGTGTTTAAATTTTATATTAGTTTATGCTATCATCATATCCATTTCTGAATAGTTTACATAAAGGATTGAAACAGAATTTGCTTAATTGTACTCTGTTTTCAAATGTGATTATTCTCGATGTTTTCTTCTCGATTAGTTATAAGCATGAATTCTTAATTGCTCATGTTTTGTTGATTTAAACATTGTTGATTACTGTAACAAAGAATCCTTCATTGCTCTTTGCTTGTAGTCATTTCTCTTCTTTCTCTTGAATATGGTGAAAGATTCTTAGCTGCCTTTCATCCCTTCAAGACCATCCATCCACTTTAAATTTTAAGGATTGTTCTCTGTCTAGCTATCTTGCCCTGTAATACCATCTTGTGTTCAGAAAAGAAATCCAGTAAAGCCATCCTTAGACTCCATAGCCCAATGGACCGAAAGCCCTCAACCTTGCCCTTAGTTTGTGGATTCCACCATTTTCCCAAAACAAACTTTGCATCTATAACTAGCCTAAAATCATTCAAAAACAAAGATAAATCATAAAGAGAGAGCCCTCTCTGGATGCAGATTGGCTAGAGTCTGCATCTAAAAGATTGGTTTGTGGTTACCTCGGGTGTAATTTCCTCTTACACAACTTCTAGGAAAACCTGAGTGATAACATAGTGGCGACCATACTGGGGACCTGAATCATTTTATTGATACTATTGTTTGATTTATAATCTACAGACAGAGTCTGAAAATCAGCCAGGAAGCCTTTGAAATTGCTTTTGCTATGCAATTGCAAAAGTAAATAAATGCTGTTTCAGTCTATCTCTGATTTAGCTTATAAATTAAATCTTAGTTTCAAATTTTTCAATCAGAATCTCTAGTTTAAACAGATCTTTAAGGAAATCTTAATCACATATCATTATTTCTTAAAGAATTTGTAGAAGTTGTATTTATTTTTCAAGTAAAACCCAAAATTCAAAAACACATATTCTAAGAAAACTGGCTTCAGAAAGGATTCGACATACTAGGTCAAACCCTGACCCAAATCCACCACCAATTTTTGAAAATCCAAATCTGATCCCTAGGATTCTTAGAAGGCAAGGAAGTCAAGAGAGTTCTGAAAGAGGAAGTCAGGAAAGTACAGGTAGTTCTAGACCACTTTCTAGATCTGCATCTTGTCCTGTGAAAATTATTTATATTGATGACATTCCTTTTGATGCACAATTTGAAACATCTTTGTTTGTAAATTTCTCTGAGACTGAATTATCTAGATTAATTCCAGATCCTTTGTTCTTTGAAGATTTGCAATACAGATTTGTTTCACATCATCTTGACAGAGAATTGCATAACTCCATTCAATCTGAGTAAGCCTTTGAAGAAAGCTCAAACATTTCTGTGATAACTGAAGCATCTCCGAGCTCAGCCACTTTTCAAACACCTGTTAGACCTCCCTCTCCTCCTGTTAGACCTCCATCTCCTCCCGTAAGACCGGCTACTCCTGTTACTCCACTTTATCTTCCAATGGCTAATCGATATGCCCCTTTACAGTTACCAGCCAACCCTCCAGCTTTACCACCAGACTACCAAAGTAAGATCACACCTTTTGACGGATCAGGTACCTACACAGCTCAACAACACACCAAAAGGATGACAGATAACTTTGAGTTTTATGAGATTGATACTGATGATATCCGTATGAGAATTTTTGTACAAAGTCTTACTGGAGAAGTTAGAACTTGGTTTAGGGCTCTCACCCCGAACAGTATTGCTGACCTAGAAGCTTTGTATAGGGCATTTTTGAACATATGGGAGAAAAAGAAAGATCCTCTCCAGATCTTATCAGAATTTGAAAAATTAAGAAGAAGACCAAATGAAACCGTACCAGATTACATCATTAGATTTAATGAGTCATATCATGCAGTTCCTCTGAATCTAAGACCCCCACCTAATAATGTGTTGGTCAAATTCCCAGACGGTTTTGACTCTGAAATAGCTTATTCTCTTAGGGAAAGAGCTCCACAAACACTAGAGGAAATGCAGAGCATAGTGGTGAGCGTAGAAGCAAATCTGATAGAAAAACGAGCCAGAGAAAGAGCAGAGAGAAGAATGCCTATGAAGGAAGAACCTTCAGCTTTTGAAAAGAAGCCGGATGTAATCATTAAAGGTATGGAAAGATTAGGTGATAGAGTGGAAACCATTGAAAGAAAGTCTGCTACTGATAACCAGAATGTTGCAAGAAACCCAAACTTTAGGAGGAATCCGAACCAAAATATTGGAAAGAATGTCCCTGATCAAAACATTAGACCACCTTTCCAAGAAAACTTTGTTGAAGGTTCAACCTCAGAAGAACCTACAGAAGATGTAGAAATAAATAATGTCAATGAGGACAGAGATGAACCAGAAGTCTTCGTATCTCAGGATGATCAAGAGAATCATATCCTTGAAACATTCCACACTCATTCAGGTGAGACTTTTGATTTCAAAGAAGGCTATGACACAGCAATCTACGAGGTTCATAAGCAGTACAACTTGAGAAGTAGACGGATAGATGTACCAGAGAAAAATAAACAGAAAACCACAAAACAAAATGTCAAAGGTAAACAAAACATTCCCCCTGTACAAAACATTCCCCAAGTACAAATTTTGCCTAGGATAACTCCCAGTTCTTCAAATCCAATAATTGAAGATGTCTCTGACAACCAACCAATCAACAAACAACAATCCAATACATCTCCTCATGTAGGAACTGTAGAAGAAACAGTAGAAGTTAGTCCTGAAACATCTTCAAAACAAAACTTCATTCATGAAAAAAGAGAAAAACATTGAGGACCCAATAAACAGAGAAAACCCAACTGTGCAAAACACTAAAACTCAAACAGAAAAACCCTTTAATCTAAAGGCTGAAATAGGCAAACTCAAGATAGTTGTTCCTTTATCAGAATTGGCTAAACATGATGTCTATAGGAGTCAGATTTCCAAGTCTTTAAACATTAACATTACTGGATTGGATGATTCAGTAAATATTCTTGATGATCAACCCAAACTTCTTTTTGGCCCTGAGGTTAATGGCAAACCAGAAAGTGGGGGAACTCCTCCATTTTATGTGAGCCTGAATGTTCATGACAAGATACTCCATAATGCAATGCTTGATTCTGGAGCATCTCACAATTTGATGTCAAAAGCAGTAATGGAAAGATTGAATCTGGATATTACTAGACCATACAAAGATTTGTTTTCATTTGATTCCAGTCAGGTAAAATGTTTAGGTTTAATTAAAGATCTGTGTGTCACTTTGGTCCAATACCCTGCTAAGTCTGTTTTAATGGACCTAGTAGTCGCTGATATTCCACCCAAATATGGTATGTTATTGTCTAGGTCTTGGGGTGCTAAACTTGGAGGATCTATTCAATTAGATATGTCTTATGCAACTATTTCAGTATTTGGTCATCCTAAAAGATTATATAGAGAAACTTTGATGAAGTACTTAGTGAGTAGCCATGAGAAGCCTGAAAACTTCCCGGTTTATTCTGTACATTCTGACATGGATTCTTTTATTTTATACAATGCTGAGTCAGATCTTCCTACTGAAATAGGAGCTCCTGAAAAGGAAATCATAAACAAAACCACTGTCAAAATTGAAGAAATATCTGAAAACAAAGAAACACCAGATGACCAAGGAAAACCTGAAACAACTAAACAACTAGCTCTTGTCAGAAAATCTATTAAAACAATTGATGAAGATTACGAACATGAAATTCTATGGCATTTAGAGTTTGATGGCTCAGTAAACAGACTAGGTGCAGGAGCTGGAATTTGGCTACACAATGTAGAGAACAATCATGCAGAGGGTCATGCTTATAGGTTAAATTTTAAATGCACTAACAACATGGCAGAGTATGAAGCTCTTTTATTGGGGCTTAAACATGTCAAGAAGTTAGGAGGCATTAGAGTATCAATCATAGGCGATTCTGAATTAATTATCCAACAAATTAAAGGAGAATGTGCAACAAAGGACATGAGACTGAAACAATACCGAGAGACAGTTGTTGAGATTCTCAACACATTTCTACAAGCTCAACTTGCCAAGATTCCCAGGAAACAAAACTTGCATGCTCACAGTTTAGCAATGTTTGCTAGTACATGTAAGTTGCCTTTTGATCCTAATCATCAGTTTTCAGCTGAGATAAGACACAGGCCCGCAATACCCGACAATGTTTTGAATTGGCAAGTATTTGTGAATAACCATCAAATCAATAGTTTTTTGACACTTCAGAATGAGTTTTCTAACTGTAATATAGATGAAGACATGACTGCTGATAAAATTGATCTAGAAAAAGAACAAAAAATGGAAATTTCAAGAGAAAATGCAATTCATATGCTGCATCCAACCGCATTCACTGAAAAAGACATGCAAAATTTGAAACAAATAGAATTTGATGAGGTCGTAGATGAAACAGAAATCATCAATTTAAAAGATAATCAATTACCCAAAGGATTAACACCTTTGGAAGATCTATTTGACTCAAATGATATTCCATTCAGACCTAAAATGGAACCTGTTAAAGCCGATATGGAGGAATACAACTTAGGAACATCAGAACATCCAAAAATTGTTAAGTTGTCTAAATCTCTTCCAAAAGATCAGAAGGTAAAATATGTTGAACTATTAAAAGAGTTCCAGGACGTCTTTGCTTGGAGTTATGAAGACCTCAAATCTTATGATACATCCATCATTCAACATACTATACCTTTGAAACCAGATCAGAAACCTTTTAAACAAAAGCTTAGGAGAATTAATCCTGTTTTATTACCCTCAATTGAAAAGGAAATCAAAAGAATGTTTGAAGCAGGGATTATATCTCCTATCAGATTTTCATAATGGGTTTCTAACCTAGTACCAACCAGAAAAAAGACAGGAGAAATCAGACTGTGTGTTGATTTAAGGAATTTGAATAAAGTTTCTTTAAAAGACAACTATCCTCTACCTAAAATGGATCACATTCTGCAAAGGGTAGTGGGATCATCGAGAATATCACTACTGGATGGATTTTCAGGGTACAACCAGATTCTGGTTCATCCTGATGATCAGGATAAAACAGCATTTACCACACCATGGGGTACGTTTAAATATGTCAAAATGCCATTTGGACTCAAGAATGCAGGAGCTACCTTTCAAAGAGCGATGGACATTGCTTTTGCTAAAGAGATACATGATTTTCTGGCTATTTACTTAGATGATTTGACCGTTTTCTCTAAAACAGATCAAGAACATTTAGGTCACCTAAGGCAAGTATTTATAAAGTGCAGAAAATATGGAATTTCTTTAAACCCTAAAAAGTCATTGTTTGGTTTGGAAGAAGGAAATCTTTTAGGACATATCATTTCTAGAGATGGCATTAGGATTGATCCTGAAAGAATTCAAGCAATTTTGCAAATACCCCACCCCAGAAACATAAAAGAATTGCAAGCATTTATAGGAAAAATCAACTTCTTGAGAAGATTTATTTCTAGTCTAGCAGAGTTACTTAGATTACTAACTAACATGCTGAGGAAAGATTCAAGCATTGACTGGACTGTAGAAGCCAAACAATCATTCGAGGAAATTAAAATGGCTTTAACAAGGACACCAGTTCTGACCAGTCCTAAATTTGATAGAGACTTTATTATTTTTTCATTTGCTTCTGAACATACTGTTGCAGCTGTTTTACTTCAAAAGGATGACCAAGGGTGTGAAAAGCCAATAGCATTTTTTAGTAAAGCACTGAGGGATGCACCTCTAAAGTACAATATTATGGAAAAACAGGCTTTTGCATTGGTAAAAGCAATCAAAGATTTTAGAGTTTACATATTATATTCTCATGTGATAGCATATGTGCCCAATGCGGTAGTTAAAGATATTTTGACTCAAGATGGCATTGAAGGTAAACGAGGTAAGTGGATAGCTACCATTTTGGAATATGATATTGAAATCAAGCCAACCAAACTGATAAAAGGCCAAGGCCTGGCACAACTTATGACAGAAACCAATTGCCAAGCCTTAGATATCAATGAACTGGATAACGAGCAGGAGATGGCGACTCCCCAGATCAGTCAAGCTTTCTTAGATTCACCCTGGTATACTGATATAATTCATGTTCTTTTAAACCTGCAAGCTCCTCCAGGGTTGTCCAGAACTAAGCAAAGATTTTTGAAGATGACCTCTTCGAAATATTGTATTTTAGATAGCACTTTATTTTGGAAGAATCACGAAGGAATTTTATTGAATTGTCTCTTAAAAGATGAAGCTGATAAAGTGCTTAATGAATTTCATGCAGGGGATTGTGGAGGACATCTTTACTGGAAATCTACTGCAGACAAAATCTTAAGGGCTGGTTTTTACTGGCCAACATTATTTTCTGATGTAAAGAAATTTGTAACAAGTTGTCACAAATGTCAGATATTTGAGGGTAAAAGAAAGTTGTTACCTCTGCCTTTAAAACCAGTTTCCACAGAGAGACCCTTTCAACAATGGGGTTTAGATTTTATTGGAGAGATTCACCCCCCTTCTTCAGGACAACATAGATGGATTTTAACTGCCACAGACTATTTCACCAAATGGATTGAAGCCATCCCATGTAGACAGTCCAATGATTCTGTAATCATAGGGTTTCTTGAAACCAACATACTTTCAAGATTCGGATGTCCAGAAAAGATTATAACAGACAATGCTGCTGCATTTAAATCAAAGAGAATGATAAATTTCTGCCATAAATATCATATTACTCTAGGCCATTCAACAGCCTATTACCCCCAAGGTAATGGACTAGCAGAATCCTCCAATAAGAGTTTGATCAATATCATTAAGAAATTGTTAGAGGAGAATAAAAAGAACTGGCATAAGAAAATGACCTATGCATTATGGGCAGACAGACTTACAACCAAGAAATCCATTGGGACTAGTCCTTATGAATTAGTTTATGGTTTGGAGGCAAGATTCCCATCATCGTTAGGAATCCCTGTGATGAAATTACTTCAAGAGGCTCAAGTGGAGTCAAATGACATGCAAAGAAGAATTAATCAGACAATCCACCTACAACAAACCAGAGAAGAGGTATACCAAAGATCACAAGTCTTACAGGAAAAGCTAAAGAAAATGTTTGATAAAAGGACTAAAGCAGAGGATTTTCAATTAGGAGACAAGGTCCTAAGATGGGATTCTAGAAGAGATGAAAAAGGGAAACATGGGAAGTTTGATTTCTTGTGGAAAGGGCCTTATATCATCCATGCCTTGCAGGGAAACAATACTTATTTTTTGAAGGACTTGGACAATTCAGAAGTTGAAGAAGGACCAGTCAATGGTCGAATGCTTAAGCATTATTTTGATCCAATTTACTAGAATGTTTAGACATTCCTAACTTGTACATAATATATTGTTTGCTTGTTATATTTTTGTTACTGCAGTTTGGATTGGATGGTGACTTCTTGGAATTGAAGCCCGAAGTGAAGGCCCTAAGTTCCAAAAAGTTTTACTATCATATGTAAATAAAGCTACCAGAAGAAGGAAAATTCCTTACTTTCAGTTTGAAGACATTCTGAGGCATCTGATCTACTGTTCTTGACTTTCCACAAGGAAAAGCCATCCCCAAGTGGAGCCAGTGTTAGCTTCCTATATCAATAGGTTTCATCTTTCATGATTGTCTTGATGGAAGTGTGGAATATGTTCAAACCTTCTTACTTGAGCAAAGGTGTTCCATATTCTTGAAAAACCAAAAAATCAAAAAAAATTAAAAAATGTAAAGAGGGTATACCCTAAAAGAAAAATCAAAGGGTAAAAAGAATAAAAATGGTCAAAAAGAGAAAGAAATGAACCCTGCCAAAAAATAGATCAAGGAAAGTGTGCAAGTCTAAATGCTAATTACTTTTTTCATCCGTTGTAATAAAACAACGTGCAGTGTACTTTTGTGAATCCTCTTTTACACAATTCATGAATGTTTTCAACCGATGTAAACTTGGTTTACTCATATTTCACCTCCCATGTTTTAGATTAGGAGAATAAACATTCGACTAAACAAATGCTTAATCTTCGGGCAGATAAGAATAGGGGAGTGTGAATAGCAGTTTCAACATCAACTGAGTCTGATGTAATAAGGGTAGAAATAGATAGATTCATCATGTAAAAAGAAAAAGATTGAAAAGGGTTTGCAAGTCTAAATGCACCCTAATAAAGAAGACAAAATGGTAGTGCTAAGAAGATAGGGTAGGTAGATGGTGCTACAAAAGTGTTATCTGATGAATGGTGCTGCTACCTGTTGGTTAATCATTTACTTTCATCACAAGTACTAAAGCAGGAAATACACTGGAAAATCACAGCAAGAAAAGTCAAATTCATTAACCTCCCTCATCATTTTTTCCCCTCAAGAGTTTTACTAATTTCCCCAAAAGTACTAAGGTAATTTGAGATCAAAGGGGCTCAAGGCATTTCCTTGACTTCTGGAGGGACCGGACCCTCGGCCTAATGATCAAAAGTCCTAAGCACTTGAAATAATCCATCATTGATTATCTTCCATTTTAACTTTTCCTAAGTAAAATCCTATTTTACTTAGGAAACTGATGCAACATTCCATAAAATTCCTCAAAACAGCTTGTTATTCTAAGTTTAAGTGTTGAAGATAAAAATGTGCAATTTACTTCATAAGTTTTCACTTTCTTAGATATACAAAGATGTTTTGATTTTCCTTGTCCTTTTTCATGCTAACACCTAACTCTATTGTATTAAATCCCTAGTGAAATCCCTTTTTCCTATGTATATAACTCCCTTTTCTAATAAATATCCCCAAAACCCTCTTATTATAATGTTTTACCAAAGCATATATAGTC
>JAXQQM020058128.1:0-10104 GCA_034641835.2 Pinus albicaulis
CCTCCTGGAAGAGTTCATTTGATGATTTCACTTCAGATCTACATCTTGGCATCAGGCCAAATAATTCTCAGAAGCTACAACGTTGTTCCTCTCCCTAGAACAACATTATTTGCAGATCTACAGCTGCAGGGTGCTTTGCTTGCATTTTGGAGAAGAGATCTCCAGTGTTGGGATTCTTCCTTCACTGTGGTGATCCATAGATTTCCCAACCAACATATTTTATGTTTGAAAACATGACATAGATATATTATGTATTTTTATTATGAATAATTTTTGAATCATTCTGCAGATCTGAAGTTTTAGATCTCAGATCTACTTCCGATGCTTCATGTTTTGAGAAAATCCCCAAGGGGAATGTATATATCAGCTTTTCTTGTACATGGATCTGTATTAGATCTATATTTTTATGTACAGATCTGATATAGATCTGAATAATCAATAAACTACTGCTTCAGCCCTAAAAATAACGTTTTCATGGTTATGCACCTCTTTCTTGAGGATTTCTTTTGTATTCTTTCATTCTTCTTCTGTAAAATGTATGAGATATGACTCTGATATTATTTTAAAATTTTCAGACCCTATTTCAGTCATACCCTTTATAAAATCATGCTCACATGCTTCAGCAAATTCCTGCATACTTCTAGTCATGGGAAATCAGGGTTTTCTAGCCTAGTTAGGAAAGGAGGAATTGTTTAACTTAAAAAAACTTATTTTTTTTTTCTAAAATTCGACATGGGAGTCCCTCATAACCCTATCTATCAGATTTAACTACTTTCCCATCTTATTTTTACGCAGATATCTGAATATACTTGTTTTAGGGCCTAAATCCTCACTTTTCCCCACCTTTTCCCTTATAAAATGCTATATAAGGTTGTTGTTGCATAATTTATTGAAGATTAAATGATTTTACATTTTTATGAGGTATATGGATGTAGCTAAACATTGGTAATAACTCAGGTTATTCCCAATCTGTAGTTGTTCCTTAATTTGGAACATTACAGTGGTATCAAGGCAAGATCTTTGGCTCAGCCCGTGGCTTCAAGCCAAAGTGCTATATAGAAAGGAGAAAGGTTATAATGATGAATAATATGGTTTTACTCTCATCAGATTTCAGATCTAAGAAGAACCTCTTCCAGGAGGTTGAACAAGAAGAAGAAAGAAGAAGCAGTGAAACTCCTAGAAAGTTTCAAGAGCAGAAAGATCTTCCGATCAGATCTATAAGATATATACATGAGTAAAATTTTGAATCCTCATATCATGGGTATGTGCACTCAGCCATATCACCAAATCATCAGCGTTCTATCTGTGATTTCTTCATGAAGAGGAAGAAAGGAGGTGTGCCTAAGAAGGAGACTCTTAGAGAGTATTTGGAGGGGTATGAAGCTCAGTCCAAGGAGTTCAAAGATAACTTGAACTTCCAAGTATTCTACAAGATCAAGGAGGGAGCAAAGGAGGAGCAGCATGGTAAGGGTAGATTCCATCTATCTATCTTCGATGGATCACCTAAATGTCCAGTCAGGGTTTGGGTGGAGGAGCTAGATAACTTTGTGCAACAACATCAAGTTTCAGAGATTGAATCCATCAAAGCAACAGCGCTGCATTTTGAAGGTAAAGCATATGCTTTTTGGTTGTTTGAATCTATTTCCTTGAATAATGCTAATACACCCACTTCTGTAAGGTTTATTGAAAGATTGATAGAAAGGTTTGATGAAACTCCATGTGTATCATCTCCTGTTGATATTGTCAAACCACATCAGATGAATCTTTTGCATGAGTTGGAAGGGTCTATGAATCCAACTCCATTTCTGGAGACTATGGGAGAAGGTGTAAGTTTGTTTGATGCCTTGCCAAGGGCAAGATCTCCATTGAGTGAAGGGTCCTCTTCTCAAGAGGAAAGCATGAAGGTTTCTCCTTCAATAGTTGACCAAGATCTAATGTCTCTCATTGATGATGGGACAATTTCAGTTATTGAAGAGGAGGAGAAGGCAGGAGATGATAACGCAGTCAAAACAAAGGCACCTCAAGCACCTCATGAAGAAGAAGTTGGAGCACTTGCTCCAAGGGAAGAAACTCTTGCACTCTTGCAAGGAGTTCCACAAGATCTCACACATAGAGCTCTTGGTACAACACATGAGCAGCATGTACCATCATTGTCAAATGATGAGATCTTGGAGATAAAAGGAAGGAAAGAGGAGGAAGGGCATCACAAGATGGAGAACATGAAACCTTCTCTACTTCAGAGCTTGGAAGCACAAAGAAGGCAAGAGGACTTATGCATTGAAGGTAGGGACAAATCTGTCTACCTACATCCACATTCTACTCTATGCCTTGACACCTCTTTGCAAGGAGGTACTCTACCAGGAGCACCTCTTGATAGGAGGAAATCTAAAGTGTTCTCTCAACTATGGGCAGCATATACATACTTGGCTAAGGAGGGTGCCTTGGGAGAAGCTAGCACAGCGCAGAGAATCTCTCATGAATTCAAAAGAGAGATGAGCAATTTCCTGAAAGGGGCATTGCTAACTCCCACTCAGATACCTGCGCTGAGAGAGGAGAAATCAGAGATCTATGACGGCATGAGCATGAGGACACATGGCCACTCCATATCTTTGGGGCAGCCCATGATCTCTTCATTCACAAAGGAGATTTCTGAAGATGGTAAGGGGATCCTAACCCTCTTGTATGTATGGGCCAAAAGGAGTTTTGGAAAACAAGGACTTTCCGAGGGGAAGTTGATTTCCATATGCTCCAATCTTGTCTTGTGCAAGAACAGCTGCAAATGGGGCAGCAAAGGGAAGATTATGATGCTCCAACATGTGATTTTGATATCAAGGATGTCAAAGATGGGAGCCATGAGAAGACGGGGGCTACATTTCAGACCTCTACAGCGTTGTCATTCTTGAAGAGCTTGGATCCTTGTTGGGATTCCCAACTCATGATGGAATACTCCAAGGACCTTTTCACATGGGGGGTTCTTGAAGGGGAAGTAAAGGATGAGAGGTTCAAGGTGGTAGATGGAGTTATCTATTTCTATAATCTTATTCTTTTGGTTAGTGACTCCAAACTCAAGGAGGGACTATTTGATGCCATCTATGAAATCCTGCTTTCCAAACCCACTGGTTTTGTCAAGGCATATCAGACTCTTTTGGGTGGTTTCATATTGGAAGGATTCAAGGAAGAGGTGCACTCTCATATGAAGATGTGCATGGACTACTTGGTAGAGGAGGAGGAGTATAGCTCTTGGGAAGAGCCACCATTCACACCTCCTTATTCTTTGAGTGAGAGAGGGAACTCATCCATGAGTTACCCCACTGATGTGAAACAAGTGTATAGAGAGGCTTGTAATTCTGAGCATTATAATGTATCTCCTATATGCTTATATTTCTCTAACACTCATTTGCAGGGTATGGTGCCAAGATGGGGCACTAAGTATGATGGGTTTCATGGGCCACTCAAGGCCATGAACTATGTTGATGCAGGACATTCCTTGGGGAACCTTCGAAAGCTATTATATTCCTCATGGTGTGATTCTTTTAAACCACCCATGATGTACATTCTCCAAGAATTCCCAAGGCATGAGGCAACAAACAAGTGTTGGGGGAGGCACTTGTCATATCTTATTCTATGGCAATTAAGGATAAAACTGCGCTGGTTGCACATGAGGGAACATCTTCCTTCTCATTTATCACACATGGCAGCTAGCATGATTCTAATCATGATCCCACAAGCTGAAGATGTCCTTATCTTTGTTAGGGGCATAGTTGGAGGAAAGAATTACTTGTTGAATGTGCCCTTGGGGGAAGGAGTTCCCCATTCTTTTTGCATTGCATGCTTCAATGGGAGCATGAGATTTTGTATGGCCACTATGATAGATCACTTGTCTCTTTGTAAAGTGAGCCATATGTTTGTTGGTAACATGCCTCTCATATGTATTGGGGAGGATTTCTTCTATGGATTTCCCAGCTGGGAGGTGATCCACTTCATTTGGATGATAGCATGGAGATGGGAATCTTTCATGGATCATGAAAATCCCCATGATTTTCATCACTTCTATCTTGAGGAGGCCATGGATCAGCAAGAAGGTTTCCACAACAACCTTCCATTTCTTCATGATGAGAGCCCTTGGGTTTATTCATCAAAGGCAAACTTGCATATTGAGGAAGGACCATTGGGAGACAAAGGTATTGCAGAAAATTCAGAACAATGGAGGAGACTATTTGATGAGGAGGCCACAAGAGAAGAAGGGGAAGTTTTGCAGCACCCTTGCAGTTGCTTGAGGACAAGCAACATTTGGGAGGGGGAGACTGTAATGTTCCTAAATTAGCTTCAGCTAATTGGAACATTAATTTTGCCTTATTTATTTTGTATTTCATGATTAATGAATAAATTGTGAAGGAGGACATGTAAAACTCCTGAAAACTAAGAATAAATCAATGCCTATGTGAACAGAGACATATCTGGGCTATTTAAATTATATCTTGTAGGTGTGAAAGGGTCTAAATCACAAGAGGGGATCCTATTTGACCAAGTCAAACAGCGCAGTCTAGATGCATTGAACCTCTTTGAGGGACAACACAGTTCTAGAAGGAGGTTGTAATGTGAAAAGGGTTAAGTGATTCAAGGTGGTTTAGGGTTTGGCAAGACTCCTATCTTATAAAAGGAAGAGGAGGGCAGCAAGGAAAAGGTTTTTGAAGATATTATTTCTGAAGGTCTGTCTGCTTAGACATCCCTTGTTGGGCATTCCTGTTTAGGAATCCCACCTCCTCTCTTGAGCAACTCTTGGAGGAGAATTGTGCTAAACTTCTCCACTATCAGGCTTGGGCCAAGTTTCATCTTACATTATAGCGCTGCTCATGTTGAGGGTTGAGTTGTCTTGTGAGTTGCAGCAAGTGGAGATCTAGATCTGCTCAGATCTAGATGATAGCAGTGGCTCTTCTTAGTGAGTGTGTCATTTAACCTCCTGAAGAGTTCATTTGCTGAGTATACTTCAGATATACATCATGGAATCGTGCCATATCATCTTCAGAATCTACAGCATTTTTTCTGTCCCTAAGATAGCGTTATTTGCAGATCTACAGCTGCAAGGTGTTCTACTTGCATTTTGGAGGAGAGATCTCCAGTGATTGGATTCATCCTTCACTGTGGTGATCCATAGATTGGCCAACCAATCTATGTTTAGTTTCAGATCTGATATTATACATGTTCATGATTCAGTTATTTTCTGAATCATTCTGCAGATCTGCATTCTTAGATCTCAGATCTACTTCCAGTGCTTCATGTTTTGAGCAAAACCCCAAGGGGAATGTATAGATCAGCTCTTCTTGTACATGGATCTGTATTGGATCTATATTTTTATGTACTGATCTGATCTAGATCTAAAGAATCAATAAATTGCTGCTTCAGCCCTAAAAATTACGCTGTCACTATTATGCAGTCTTTTTATATGGTTGTAGCACCTCTTTCTTGAGGATTTCTTCTGTATTATTTCATTATTCTTCTGTAAAGTGTATGAGTTATGCCACTGGTATTATTTTTCAATATTCAGACCTTATTTCAGTCATACCCTTCAAAAAATCACGCTCACATGCTTCGGTAAATTTCTGCATAATTCTAGTCTTGGGAAATCAGGGTTTTCTACCCTAGTTAGGAAAGGAGGAACTGTTTAACTTAGAAAAACTTATTTTTTTTGCTTAAATTCGACATGGGAGTCCCTCATAACCATAGATATCATATACAACCGCTTTCCCATCTTATTTTTACGCAAATATCTTAATACACTCATTTTAGGGCCTAAATCCTCACTTTTCCCCACCTTTTGCCTTGTAAAACGCTGTATAAATTTGTTGTTGTATATTTTAATGAATTTTAAGTGTTTTTACACCTCTATGAGGTACATTATCAGAAGTCTCACATTGGTAATAACTTAGGTTATTCCCAACTATAGTTTTTCCGAAAAGGGATATTACAAACCACTCCATGGAAAATTCAATAATGCTTGATTCCACATGATGTAAGGCTTCCTGTGTTCTTTCCCTTGAGAATCCCATTTCCAGAATTAAAGATATTGCAGAATGATTAGGAGGAGGATCCATAAAACATTGATTTTCACTTACAGGATATCCATTCTTTCTTTTCACATCACCTACACCATAATATATATGATTGATGATAGTTATCACAAATGTAATCAAAGTTGTGCTACAATAAGGAAGCAATGACTAGTTCCATGAATGAAGAACAATATCTGACACTTGAGCCTATAAATATGGAAAAATATCTCAGGTTCCCTTGGAGCAGAGCAACACCCACCAGGAATAGTTTGAGATAATAGTCGTGATACATATGATGGTGATAAAATCATAGAAGAATTGGCCAGCTATTCCAAAAATATGCAATAACTCTGTAAGGTATCTAACAACCACAAGCTATGCTCTGACTTTTCATACTCATGCTGATTCATGTTTGGTTTCCATAATCAATAGTGAGACTTGTGGAAGTGTCCCCAACAACTCACTTGTTGCCTTAAATGAAATGAGAAGCTCCTTTATAGTACCATATGCATGAAAATTATTAACCATCATCGTATTACATACATGCCTTCTTCTATCATAAATAATTGTTGTCATGTCATCCAAAACCTTTCCTAGGTACTGAAACTTTTGTAGAGAGTGACGAATCATGTACTGATATATTAGAGTGCCCATTGAAGCTAACACTACCATGATAAACTTTGGAAAGGAAAACTGCCAAGCCATTTGCTGTTATGCTGAACATTCCAGTGTCAACTCGTCGATGGTTGAGAAAAAATAATCCTTTCACAAGGGTGGTAAAAAATGAATGCAAAGAACATCAAAATCTGTTTAATATTTCATAGTGAAGCTCAAGAAACTATTGTTTAGTCTCATAAATTTGGAATTTTTTTCCTGAACTTTAGGAATTCCTATGTCAATCTTTGAAACCACTGCATCTCTTTCAATATGACAAGATGCCTTCTTCTTCTTCCCTCTTCTACATAGTCCCTGGATCGAAATGTTGTGTTAGCCCCCCTATAAATTTTTGACAAAGCAAAGTAGGGGGCTAAATTGTTTTTTGAGCCTTCAAGGAATGCATCTCCCCTGAAGACACATCATCCTTGAAGTCTCCCATGCCTTTGCCTTTGATACATTCCCCTCTAATGACTCCCTTTATAAGGTCTCATTGATTACATAAATTCTGCTCCAAAAGGCCTACATTAAACCTTATATCCCTGCAGAATGTCCCATTTCATCCCTTCTTCCCTTTGTCAAAATTCCCCTTTTTTGTACCCCCAAATCCCTCCCCTCGTCCTCCAAAACCATCCTAAAATCCCCTTTAAACCTTCCAAATACACTTTGTTTGGTTTAATTCCCCTTCAAATTTTTCCGCTAACCCTTAGCCTTTCTCCACGTGCAGACCCCTGCGCCAAGACCGGGCGCGTACAAAAAGTGCTTGGCGCGTTCCGTATCGGGTGCAACATCGACCGTTGATCTTTGTAGATCGGACAACGATCATTAAACTCCGTAGCATTCGTGTTTCCCCAGTTCAAACCCCCGATCGCACCATCGCCGTTCATTTACACGCAAATACGACGATCCAAAGTCCGCCCGTCCTAGTGGTCCCCACGTACTGATCAAAAACCCGGTGGTTTCTATCGCACCGCCTTCGGGCGGTTGGCGGTATTTTCTCATCGCCTAGCGATTCCACTCATTGCGCGCCGCGTGTCTCCCTGTACAGTACAGAAACCGCTCTCCATCGCGTGTTATCATTCGTCCGTGGACGCGGAGCGATATCGACGTAGGCCGTCCGATCCAGATCCGCTCATCCGACGGTTAGTGATCCACGAAGTTGCACGAGATTTAACCCATAGCCGTCGTACCCCTGGCCCACAATACATTGCCCTCCGATGTGTTTTCCACCGTCGATCTCCGCCGAGATCGGACGGTCCGGATTTGACTGTCCCGCCATCGCCCGGTCCCGCCACATCACCTCCACGTGTCTCTGTCGTACATTCGCCTTGCCCCCGTTATATATATGCTTTCCAAGGTCAAATGTTCATTATTTTACGTTAAATCTACTGTGCTCCGACCACGTCCCGCTGTCATAGTGCATTTTCCACCATGTTTCTGCACCTTTCCGCCATCTCACCAGTCTGCATGGCCATCCTCATCGTCTGCACTGCATCCATTACCCCCATCCATGGATTTCATAACAAGTTTTCTATTTTGTAGGGTTTTGAGGCAGTGAAGGCCGCCATGATTTTCACACGCTGTCACAGTGACAGAAAATACAAGAAAAGACCGTGTACAGAGGCAGAGATCATGAAGAAAGGCCCGAAGAGGTACCACAACGGGATTTGCATTTAAATAGCAGTGTTTAACTCTGTGAAACTGTCCCGTCGCCATTAACACACAGATTTCACAGTCAAAGATATAAATGGAGTAGCAGAGAACTTAAGGCATGCAAATGAAGATATATAAGCCTTAGGTTTAAAGATTTAGAGGCAAGGTACTAGAATCGAAGACCCCGTTGATCGTTCAGACAGTCCAATGCACAGAAATATAATACTATCAGGGTTTCTGTATCAGCAAAACGTTCTTCCAGGAAAGGACACGGTACACATTATTGTTTCAGTCTACATTGTGTCCAAATGAATATTTCCACCCTATCAGCAGTCCTACACCATCAGAAGCATTTGTTACATGGTATGGCAGGCCCTAGCACCATTATTCTGCCTTTTTGTGCAATTCACCAGAACACTGCAACGAGTACCAAAGATAAATGCTCAGAATTAAAACCGAATGGAGCCTCGGCCCTCCTACTGTTTCAGAGTTTAATGTTGCATTTAATTTTTCATCTACTCCTGCTATTATGTTCTCCTATAAGAATTCCCGAGATCAAATTGTAAAAGGTGGTTGTTCGGCTACTACCGTTGTAGTTAGAGGGATTCAGTTTGATTGTTAGAAGAGTTCTAGGAGAAAGTAGCAGAGTAGTTTGTATTGTAGTAGGCTGGGAGGAGAAGTTTGGATTGTAACAGCCATTGAGCTCAGTTTATGTGACTGGTTTTGCATCAATTAATCAAAGCACATTTCACAGGATCCTGGTCTATTACTATTGGTGATGTTTTCTAACATTGTTTATTACATTTTCATAATGTTCATTTTCTACTGGCTTGCATCAGAAATATGGTATAGGATTTACCCTTGTTAGGTACCCTATGCTTCTTCTCTCCTTGCCTTCTATGTTTTCTGCTAAATATGTTATCTAAGGGTTGTTTTCAGTTAATTTAACCAGTGTAGTAGTTCCTTATGCTGCTAGCTGATGTATGAATTAAATGAATCTGTCTTTAGATGTTCCTGTTGGGTTTAAGCTGGAAGATTTGGGAACACTGGGGATTAGAGTTAGCCCTATCCACTAGGATCCTTGTGCGACCAACTAGCCTTTCTAAGATCCCTTCTGTTAAACTCATTCTCTGTTTTCTTTTGGAGCATGCTAAAGCTGACCTGGAGTTAAATGACCTCTGGTCCGATCTATAAGCTACCCCTTTGTCCCTCCTTTGAGAGTTTCCTATGAGTATGCCAAAGCAGGCCTGGAGTTAAATGACCTCTGACCTGATCTATAGATAGAAATTAGGTTGCTTTCCTTCTTTCACTTTCAATCCTTAATGTTTCCATCCCACCATCTAATCTAAAATATCCTTTAGTATTAGATGACTTGCCCTCTGAAAGCTTTGGCTAGTTGTTGCATGTAATCACCTTTCATGACTCCATAGCCCAATGGATGGCACTTTCTTGACCTATCCTCTTTGCTAAAACATCCTGTTGTTTTGTTCCTTTCCCCCATCACTTTCTCAGTCTATGATCTCATGACCAACCCAATAACCAACCAACCAAATAATTTTAAACCCCCCTTTGTGCTTCATACCTAGCCTAACATCTCATTTTAAGCTTCAAAGATATGCCATTCTTTGCTCTATATTGGAGAGATCCCTCTCTAGGTCCAGGAGGGCTAGATCTTAGGGCCTAAAAGTGGTTATGATGTTGTTTCATTTGGTCTTGCCAACTGGCCAAAACATGGGAACCCCAACAT
>JAXQQM020073076.1:0-97714 GCA_034641835.2 Pinus albicaulis
ATCAGTCTTTGACAACATCCTGGATTCAAATAGAGGACTGGGCAGTTGTTTTCAATGAGTTTCAATGATCGATTGTATCTGGGCTTTTGTACCGTTGTGGATATGAGGATATATAGATATTCTATATATATTTCCTCTACAATATGTATCTATAGTTTTCACTCAGTATCAGCAGTGTTCATCAGTATGCTACAACCAATGTTAGTGCATCTTAGTTTTCATAATCAAGTTCCTTTAGCATATATATGTTTAAGGTCACATTATGAATGTGCTAGTTTTTTTACTACATTATGAAGACATGGATCAATGGATCATTGTACTCTTGTTTGCTAAATCATTTGATGATGATTTAAGAAGAAGAATTTGGAAGGGTTTTCCCCATAGTGGGTTTTGCTCTCGTATCAGACCAATCTTGGTGTCTCAATGTGTGCATGCTTTTCTTCCTTTGTTCCTTTACGTTCCGTTGCTTAAATGATGATGATTGTATTTTTCTTTCTATATAGTTTCTCATTTTGATGGTTAAAATGTAGATCTGTATAATGATATAATTTTTTGGGGTGAATTTAACATCTTATTGGATAAATGAAATTATCAAAGCAAAGAAAAATTTATCTCTATGAAAAATCAACATTTCTTCCCCTGTATCTCTCTCTCTCTCTCTCTCTCTCTCCAATCCTCTTACTATCTCCCTCCCTCCCTCCTTCTCCCTCCCACCTGCATACTTATGTCTCCCTCTCCCTCTCTTACCCTTCTCTACCTTTCTCACTCCTCTCCCTCTCTCTCTCTCTCTCATTCCTCCTCTTCCCTCTCCTCCAATTTATCTCCATCTCTCCCTTGTCACTCCCCCTATCTCTCCACCTCTATCACTCTATGTATTTTTTCTTCCTTCCCATATATATCTAGAGTTAATATATATCATGATATATTAATATATATTATAATATAACAAATTTAATATTGTATTAATCCAAAGTTATTAAATTTAATGATATTAATATTATAATATATTAATATGAATATTATATTTAATAATAATATTAATCTTAATATTTTAATATTAATATTAGGGTTAATAATTTTGTTTTTTGCATGGTATTAATAATAATATGGTCCATGGCCAACAGGGGTTTGGTTGGATGGTGAAGAGTGTGATGTTAAGACACTTGTGATGAAAATGTCATCAGTTCCAATCCCCTTGAAGGCAAAACAAATCCAGCCATGATAAGAATTGGTGTGGTTGAGGCCAGGTGCGATCCCTAGGTGATTTTGGCTTAGATGCCCTCGATGGCGGTTCCTCGGAACATAAGTTTGGCATAGGTGATTTATAAGGACCCACATTACCAAGCAAATAAACAAACAAACAAAAAATTGGTCCATGGAATTTGGCCCATAGGATTCACCTAAATAAAACCTCTTTTTTTAGTGTTCTTTAAATATAAAGAGGTTTATGGAGTAAATATAAAAAGAGGTTTTATTTACTTACCATACCTATTTATACCTCTTTTATATGTATTTATTTACCATACCTATTTTATAAATATGGTATTTGGCCAATGGTATTAATAATAATTTGTCCCATGGTATTTGGCCCACAGGCTTCACCTAAATAAAAACTCATTTTTGAGTTTTTGTAAATATAAAGATGTTTATGGAGTAAATATAAAAAAAAAGGTTTTATTTATTTACCAAACCTCTGTAGCAGCGGAACTTGTAGATTTGGTTTCTGTAGCAGCAAAACTTGTAGATTTGTTGAATTAATAGCAAAATGGCTTTAATTATAAAAATACACAAGAGGTATTTATAATAATTATTTATTAATAAAATATGATATGATATAAGATGATTGAAAGTTACAATGAGGCCCTACTTTTATACCTATGCAGGTGACCTTTCATGAACAAGCATGTCTTTTAGACATGCCTCTTTAGCTAACTTAATGACTACTTAACATGATTACTATTTGATTAATTAGTAATTATGTTTATTCTATTTATTCTATTAATGACTATATTTATTACATTAGTTATGAATTAGGTTCATAACAACCTCTAGTTTATTTATATTTATATTTTACCACGGTATTTGGCCCATAGGCTTGGTATATAATTAGATGTTGATTTCTAATCCTATTTGATATATTTTTATTTATTTACCATACCTCTTTATACCTCTTTTATATGTATTTATTTACCATACCTCTTTTATAAATATGGAATTTGGCCCATGGTATTAATAATAATTTTTCCCATGGTATTTGGTCCATAGGCTTCACCTAAATAAAAACTCATTTTTGAGTTTTTGTAAATATAAAGATGTTTATGGAGTAAATATAAAAAGAGGTTTTATTTATTTACCAAACCTCTAGTTTATTTATATTTTTATTTATTTACCATACCTCTCGAGTAAGTATAAAAATAGGTCCTATTTATTTACCATACATCTGGTTTATTTTTATTTTTATTTATTTACCATACCTATTTTTTTAGTGTTCTTAAACCTCTTCATATTTTAAATTTATATTGTGTTTATACATAATAATAATTAGATTTATTTTTAAATAGGATCCACATTAGATTAAAAATGTTAAATGTTAAACATTACATGTTAAATGTTTTAGATAGTTTAAGTGTTTACAAGAGATATTTAATTCTTAAGTTTATGTGTTTACGTGAGATCTACGGTTTCTGGTTTCCTATTTACGTTTACGTTATTAAGTTTAAGTGTTTACTTGAGATACGTTCTTACTTACGTTTATGTGTTTAAGTGAGATCTACCCCCATACCTGGTTGTAGAGCATCTCTAGGCACAATGACCCAATCATGGGTATATAAGGACCACACTTACTAAATATGGAATCATACAAACTCTAACTAGACTTGACTTGTAGAGCGCCTCTCAGCGCAATGACCCAATCATGGGTATATAAGGACCACACTTACTAACTAAATATGGAATCATGCAAACTCTACTAGACTTGACTTCTCTCCAACTAACTACTCCAGGTAAACTCACACTCGAATTCTAATATTGGACTCAACTTGCATTTCTTAACTCAACTCAACTCTTCACTTCATGCATATGGGAGTAATTTACTATTTCTAACAAATCCTTATTTTGGTAAAACATTTTCTGACTCTTGATGCTATAGATTGGATTATTGCTTGAGCCTTATTTCCCCTAGGGATGTGATCATGAAAATATGTAGAATATGTAGCAATAACTCTTTCTGCAATGTCGATTGCATAATTCTCAATAATACCGCAAATAATTAAGGGAATTAGTGGTCATCCATGCACTGTCAAGTCATCAAAAAACAAGGGGTACCTATATTTCCCTACAAGGTGATGGCCAAGTGCTTCCTAAGTTTTAACACATTGAAAAGGACAAGGGTTAAGCCAATGCTCAGGTGGACCATGAATCACACAATTATCTTGGTCCCTTTTTTAGAACTATTTCCTATCAAGAAACATACCAACCATAAGTCGTAGCGCATGAGTGTCATCATCTTTGTCAATAAGAGCCAAAATAACAATATATATTGGCAATATCTCACGAGTCAACATTAAGAAGGCCAAACTTGCACTAGCCTTTAAAAGTAGATATTGTAAGAGATCGAGATGTTGTAGTTGTAGTTGAATATGGTAGAGGAGGACATCCATCATGGTAACTTCCTATAGAGAGAATTCATATAGGGAGAATTCCTTCAAAACTTAGCCAAAATTCACATTGTTGAGTCCCTTAGGGTGTTCCTTGATTAACATCCAAGCCCTAGCACAGATATATTGTCGGTGCTAAGGAAAATTATGGTTGATGTTTGTAACTACATATGTAGGTGCATTAGAAAGAGAGTGCAGTTGTCTACGCTGGATTAAAATTTTGCCTTTGCTTGTTTCTAGGCTTGAATCAACCGGCCATGTTTATCTGTGCATACAATGACATTTTTACAAAGTGGGGGAAAATGACTCATTGTATTCTCTTAAAAAGTGTGGTTACTTGTTAAAAATATTTGCTCTATCAATGGTTGGAGGAAAACTAGTAATTCAATTTCTACAATTCCATGGGTCTTTATAGCAATAGAAAGGTTAGTTATCATTATCCTATTTAGAGTCTCTGTGAAATCTATTGGGCCCTTGAGGAATTTCTTCACAAGAATAATCACTCAAAGAAGGAACTAAGTAGATGCATAGACTTTCTGCTAGTTTGGAAAGATGATTCTCCCTAAGCTTCCTTTTAATCATGATTATTATATTTTCAACATCATAAGTCAACTACTTAACTTTCCCATGATACAGGGGAATGATACAACAATTTAAAGTTTCTAATAGAAGAAATTGAACTCCAAATTTAGTTGATGTTGATTGAAAACATTACATCGTACTAAAAGGGAGATGAAACAATGAACATGGTACAATTAATAGTAACCTCACATACATTTACACCATGGAAATGCTTGGCATAACCTAACCAGAAAACATTGTCCCCTCATTATGACTAGTAAGTTGTAAGCATAAGTGAAGAGACAAGCCAGAAAGTAATGACAATAGCAAAGCATGTGTCTCACGCATCAAGGCTAGTCTCTCACTATGTTGATTGATGGATGCTTGTAGTATGAGTTTAACAATCCCATTAGAATTAAACTAACTCATTAATGCTTCACAAGCTGGTTGAGATATGGTATGTGAAAGAACCCAAGACATACCTGTTACACATTATTTTGTCACCATGACATTTTACTGTCTATATGGGTTCATCAATACCTATATAATGCTCCCTTAGAAGTCTACAACCCTAAAGTTCCTAAACCAAGTCTTGAATCTAGAGAAAATCTTGTAAAAATCATAAAAACACTTGTACCGTACTTTTCCTTAGCCTTACCTGCGGCATCGCACCCTTTTGCTCCAAAAATTGCAGAGCCGACCGCACGTTTTCTTCATTAAAAGTGTGGACCCCTGTAAAATGTAAATTGAAGGCGAAAGTAAATTCTAGAAGCACCATCTGGTCGAGTATTCTCCCATCTGGAAGCTTCTAGAAGGCATTATCCAATCGAAGCCTTACTCCCTCCATTATTATGAACATTCATTCCTTCATAAAAGGAGCCTATTCCTTGGTCTTTGGAACTTAATCCCTTGATAAGGGGACTCTATCCCTTCCATTTTGGAGTTGCAACCACTTTCCTTCTCCTATAAATTGAAGCTTTGGTTCAGTCTCAAGGGGACATGCTCACATATGTAAAACTTCTCTCTGCATTTTGTATACACTTAGTACTTGCTTTGTACTTGGTAGTTGCAATAGAGAAGGGAATTGCTAAAGAAACATACTCTTTTTGCTAGCTGCAAGAATGATTACATACTCGTAGTTAGACTAGTTCAAAGAGTGGAAGGGCTTGTCAGACCAAAGGAAAACGTTTGTTCCAGACCCTGGAAGGACCTGTACAACATCAAGGCGAATGTGGTTGTAACACTCCTTCTTTTATTTAAAGATAATACAATTGGATCCTGTTTTCTCAATAAGTTGTTTATGTATTTACTTGAATGAATTATTTCTTAAATTCCTTGATCATTAAGATAGATTTGCGATTTCTGAATTAGTATATGTTGTAGGTGATTTTGATCCTCTTCTATGTAATTGTTTGCAGATCTTAAGAGGTGACTTCTTAGAGTGACGAGAAAGAAGAATTCAATTAGCATTGGATCACAGGTAGGTCCTTTCTTCATCATAGAAAACTCTTAATTACATATAATCGAGAGAAAGTATTTTACATTTGTCTTGTTTGTTTCTGTCTATCCTTGTGATACTAGGGAGATCATTCTTGTCCGCAAAAACGATTTATTCGCCTAATAAAATGACGACTCCACTGGGGAAAGTTTTGAGCTTAGTTTTCTTTTTCTTTGAGTTTGACTTTTGAAAGGTTTTTTTTTTGTTTTTATTAGTTTGCACTAGTTTGGGTAAATTGGCCTTAGAATCCCTAAAAAGCAGATTTAGAATTTTTTATTTTTCATTATGTTTTCTGGGCTCTGCACTTTTTCTTTGAAAACAGTGCGGTAACCTCCGCAGTTTCTCTGTGTAAATAGTGCGGTACCACACCTTTTTTATACTGAAACCTGCGGACCTCAAGAAAATTTTGAAAAAATCAAAATTCTCTTTTCTGGTACTAGCTTACAAGATTCTCTGTGATGAGCCAGACTTGTATTCACTGTCAAAAGCCTCTTGTAAAAGTTTCTTCTAGCATTCCTAAGTTTTGAGTGATTTTCTAAATATTTTGATTTTATAAGTGATTTTTTGCTTTGTCTTTGTGTTTCTCAAAGATCAGAAACCTTTATATACCTTAGATCACTGGTATTTCATTGATTTCTTGCCGAGCCTTTGACTTTATAGCAGAACTTGCTTCTATGAAATTTAGATTTAATTTTTTTATTTGCAAATCTTAAGAGACTTTTAGTTTAATGAGCTTTGAATTTCACTTTAAAACCACCATTGGATGATTTTGATTTCTTGCTGGGATAAGCAAAGGATTTCTTGGTTAGATTACAAACTAATCAAAACATCCTCACAAGTAGTCGATCTTGTGGTAGGAAAATTCCAATAGTAGCATGTATGCTCTAGGAAGCTCCTCTTAAAGGAGTCAAGCACGAGATCATATCCGAACCAGTGAGGTAATAAATCCTTCCTCATATGGAATGATAACAGATATACACGTATTAACAATGGTAAACCTCAGATTGACCATTTTCGAGGAGCCTAGGGTCACTTGTCGGTAAACCTTGGATTATGTCAAGGAGCCTTCAAGGGGATTGAGCTTTGTTACTCTGCCCTTGCGTGTGTATCGGATCGTGGACTGTTCCCCCAGGTATATTTGTTCCTGTTGGTGACCTTAGTGGCCATAAACTCTAGGATTCTTTCACAAGGTGATGGTGGAGGGAAGATCCCACTGTACCTGGAGCAGACGTCGGCTAGACTCACTTGGACTCTCCGGAGGGTTATCTTCACTCGAGATGGTTTAAGTGGAGAAACTTGCACCAGTCTGTTTCATTAAGCAGGTTGTCGGGGTAACTGTTCCAACCGCCATTTCTACATTAATATACTACGATGTTGGATTTCATCACCAACTAGTGTTTTTAGTGCAGGAATCTACTGTTTGTGAGTGGTTTGATCTCTTAGATTTTATAGGCGTGTGATCATTTGTTTGTTTCTTAGTGACCTTAGGAATTTTTTATTGAGATTTTCTTTGATTGCATGTGTTAAAAGTTTTAATCGTCACTGAATTATTGAGATGATCACGGAGAACTCAGGGGAAACCCCCTGAGTACACACCAAGCCAATTATAAGGACTTAAATTTTTGATACCAAATGTTATCAATAGAACTGGATTAAAGGAACAAGGAGAATCATCTATTATCCCTCATCCTGATTTCGAAGTAGATCAATCGCAAGTAGAAGAACATCCTCCAAAAACAGTTTCAATTTCTGAATTAACCGAAGTTGCTTCTACAACAAGTGAATTATCACCTGAAGAACCTAAAATTTCTGAACTGGAAACTGAACTTGCTACATCAGAACCTACTTTAGAATTCACTACTCCAATTCCTGATTATCCTGATCCACCCAGAGTGAAGAATCAGATCACAGAAGGTCTTCCTCCTGGTCTTATTAGTATTGAAGAAATCACTGATACATAAGAAGAAGTCGTTCTCCCTTCAACTTAGGAAAATTTAGAACTTAGACAACGTGAATCAATTTTTTACAGTCCTTTTAGACAAGACACTTGGTATTCTTCATTGACATATTTTCTTCAAAACGTAGGTCTTCAGTATTCACCACCTCAAATACCTTTTTAATCTACACCAATAGGTCTTAGACATTAGTTAAACATGTCACGTGAGTCATCTATGTTTTCTGAATCGCCAGAAACATTCCTCTATGGTGGTCCGTCTGTTCCTACAGGCTATCAGTCACTCTCTGGTACATTCTCAGGAGCATCTCCTTTTCCATGCAAACCAATGTCATCATCTGGCCTGAATGAATCAAATACTAGAACTTCAAACAATGAACAAGTTTATATGCTGTCTAGAAATATTTCGAACCTCGCATCTCAAGGTAGTAATATACAACCTGGGGAGCAACCTCAAAATATCCAAATACAGCCTTGGAGGAAAAACCAAGGATAGTACATACCTCAGGGTCAATATCAACCCCAAGGACAGTACATACCTCAGGGTCAATATCAACCCCAGGGACAGTACATACCTCAAGGTAAATATCAACCTCAGGGATAGTACATACCTCAAGGTTAGTATCAACCTCAAGGTCAGTATCAACCCCAAGGTCAATATCAACCCTAGGGACAGTACATGCCCCAAGGTCAATATCAACCTCAAGGGCAGTATCCTGCTCAAGGATTGCAACCTCTTTTAGCATAGTAGTTCTATACAGAACATCAAATGTTACAAGGAGGTGGAAATTATCCAGTTAATTATCAGTCATCTGTTCAACCCAGTTATGGGTCGTCTTATGTACAACCTTCAATGGGACCCTCATATCTCGGAATGGTTTGGGATCCATCACAAGTCCAACAGAATTTACAACCAAATATGCAAATACCTTATTATCAAACAGGACAACCTGTTGGTTATAACCAACCCCAACAACCAGTCCAACCTTTAATTCCAACACCTGCATCTGGTCCTGTTCAGCAACCTGGTCCGAGTTCACCTAGTACTCCACCACAAATAGCTGTTTAGACTTCTGTTCAAGCTATCACACCTATTCCTGCAGTGTCTACAGTTCTTGTTACATCTGTCCCTCAAACATCGATACAGATTCCTCAGGTTTCTATTCCGCAGTCTGGACCGACAATTCAGACTACTGTTCAGATACCTGCAGGGAAAACTGGTACAGGTACAGTAATAACGAGTCAACCTCAATTTACTTATCAACCATATTAGGGGCCGTACCAATATGGACCTGTTCCACAAACTCCAGTCTACCCGCAACAACCGTACCCTGGATATACATATCAAACACCTTTTCAACCTCAATATGGTCCGATTATTCTTGGTTATCCAGGGGGTAATATGATTTGAAATGCGCATCCTATTCCAAGTTATCCTGGATATCCTCCTCCTGAGACTAGTTTAGTTTCAAAAGGTTATCCACAAGACCCTACCCGTCAATTTTCGTTCATAACAACTTTGGATTTACTGAACTTATCTCGCCTTACGAATGATCCCATATAATATCATTCGTATTGGCCACCCATGCCTCATAAGTTTCCCACTGATATTCCAAAATTTGAAGGAAAAACAAGAGAGGATTCTTCCAACCATGTTATGACTTACCACTTTTGGTGTGTATCTAATTCATTAATTGACGATTCTGTTCGACTTAGACTTTTTCAGAGAATGTTAATAGGATTAGCTGTTAAGTGGTACATTGAACTGCCACGAGGCTCATTTAATAATTTCAACGCCCTAGCAAATTCCTTCTTAACTCATTTTCAGTTTCCAGTTAGATACGACAATGGCACAGAATTATTAACTTCACTAAAACAATATATGTCTACGTATATATCTGATCATATTCATGAATGGAGACGTAGAAGACATTTGGTAAATTTTTTTATCCTAGATCAAATATTGGCAGAATGGTTTGTTAAATCATTGCTACCAAAAATCACTAAAGATGTAGCCAAAGCGAGCATTGTTACGAAAGAACAAGTTATTGCTCAAGCTCAATATCTAGACTTGGTATATACCCAATACGGAACTTTATACGAGAAAATCCATGATTTACCATGACCTCTCAGTTAACTACAACTCCTTCAGGCTCTCATGCCGCTGATGGTGTAATTTGTTCAATTACTACAACTAAGAATAAGAAGAAATCTTCAAATATTACTTCTCCTATAATAACTTTACCTGATTCACCAAAAGGAGAATCTTCCTTGGAAACTACTGTCGATATTCACATTGTAGATTCATCTACTAAGTCAAAATCTGGAAAAAATAAAAAGGGGAAGAAAAATAATAAACAGACCTCACCTCCTAAAGAAAAAACTGATAAAACTAAATCAACTGATGACAAACGGAAACCTCGTTATCCTTATCTTATCTATGACGAGGATCATTTCACCAAGGAATGTCTGCATATGGAAGAAGTTTCTAAGTTCGTCAAAGGTTCATCCACTCTTGCTTTCTTGAAGGATCCCTTTCCAATTCAAGATAGTAAAATGATTGGATCTTCTTCTAATTCATTAGTAGATATTTTGATGGTTGCAACTTGATCACAAGATTATGGTAGTAAAAATCCCGTTACTGGTAAAGAAGTAGAAAATTCTAATTCTACACCAACTGCATCTACTTCGGTTTCCGATCCGCTTCACATCGAGAAACCAAATCCTGACTTAGTAATCAAACCGCCTCCTAAAGGTGTATTTCGTAAATCAGCTTTCAATCCACATGTGAGAGCTTCTCAGAATTACAACATTGTCGAAGATTTGGCAATTTCGCCTTCAGCAATGTCGGCTTTGTAAGTGCTGCAATCATGTCCAGCACAAAGGAAATTACTATTGTTAGTTTTAGGAGCTGTAGATCTTTAGGATTCGAACCTTATGATCTTTGATCTAGAAAATTTTACACCTCGCCTACCCCATCAAATGGTTTTCCAGATTCTAATGTTAGTCAAAAACACACATTGCTTTTGTACTGTGATTGATGAAGGGGCGTCTACATGTATCATGTCGTTGAGTTGTTGGAAATCACATGGTTCTCCGACGCTTAACCGATCTCTAACCATCCTCAAAGATTTTGATGTAGAAGGATTCCATCCCTATGGTATTTTACAGGATCTAACTATAGAGGTTGAAGGAAAAACTGTTAATCTAGATGTGGAAGTAGTTGATGCCCCTCTAGATTACAACCTTCTCCTGGGTCGAAATTGATCTTATGCTATGACTCCTGTCGTGTCTTCTATCTTTCGGATAATCATATTTCCTCATCAAGGAAAGATTTTGAAATTCAATTAGTTCTCGTATTATTCATCCGATCTAGCTTCTACGGATAGTATTCAGCATGTTGGAAAAAAAACTATTCCTTATAAGGATGTAGGAGTAGGTTTGATTAAAGATTCCGCTTTGTTGGGAAATTTTTCTTTGCCTCCACCTAACGTACCACGTACTATAGCTAATATCAATATGATTACATCAAGCACTATTCCATTTGATGACGCTTGGATAGTGCCTTTAGAGTCAGAACTGGATTCGTTTGAAGGTATGATGCCTTTGAGTCCATTTGAATTAGCATATCAAGTAGTACAGTCATTTTCCAATTCACCATCAACTGATTCTGACCTTATGACTGTGGTCAATGAAAAATCATTTTCACCTTCAATCTTAGCTATAACATCAATTCTGGATCCTTTTAAATAATTTTTTTATACTGACGAAAACACTCGTGATTTTTTGTCTATAGATGATTTACCATGGGATGATCTCCATCACAGGTCATCATTTTTACCTCAGCTTGATAGATTCGAAGATAATTTTTCATCCATTTTCACCACTGACTATGTCAAGGAACCCCAAAATCCGATATCGATCACAAATTCAGATTCTGAAGTAAATTTGGGGAATATTTCTTCCACGATTCCTATTGACATATCGGTAAAACCAGGAATTGTTGAAAACATTCATATAGGCGCTTCTTGTACCAAAGATGAAATTGATATATACAAAGCCCTATTTCAAGAATTATGCGACATTTTTGCCTAGTCTTATGAAGAAATGCCAGGAATCGATCCCAAAATTGTTGTTCATGAAATCAAAACATACCCGGATGCTAAACCTATCAGAAAAAAATTACGTCAGATACATCCACGAAAAGTAGCTGCAGTCAAAGCTGAAGTTGAAAAATTACTTCGAGCAGGATTTATTTATCCAATCCCTCTCACAGAATGGGTATCTAATATTGTTCCTATTAATAAAAACAAGGAACAATTCAATTATGTATCGATTATAGGGATATAAACAGAGCTTGTCCAAAAGACAATTATCCAACCCCTTATATTGATCAAATCATTGATGATTGTGCCAAAAGAAAAATGTTTTCATTTATGGATGGATTTTCCAGTTATAATCAAATAAACATACTCTCTGCTGATCAACCAAAGTCAACATTCTTTTGTCCATGGGGAACTTTCGCTTACCGTAAATTACCATTTGGATTTAAGAATGTTGGGGAAACTTTTCAAAAAGATATGTCCTATGCTTTTCATGACATTAAACACATTGTGCAACCTTATCTCGATGATCTACCTGCTCATTCTTTACATAGAGAAGATCATCCAACCCACTTACGAGCAATTTTTATGAGATGTAGGTATTATAAGATTCACCTGAATTCGCACAAATATGTTTTTTGTGTACAATCTGGTTGATTACTAGGATTTATCATTTTGAAACAAGGCATTCGTGTTGATCCTTCGAAGGTTGAGGCAATTATTAATTTACCTCCTCCTTCCACACTTCGCCAACTCCAAAGTTTGCAAGGGAAAGAAAACTTTCTGCGTAGATTCTTTCCTAACTATGCCGAGTTAACCAAAGTTTTTACCAAGTTGTTGAAACAGAATATTCTTTTCATGTGGGACGAGATCGTTGATAGATATTTTGATGCTCTAAAACATGCGTTGACCCATGCACTGTTATTACATCCACCCAATTACAACCTAGATTACTTTTTATACTTAGCAGCCTCTAATTCCACGATTGGAATGGTATTAGTTCAGGAAGATGAATTTCACAACGAACATGTGATTTACTATCTCAGTTGAAATTTGAATCCGACTAAAATCGAATACTCACATGTCGAGAAATTGGCCTTGGCAGCAGTTCAAGCTGTCCGAAGATTTCGTCATTACATACTGTTACGAAAAACAATAGTGATCTCTGATTGTAACCCTATGATGTATTTTTTGACCAAACAATTACTAGGGGGCAAATATTCTAAATGGATAGTAATCCTTCAAGAGTTTGATTTAGAATTTGAAAAATCTAAATCAAAGAAATCACTAGTGTTCACCGAACTGATGTGTGACTTCCCAAATACTGAGACAGAAACTGCGGTAGAACATCCGATCACCGATGAATCTTTGTTTCTTATCAATACCATTGATCCATGGTATGGAGATATCATCATTTATCTCCAAACCCAAAATTTTCAGCCTAAACTCTCACGTTCACATAGATGAAAAATCCATTTCCAATCCCAACAATATAATATTGTTAGTGACACTCTTTATCTTCGAGGTGCGGACTTTGTTTTTCGGCGATGTCTTACTCATGAAGAGGTTGAAAAAGTTTTAAATGATTGCCACTCTGGAACATGTGGCGGTCATATGTCTGGGTATGCCACAACCCAAAAGATATTGTGTGCTAGTTATTTTCGGCCTTCGTTATTTAAATATTGCATTCTAGCAATCCAAAAATGCCACAATTGTCAGATCTTTGATTGTAAAATGCGTGCACCACCAGCTCCTCTTCACCCAATAATTGTTGTCGATCCTTTTTCAAAATGGGGCATTGACTTCATTACATGTAACTTGTTAGCCATCAGTAAAATTTTGATATAACTGATGATGGCTAAAATAGGTCTTTTAGTCTTCAAGAAACAAGTTTTAAAGCAAAATTGTGAGTTCTTGAAGCCTTGCTGTCCCTTGTCCAAAAGATCCATTCGAGTGATATTTTCACTTCAAAACCTTCAAAGAAAATCCCTGCTGTTACAAAAAGACTGTTTTTCATACCCATTTTTCATCAATTTTCCTTTGAAAAATCCCTCTAAAAAACCCCTTCATGTCATCCATGTTTCCTCATTTCACCCTTTACTTCCTCAAAATCTCCTTTATTCAGTTTAAAAACACCCTTTTCACCCTACCGAAACCTCAAAAAGGCTTAAAAAACCCTTCTTTAGGCCTATTCCGCTCCATTTTGAAAATAAGGCCTTAAGCGCTTTTTACCTAAGCCCTTAGCCCCTTTTTCACCATAAGACCGAGGCCCGAGACTGTTAGCTAAAGGTCTTAAGCCCCCATCGCGATCGCACTTTGGCGTTTTCAAATTCTTTGTTACCTTTCCTTTTTCTTCTCCGATTTACGAAAGGCCGAAACACTTTCCCGCTTTAAATCTGAGCCGTCGATCTCACATCCGATCTGACGGTCCTTGCTCCATCGGTGACCCCCATTTCCTTTGTCCTGGACCCTTTACCCCGTCGATGGTTGATCCGCCAATTGGATCTGAGCTGTCCATTCCACAAAGATCTAACAGCTATCGGCGCATCGCAAGTCCCTTCCAATGATATCCCGCCTGCCTGGACCACCGATTTGCGAAGCGTCGATCAGATCCTGATCGGATGACCCTCCATCCATCGCCCTTCATCTTCCCATCGGCCATCGCAAAATCCACATTTCTTTTTTCTCGGACCCTCTGCTCCTCCAATCACCGGTCCGCCGAAATCAATCCTGACCATCCATCTCCCCGATCTGACGACCCACATTGCTCCTGCGTTTCAACTCTGCCCTTCCCATTCTCCTTCATCGCCCAATCTTAACCATTGATCTTGTTTTAGATCGATAGCCTTCGCTTCATCGCAATGTCGCCATTTCCCCTGAACCCTCATCTATCTCCGCTTCTCCGATTTGACCCCGACCGTCGATCTTGCTGATCCGATGGCTCCTATTGATCCTCGCATTTTACCTCCACTAGACGAATTTTTACCCTGCGCAATGAACTTTTCGTTGCGCACCAATTCTGCTTACGTCACCGCTAGGCCCCACCTCTCTTCCTCTAATGTATTTCTTTTTCCCTTCGCATTCGTTTTTAACCATCGATCTGACCTATTTCCCCTCGATCGGACGGCCACCATTTCACTTTGCGTTCGTTCCTAAGAACCTTTTGATTGAGCTATTTTCATGAAAAAAAAGTGGTTTTCAGGAGCATACATGTCAGCCATTAAACTGTATCGCGTTCCCCCTGCTCATTACCACTTACCGCCCAAGCCCTACGCGAAAACCATCCTCGATTTTCCAATACCGACTTTCCAACTCTTCGCGCCATAATTAAATTTGAACCCTGATTCATCTCTGCCATGATTAAACCCTTCCCTACTGCATTCACCTTGCCTCCTCACTGCTCCATCACCCCTGCCAAAGTCCTATGTTAGCAGTTAAGCCCCAAATTCACAGGTTTTTGTAACAGGTTGTGTGTGTTGCAGGTTTCATGGTGGATAGATATCCAAGCTACCACCTATACAGCATAAGCTGAGAACATCAGCAGAAGAAGATAAAGTGAATCAGAATTAAAGTTAAAGGATTAAAGAAAGAGCCTGAAGATTAAAAGGCTTAATCCACAGTTTAAAGGCATAAACACAGTGAATAAAGCAGAAAGATAATCAGAGAGGCCTTAAAGCTATATCAAAGGCCAAATTAGTGTTTAAAGCAACAAATTAGGACAGATCAGCAAAAGACCGCCTTGAATTGCTAGATCATCAAGGCTATTTACTCCTCCGAAAACTAAAAATTCCACCTACAAGTTTATTTTCCTCAAAAGAATACAAAGTTAATGCACAGTCAGAGATATTTTTCAAAGACAGCTCATAAAGTAATTCCCAGCCTACCAAAAGCCTCAAAAGTCAACAAAAGTGACTGAAGTAGATGAAGTTAATGCAAAAATCAATTAGCAGAGTTTAAAACCTTAGATATCTTCTCCATTAGGCCTCTCAAAGGTCGAGAAGCATTTACTCTGTATTAATTGAACAAATAACCCTTTCTTTCACTCCACCTCCTCATTTTTCTATAAATGTCATAAGAGGATCCCATTGTAAATCTTGGTTGAATACTTGTTGAATGTAAATAGTTGTTGAGGTTGTTGAAGCTCTGTCAGTAATTGAAGAAAGATAAGATGAGAAGAGAAGTTTGAAGCTGTAAAGACCTACTGGACTTAAATATTGTAACTAGTTTGAACATAAATTATACAAGTTGATTTATGGGATCATGGTCTATATCAATGGTGATGTTTTTCTTACTGTATATGTTGTTTTTATTTTTTTTTCATACTGTCCACTTTCTCTAATAAAGAGCAGGAAATATAGATTAGGATTTACTACAAATTACCCTAAATCTCACTGATAAGCTTTATCTTTATGTTTTCTTCTAATTTTGCTTTGATGATAATTCAATAGAGTATAACCAATGAAGTGTTGGTGAGCCCATGTTTCCTGAGTACAACTTGAGATATTGTCTTTGAAAGTTCTTGAAAATTTTGCTAAGTAAAGTTGAACTAGAGAAGTCTATGGTTAGCCCTATCCTCTAGTTTATCTCCAATAGTTTCTTTGAAAAGATCCCTTAAGAGTATGCCAAAAGAAGGCTAGGTTAAAAGTCCTTACTTGATCTTAGGCTATTCTTTGTTCATCTTAATTTTTTTCCCTTGAGAGTATGTTGAAAGCAGGATAGGTTCAAAGTCATTACCTGATCTTAAGTTTCCCTTTGTTTTCTTATATGTTTGCTTCTTTCACCACACTTCTTAATGTTCCATATCACAAAATCAATCTAAAGAGACCCTTTGATATATATGACTTGCCCCGTGGACCACTCTTGAAACTTGTTGTGCAATTAAATCCTTTTGTGACTCCATAGCCTAATGGATTGATACTGTCTCTTACCTATCCTATCACCTGAACCATTCTTTCAACCTGCTCACACCTTTACCCTTCAAAAGACTTCCTTCATTTTGATGATATCCATCCCAACCAAAAACAAACAAACCCCTTGTACTTCATAACTAGCCTAATACCATATCATAAGCCTTTAAGATAAATCCTTTGAAAATACTTAAATAGAGAGATCCCTCTCTGAATCTAGGAGGGCTAGATCCTAGGATTCCAAAGTGGTTCTGATGTAGGCCCTGCAGTGTTTGTTGTTGCCAATCTTGCAAACTACGGGAGTCCTAACATAGTGGCGACTCCGTTGGGGAAAATATTGAGTAATAGATAACTTCACAACTCAACTAACCCCTATTCCTAAATATATCTAGTGTCACCACGACTGGTTATTATTGATTTTTGATGGTGAACAACAACCAAACCTTGAAAACAAGCAAAAATCCTTCACCTGGCGACTCCACAACTCTCAAAAGACCAAATGAATCCACCGGTAGAAGACTCTGAACTGGTTGACAAGATACAGTGACCTATTTTCTGATTTACAAACATGGATTCAAATATAGACCCAAAAGAAAAACGATTGGCCATGATGGAAAAGATGGTGTACATATTTGAAAAGATAATGGATAGGTATGAGGCTAATTTAAATATTAGTGATCTAGAGCAACCCATGCTTTTCCAGATCAAGGACAAACTCAACCACTACGAGACCTAGACAATGAGCAAGAAATGTATGATGATCAAGAATTTATAGAAGATGATGAGGAAGGTTGTCAAGAAATTCCTGATTTCCTACCTATAACTTGTGTTTTACTGTTGAGAGAACTTCACGACCAAAATGCCAATGCAAAATGTGAGCAGTGCTTTGAGGAAAAAATAAGCCTCCTAGGAAACAAAGAACCTGAAATAGAAGAAAAATCAATACATATAGGGACTCTCCCTCTATGCTATAACTCGTTTCATATTTTAAAAGGAGAGTGGCATCCTGATAATGTAGAAGAAACAACTCATGAACCTTGTATTCAAACTGAGTATCATAATAATCATGAGGATTTGTTTGAAACAGAAGAAGATCAGGAAACAGTAGACAATCCTCAAGGTTTCCCTGCAAGCACAAGTACTAATTCACTAGAAGAGGCTCAAGAATACATCCATCCTCAAAACTATTTAACACGAGAGAAAGAGAACTGATGTACTTCTGTCTATGCTGAAAGAGAAATCCCTCCTTTGACAGAAGGATAAATTGATCAAATACTAAACAAACAGCCAGCCCTCAAAAATTCATTTGAACAAAACACTTCTGCTCATCTACCTACTGAACCTTGTTGTCTTGAACTATAAAATAAACTTATAAACCAGCTTAAAGAAAAACAAACTGATAACCCAATATGCTTGATTGGTGAGATTGTTTATACTAATGATTTTCCAATTTTTGATCAGTCTGATGATGATGATGAGCTTCAAACAGAAACTAATCATGCAGGGCAACCAACAGTTGATTGGTGTCATGAACTTCACTATCATCAGCTTGAAAGTAGCAATCAACCAATCCAATCCATCAGAAATAGCTTTCACATGATCGGGAATCAGCAGTTGTTCAGCTCAAAGGTTGAGGAGGAAAACAATGAAGAATTTCTTGAGCATGATGAATATAAGGAACCTTCTCCTGAAAAGGTTGAGGTAATCAAAGAGACCCCTGCTCAAGAATATAATGACCTCTTCAATGAGTTCAGTCCACTAAATCAGAACATACCAGGACTGCCAGAGGACAACACTGTAGTATATCATGAGTCCTCTAGTTCAGATGATAATGAAGATGAGGAAGATTTTCTTTCTCAAAAGAATATTTTTCTTGATCCAGTGGAAGATAAAGTAATCCTGGTTGAACAATATCTTTCAAATACTCACAACCAGGTATTATTTCAAGACCCATTTACTCATTTTTTGAAGACATTTGAAGAGGGAATAAATGTGGTTAAGAGCAGTTTGTTGCAAATAGCAAGAAAATTTTCTAGCACGGCTTCTAAAGAAAAAGTGAGATGGGAGTGGCCCTATCTGTCCAACATGCTCAAAGAGATGAGTAAAGACCAGTCATCGAACCATCTGATTGACTGGATGTATTGGAAAAGAGAATTTGTCAGCTAAACATGTAAATATTTCAGAGTTAGATTAGGGTAGGTAGGAATGTAAATAAAGCTCAGCCTGTGAGCATTTAGTTTGTTTTTTGTTTTCTTCTTTGAGTTTGAGAAAAGAGAAAATATAAAAACAATAGAAAAGAAAAAGAGGGCATATATAAAAGAAGAAAGGTACAACCCCATACAAAAAAGAAAAGAAAAATCTGAAAGTGTGCAAGCTCAAATGCCACTACTTGAGAGAGCATTGTTATTTAGTCATACAGCCTAATCATGACTAGATAGATTTCAATTTACTACTGATAGGTTAGTGAATCAGATTTTCCAAATTGTTTAATCTTGGCTTATCAGTATACTAGATTAGGATAGAAAAAGAGAGGTTCAAACAAGCTTAAATCCTGAACCTGTAATTTTGATGAAGAATGGCTCAAATCAGATCAAAACCTGGGCCAAAGAAAGGAAAAATACTGGTTCTAACATGTTGAAAACTTGAACCAGGTAGAAGAAGAAGATATCTCTAAATAGATCAAACCCAGAGATGAAAGAAGAAAGAAGGATGTTTTTAATTTTCAGACCTTAAGTCTTCACAATTTTGTTTTGAATTTCTGTAAATTTCAGTCTATGTGTAGCTTGTTTTTATGCCATAGTATTATAGCAAATCAGATAGCTTAATCCTGGTTTGTTTGTATTTAAATTTCTGTTTTAGAATATAGAGAATAAGATCTGTCAGATAGTTTAATCCTGGCAGATAGTAGCTTAGGTAGAGAATTTATGAGTTCAACTGTTTAATCTGAACTCATGGAAGAAATAAGGGTAGATTTAGATTAGTTTTTTGCTTTCAATAAAAGAATAAAATTTTGATGTCAAAAGGTTTGCAAGTCCAAGTGCACCTTATGAAGAAAAAATGTTAGGAAAGTAGGCTGTTGTTGTGGCCAGCAACAACCCCCTCCTTATTTAGTATTAGTAATAATACTAAATAAGTGGGGACCCTTAGTTTAAAAATCCAAAAAATTAATTGATGTTTGTTTTCATTTTCAATAAAACTTACTATCATTAACTTAAGAAAATTCTTTGGAAAATCTTTAAATAAACTTAAGTTTATGACAGATTAGAATAAAATATTTCTTTGAAGAAAATATCGCATTCATCGCAAAAAAGTAGAATATATCTTTTGCAAAGCAGAATCTTCTAAATTGCGATAGCGCGATCCAAAAACTATGCATTAAAATATTTATCGCAAATTGCATATCGCAGAAAATATATTAATAGATATTTTTCATATGATATATTTTGCGATATTTCGATTTCACGATATTGCGATTTCGTGATGTTACGAGATTGCGATTTGTGAAAGTTGTGATTTGTGATATTGCGATGATGCAGATATTGCGATTTGCGATATTGCAAAGAAAATCGCAGATCGCAGGATCGCACATTCTTAAAGCTCATTATACGAAGAAAATCTTTCCATAAATCGATATCCGTTATGCACTTTGATGTCAAATTAATGAATGGATTTTGAAAGGTTATTTCACGTTAAAATAATATATTTCATACGCCTTCAACATTTAAAAATATCCTGTCACCTTTCTCATATCATTATTCTCACTTAATTCGTAAAACCACAGGCGCGAAGAACAGGAGACTATACAAAGAAATATATAGAGTATTATGGGAAAGAAAGATAAAGCTCCGAGTTCTGAAAATAAAGAGATGGCATCCTTATACGCAGACACTGCTTGCAACAAGGATGCTGGTATCACCACTTGGGAGGGTATGTTTAATTTGCATGAAGAAGAGAACCCAAGGGTAATGGATGTTGCCGCTACTGCAGGCTCAAGTAATTCTTCTGAAGCATCTCTTATAGAGCTAGCTTGTTCATTTTTACACCGGGTAGCAGCAAGACCAAGAATTCTTCCATATACAGACATGGTAAAATGGGTGTTGGATAGCACTGATATTATGGACAGACAGTTCAAAACTCAAGGTCAAGAGCTCATCGGGTCATTCACTCCAGAATATTTGAGGCTTATGTATCATTTTCCGGAGCCTCAGGCAACTTACAAAAAACAATTTATGGAGAAATTTGCCAAGGAAAATGCAAATTTGGCGGAATGCACCAAGGAATGGTCTAGAAGAGATGAACCATTGAAAAAAGATAAACACGGTATGTACAGTACTGGCTCACTCACTTCTCCATATTGTTTTGCTGCCGCTATGCTATGTAGTCTTTTTGGAAAGCCTGAAATTAATAATTTTTTGCCTGAATGGCTTCCCTTATTGAATGTTGTTGTTAACGCTACCATTGTGGACTGGCTAAAATATTGTCTGATAATTTAGCCACGACTATTTTCAATTACCGGTCTAAACAGACTGTCTCTCAGAGGATTTATCCTCCTTTTTATCTATCTGCCTATGTTATGGATTCAATCTACTTTGTTTCTAATTTCCCTTTAATGGGTTGGCAATGGACAATTCAGGATCCCCTACCCATTCATGTTTATCACAAAGAATTGTGGGAATCAAAATTCATTCCTCATTTTAACAAGATTTGCCATGGCATAATGTTGCCACTGTATAGAGTGTTGTATAATAAGGATGCTCCAAGGTTATCCCCTGAAGCAGAAGTAGACATTCTCCCTGTCGCAAGATGGTTTGGAGAAGAATTGTTTACTTATGTGAGGCTTTTTGGAAGCTTTTCTTCTCCTCATGTTTTGCCCTTGTATGTTCCAAATAAACTCATAGCTCGGGAAATTGCATATCAAACCTGTGGAGAGGGAGGTTTGACAAAAGAATTAAAGGATAAAAAGAAAGCCATCTGGCCACAATTTCCTGTGTCCTGTGAAGCACTTTCATTATTTGATGTTGGTCATGCGTTTAAGGAAGTAAACAATATTACATGTTTAAAATTGTTTAAGTTTCCGAGAAGGTTATTTGATCCATATGGTATTGTCAAGGATTTCACCACTGTAGTCAAAGTAAGAGTATTTTCTGGAGAAGAAGATCTTTTTGATGATATGTTTCAAGAAAAATGTTCATTTAAAGAAATTTTTCATTTAGCTCAAACACAGTTCTCCCCAGAAGAATTTCAAGAGTTTAAAGTATACAGAGAAATAAGATTGACCACTATTCCTTTGGATAATTTGCGCTTGGAACCTACAAGGGAACCAACTGCTAGTGTCAGTCTTAGTGGCAACTCAGATACAGAAAGGTCTAAGTCAAAGTCTGGCAAAGAAACTTCTGAACATTCTAAAAAATATAATAATGATAAAAGTGAAGGCTCAGTGAAGGATACAGCTCAATCAAAAGAGCTTTCACAACAACAGACTTCAACCACTCCACAGTTGAATCTTCCACCTCTTAATGTATAGCAACCATCCATCAGCACTCAGTTAGATAAATAATGGGAAACATTTAATGATTTGATTAATATTGAAGGACAGAACATACAAACTCCTGTACAGACAGCAAAAGGTTTGATTACAGAAATAAGTGGCAATGTCATAGAAACAGAACATATACCCATTAGTCCTTCCTCTGAGCTTGTACTTAAAATAGAGGAAATTCCTCCTCTGGATATATTTTATAGCCCACAACATAAAGTAGTAGTAAGGAAGAAAAGAAAGAAGAGGAAATTAGAAAGTGTGCTCTCTACTGATGCAGAACAATTGGATGTTTTATGGAAAGATCCTACTACGGATCCCACTAAAAATCTTACTAAATTATCTCAGATTACAGGAGCTTATGCCTCCGCAACTATTGACAAAGCATCTGAGGTATGGATATTATTAAATGAAAAAGAGGATCAAATAAAAGTTCTGCAACAATAATTGCAACAAGCACATGCTAACAGTGAAGCACAGATACAATTTGAAAAGTTACAGCAAGAGTTTCAGAAAATGCAGATCGTATATCGAAAAAGCTTGGCTGAAAAAGAGAAACAAATACAGATTATGCAAGAGATGCATAAAGACGACTCCAAGCTTACAGAGTTTATCTCAGAATCTATTTCTTTGAATAATCAACTACTGCAACAACAAGATATATTATGCCAAAAAATCTCACAATGGAACTCTTTTTGTCAAGAAAGTGATAAAATCACTAATCATGTCGTAGAATTACGACATGATTATGATTTAACTAATGAAAGAGTTACTAATTATTTGGTATGGAAAAAGACAGAGGAAGGAAAAAGAGCAGGAGCACCAATTATCAATGACGGTCATAAAGAAATGCTCTTCAATAATTGGGATGCACAGATCAGAGAGGCAGAAAAAGCAGTAGAGGAAGCAGCTACAACAGCAAGCAACATTACTGATTGTGTAAATGAAAATTTTCACAAAGTTCATTTGATTTCAGAAACTGTTCCAGGATACCTACCACAAGCCCAACAATTGAAAACAGAGTGGAAACAGAAAACTGAGGAAAAGGAAAAATCAATTCAAGGATTGACAAAGTTAATTTGGGATTCTTACTGGACATATCTGGTAAAACCACACATTCAATGCAGTGCTCTTAATTGCATCATTAATTCTACTGAGAAGATCGCGCCAACACTTGACGATTCTATTTTTTCGGGAAAATTAAAATATGAAGTCGGCCAACCTCCTCTTCTCAAATCAATGTTGGATTCTTACAAATTCAAAGATCAGATTCATAAGTAATTAGTTGATAGTTTTTAATTTTAGATTTAGTTTTAGTTTTACTTTATTTTTTGCCTAGAAAAATGACGGTCTTTTAAACCGAATCCTAAATTTTTGTAATAAACTATAATTATATTTAGTTAGTAGTATTTAAACCCTTCTCATGCATTTAGAGAAGGGTCCTGAAATTTGTCAAAAACTTGTCCTCAGAACATGCACTTCTGCACCCTCAGAGGAGGTTTTGATGAATGAATGGAACGAGATTTATTGATATATGTGTCTAATATCTGCTACTGATGTTGCATTTCTATACTCTTAGTAGATGTTGGATTAAGAAGAGATAAATCATTATTGCTTCTAGCTCATGAGTAGAACCAGTTATAAATGGTACTTTTATCTCTTAACTATTTTTGCTTCTGTGTTAAAGTAATATTTATGTTCAGTTGTTTATATATTGATGCTTGAATGCTTAAGTTATCATTTGGCACTTCTGTACGGTGATAGCTATTTATTTATGCTTAGTGTATGAATAACTTATTATGCGATATGTTTTTCATAACTGTTTCATCTAACTTTTTATATGAAATGGTTTATCTTTATTGAATTCTTTTCTTATAACAGTTGAATAATCTTTATTATCAGTTGTTATTCGAAATTATTTTAGATCGCATAAACAAGATTACATCCCGGGTTTAATTTAGAATTAGATATTTCTGTTTAAATTAGAATACAACTTACATATGATGAGATTAGAAATAGAATAAAATAATTTCACTTAGGAACCTTTTTAGAGAGGAAATATATATTCTCAACACACACACACATATTGGGAAATTGGTCCCATCATCTCCAGTCGGACCCACTACACCAAACGGAAAAGGAGCTGCTAACCAAGGTCCGGACCAAGTGGGTATCCCCCTTGTTGTAGACCCGATTTTTAGGGCTTTAACATATTTTGCGCTAGAAGGAGGGCCACGAACTATGAATGGTAAGTAAATCTAAATCTAAATACCATTCTGAGAGTAAATCACCCTCACCATCTCCCCCGACTTCTCCATTGCACTCAGAAATTTTAAATCTAGATCCAGAAGTCGAAAGAAGAACAGACACTGCTACAAACCCTGACTTTTCAGAAGAATCTGCTATTGAACCTCCTGAAGTTGAATCTTTGATTCATAAACTTCAGCGATTTTCAATATCACCTCAAAGATCTGATAAATCTCAAGGCAGTGTGACTTCGCAATATAACCCTGCTCATCCTCTTACCAGATTACAGAGTGAGAAGCTTGGCATTCAACCAACTGAATTACATTTACCTACAAGAAAAAGAGCAAGGAAATCACCTAAAGGGTATAATAGCGAGACTCTTTCATCATCATCATCCATCTCAACCTCTTCATTACGAAAATCCAAGAAGGTCACTTTTAAGGAAGATCCCAAGAAAAAACAACTAAAATATCCATTTGATTTAGAAGGATTGTAGAAAATTTTGAAAACCATGTCTAACGAAATGGTTGAAATTAAGAAACAAGTAGCAGAAACATCTTCTAAAAAGTCTTTCAAACCTTTTAGAATAAATCCTTCAACTGATCCAAAGCCACCAAATGCTATTACTAATGCTGAATCAGAAGAAGAAGAAGAAGAAACTGCTACTGAAGAAACTACTGATGAAGAAGAAGTCGTAGAAGTACAAGGTATGTGGGATTTTATCCTCCCAGATGAGGAAGATCAAGAAGCATCCCCAGTTAGCACTCGAAGTAGAAATCAACTTGATCCTCCTCAACCGAATCCTAAGTCAAAGAGCGCAAGCTCATTGACTAAGGATAAAGTTTCACCCAAGAAAACGACATCTAAAGCAATTCAAACCAGCCCAGTCCAGACAGATTCATCAACTCCATCAAGAACATTGATTGTTCCAGATGAAATGGAGTATAATATCATAGAAGACATGAAGAAGACTAGGGCTAACATCACTTTTTATGAATTGAGCAAGTTAAAAAACACCAACAAAAGGTACTTTTGAAAGAATTACATGCTGTACCAAAAAAGCCTTTGCCTGATCCTGTGATTTCTCAAGCTTCCAATGAGATGGGAAGACCTCCAGCTAATACGATCAATAAATTTGATCTAGAAAATATCACTTTAATTGGAGGAAGGTCAAGATCTCATACTCCTCCATTTCTTCTTACTTATGAAGTTTTCAATAAAAATTTGCATAATTGTTTAGTGGATTCTGGAGCTTCATCTAATATTCTACCAAAATAAATATGTGCAAAGTTGAACATTCAACCACAAAAATTTGTTGTGCGCATAGTCGAGCTAGATCGATCGCAAGTTGAAGTGATTGGCGGATTAAATTAGATTACCATAAGAATGTCATCTAATCCAAAGGTATGTTAAGTCATTGATATTTTAGTTGCATATATTCCAGAATTTTATGGCTTAATTCTTAGCAGAGATTGGTCAGAAAAACTTCATGGATATTTTGCAACTGATTGGTCGCATATGTGGCTTCCTTATAATGGTAAACCAAATCAGATAAAGGTCGAATGAGAAAAGCATCAAAAATACATAGTAACAGAACTGGAAGGAGAGAATGAACCAGTTGCATACAACAGTAATATCATTGGCAACTACTCAGTTGATTCTTTCTTAGGAAATTTTAATGCTCATACTTCACCTTACTTAGAACATTCTGTTTTATCTCAAATAGAAAAATTTTCTCAAACAGATAGTTCTAAATGCATTAATTTTGTAGATACTCCTGTAAATAAATCTTTATTTTGGAAATTATTTTTTGATGGTTCTAAGTCTAATGAAGGCACAGGAGCAGGATGTGTTTTGGTTAGTCCAGAGGGAAACAAAATTATGTTAACTTGCAGACTTGAGTTTGATTGCACTAATAACACCGCAGAATACGAGGCTTTAGTCCAAGGATTATACAAAGCAATCAGATTAGACATCAAATATATACAAGTTTTCAGAGATTCGGAAATTGTAATTAAACAGGTACGCAATACTATACATTGTTTATCAGGTCATTTAAAGCATTATCAATCTTTAGTTCAAGATCTGACTGAACACTTTATAGCGTTTAATATTTCATCAATTCCCAGAATCCAGAATGCTAGTTCAGACCTCCTGGCTAACGTAGCTTCCAAGCTCATTCCTGCAGAAGACTTTAGTCCTGATCGATTTTCAATCGAATTAATCTTTAGACCCTCGATTCCTGATAACGTTACCAATTGGAGGATTTTCAATGATGATCCTGATATTGTAAATTTTCTCACATCTGAAGGATCTTACACCAATCAGATAATTGATGAAGACCAACATGACAGACAATTGCTCCAAAATAACACCAATAATGTTATGCCGAAATTAGTAGTCAAGTTAGAAGACCTTTATGATTTGAAAGATCGATTTAAAAGATCTACCAATTCAAAACTGCAAAGTTCAACTTTTAATTATGAATTAGTAAATCTAGGAACTGATGCCAAACCACAAAATATCAACCTAGGCCTTGGCCTAGCTCCTGAAGAAAAATTAGCGTATGTTCGTCTTTTGAAACAATATAAAAGTGTCTTTGCTTGGAACTATGATGAACTCAAAACTTATGACACTTCTATCATCCAACATACTATCCCAATTATCAATGATGAAAAACCTGTCCAACAGAAGTTGAGAAAGATCCATCCTAATTTAGAAAATCAGATCAAATCTGAACTCAATAAGTTATTGAAAGCCAAAATTATTTTTCCCGTTCAACATTCTAAATGGGTTTCCAATATGGTTCCTGTTAGAAAGAAGAATGGAGACATTATAATTTGTATTGAATTTCGAAATCTTAATAAAGCCTACCAAAAAGATAATTTTCCTTTGCCTCCTATGGAGCAAATATTACAGGCAGTTGCAGGATCAGAATTAATGTCTTTCTTAGATGGTTTCTCTGGCTATAACCAAGTATTGGTTCATCCTGATGATCAATTGAAAACTACATTCAGAACCAAATGGGGCACTTATGCATATCAAAAGATGCCTTTTGGTCTGATCAATGCTGGCGCCACATTTCAGAGAGCCATGGACATTGCTTTCAAGGGATTAGTTAACAAATCAGTAGTAATTTACTTGGATGATATAACTGTATATTCTAAAAAACGAACCAATCATCTTAGAGATTTGAAGCAGATTTTTCAACGTTGTCAAAGGTATGGAATTTCACTTAATCCGAAAAAATCTTTTTTTGCATTAAGTGAAGGAAAACTTCTTGGATTCATAGTATCAAAATCTGGAATTCATATTGACCCTGATAGAATCAAAGAAATTTCTGAAATACCCTTACCTCACAACAAGAAAGCTATGCAATCTTTTCTTGGCCAGATTAATTTTGTAAAGAGATTTGTGCCAGATTTTTCGAGAATTGTATCTCCTTACAAGCAATGATTAAAAATAATTCAAACTTCAAATGGGGAAAAGATGAATATGAGGCATTCAATCTGATCAAACAAGCAATTATTAATGCTCCATCTTTAGCAACTCCAAATTTTTTCGATCCTTTTATTTTGTATACATTTGCCTCTGATAAATCTTACGCTGCAATACTCACTCAAGCAAATCAAGACAAAGCAGAAGCTCCAATTGCTTTTTTCAGTTCAACTTTACAAGGAGCTGAATTGAATTATTCAGATGTGGAGAAACAAGCTTATGTTGTTTTCAAAGAAATTAAATATTTCAGACCCTTTTTACTTAAAACCCATACAAAGATCATAGTACCGTTTCCGGCGGTAAGAAATCTTTTAGTCCAAAAATATGTGGGTGAGAAAAGAGCCAATTGGATTACTGCCTTACAAGAATATGATGTAGAAATTAAACCAGCAAATATTGTAAGAGGTCAAGGTTTTTGCAAAATACTAGCTAGAGCATCACTTATTTCTGAAAAACCATCTGAAGAAATACAAACATATGAGGTAAGCCTAAACGATGTTGAATCATTATATGTTGATATCATATTTTATCTAAAGAATGGATATGCACCTCCAAATCTCGATTACACCAAGAAAAGAGCTCTAAGGTTGAAGGCTAAACAATATCAACTTGTAAATGATGCTCTTTTTAGAATGAATTATGATTTTGTTCTTCTTAGATGTCTGGAGAAATCTAAAGCTGAAAAAGTCTTGCAGGAACTTCACGATGGGCCAGCAGGTGGACATTATGCTGGAGATGAAACTGCACATAAAATCCTCCGTGCAGGCTATTACTGGCCCACATTATTCAAAGATTCACATAGCTATGCAAGGAAATGTCAAATTTGTCAAACTACAGTTGGAAGACAAAAGAAACCATCATTACCGTTACAACCGGTCAACATTGAGCATCCTTTTGATCAATGGGGATTGGACATAATAGGTGAAATCGTTCCTCACTCTTCTAAACAACATAGGTATATCATTACAGCAACTGATTATTTTACGAAATGGGTAGAAGCATTTCCTCTTAAGACTGCTAATGCTGAACACATCATCGAGTTCATAGATCAGTTCATAATCACCAGGTTTGGTTTACCTTCTGCTTTAATGTTTGATAATGCATCGTATTTTTCTGGTAATACTATGACTGAATTTGCACTCAAGAGAGGTTTCAAACTTAAATATTCTGCCAATTATTATCCACAGGGAAATAGGTTAGCTGAATCCACAAATAAAAACTTAATCAGAATAATCAAGCGAACCATTGATCAAAATCATAAAAATTGGCATAAGTCTTTAATATATTCTTTATGGGCAGATCGAATAACGCAGAAGGCTTCTATTGGCACTTCTCCCTTTAATTTAGTTTATGGGAGAGAAGTGGTTCTTCCAACTCATCTAGCAATCCCTTCTTTAGCCTTAGTCCAATATATTGATGAAGAACCAACTTCTTCTTTACAATTAAGGCTAATGGAAATAATTAAGCTAGAAGAACAACGAGAAAAAGCCAAAGTAACTCATGCTCATCATCAAGCATTAGTTAAAGCTTCTTTTGATTCAAACATGATAACCAGAAAGGATTTTTAGATAGGAGGTCTAGTTTTAAAATGGAACAAGGCTCATGAAGAAAAAGGAAAACATACAAAATTTCAATCAATGTGGCTTCGTCCTTTCCAAATTGCAGAGATCTTAGGTCCATCTACTTTTATGTTACAAGATTTAACAGGAAAAAGAGAGTCTTTACCTGTTAATGGACAGATCCTCAAAAAATATTTTCCATAGGAGATTATTCTTCTATTTTGTATATTAGTTTTCTTTATTTTTAATAAAACCAGTTGTTAACGGTTACATTTGGAATTCATGAAAAAGATACAAATTCTCTGTTTTAGATTTTATTTCTTCACTTATATAAATAGAATTATTTTTCGAATATTGATCATTATTATTCAAAGATACAGTTAAAAGCTTTAATCTATAAATGATACTAGTTTCAAATTTGAAAATTTTGATGAAAAACAACTTCTAGAAGGAAGATGTTTTATATCAGTTCAATGAAAGGTATCTATAACAATGAATATTCTCTGTAGAAAAGTTCTTTTCAAAAAAAAAAACTCTATCATTGTCATCCAGAACTATCTTAAGGAAACAATGACTTCCTCCCCACCTAGAAAATTACAATGTTCAGGGAATAATCCAATGATACACTTTAACTTAAAGAGTAAGAGATCTCATCATGAGCCGACTTATCATGATCATAGATATTATAGCTTGCTGACTTTGCCAATACTGCATACCAAAACAGGGCAATGACTTAAGATTACTGCAATCAAAAGGAAAGGGGTCTCATCACGAACCAGCTTGTTCAACAAAGTTATAAATCAAGTGAATGGCACTGTCATAAATTAGCTACCAAACCAAGACATTGTTCTTTAAGGGTAAAAAAGAAAAAATAAAAGCAATAAGTGTGAATATGGATTTCTCTTTGAAAATTGTGTATTTCTCTAAGTGGGACACAAGATCATTGCTGGGTAATAGGTAACCCTGTCGAGGCTATAGACACTTGCTGGCAGTAGTGGCTCTACCTACGACAAATGAGCATATTTAAAAACTGATTTACAGAGAAGCCTTTTGTTTTTATCCTTTTAAACCAAGTAATGACTGATATAGATACAAAGACTAGCTTGAGGAAGTGAATAGTCAAAGTTGAACGTAGAAGAAATGAAATATCATTTATAGATTAAAACATAATGTACTTTCTCTTTTTATAATAAAGTTTGATTTTCTGGAAAATTTTCTGTTTTGAAAAGTTTAGAAAATCCAAAAGAAAAGCAGAGATAGCTGGTTCTTCCAAGTGAATCGCCAATTGTTGTGGCCAGCAACAACCCCCTCCTTATTTATTATTAGTAATAATACTAAATAAGTGGGGACCCTTAGTTTAAAAATCCAAAAAATTAATTGATGTTTGTTTTCATTTTCAATAAAACTTACTATCATTAACTTAAGAAAATTCTTTGGAAAATCTTTAAATAAACTTAAGTTTATGACAGATTAGATTAAAATCTTTCTTTGAAGAAAATATCGCATTCATCGCAAAAAAGTAGAATATATCTTTTGCAAAGCAGAATCTTCTAAATTGCGATAGTGCGATCCAAAAACTATGCATTAAAATATTTATCGCAAATCGCATATCGCAGAAAATATATTAACGAATATTTTTCATATGATATATTTTGCGATATTGCGATTTCGCGATGTTACGAGATTGCGATTTGTGAAAGTTGCGATTTGTGATATTGCGACGATGCGGATATTGCGATATTGCTATATTGCAAAGCAAATCGCAGATCGCAGGATCGCACATTCTTAAAGCTCATTGTACGAAGAAAATATTTCCATAAATCGATATCCGTTATGCGCTTTGATGTCAAATTAATGAATGGATTTCCAATTATTAATGAAAAGGATTGTGTTTTGATTGAAAGGTTATTTCACATTAAAATAATATATTTCATACGCCTTCAACATTTAAAACTATCATGTCACCTTTCTCATATCATTATTCTCACTTAATTCGTAAAACCGCAGGCGCGAAGAACAAGAGACTATACAAAGCAATACTCCGAGTATTATGGGAAAGAAAGAGAAAGCTCCGAGTTCTAAAAATAAAGAGATGGCATCCTTTTACGCAGACAATGCTTGCAACAAGGACGCTGGTATCACCACTTGGGAGGGTATGTTTAATTCGCTTGAAGAAGAGAACCCAAGGGTAATGGATGTTGCCACTACTGCAAGCTCAATTAATTCTTCTGAAGCATCTCTTACAGAGCTGGCTTGTTCATTTTTACACCGGGTAGCAGCAAGACCAAGAATTCTTCCATATACAGACATGGTAAAATGGGTGTTGGATAGCACTGATATTACAGACAGACAGTTCAAAAATCAAGGTCAAGAGCTCATCGGGTCAAGAACTCCAGAAGATTTGAGGCTTATGTATCATTTTCCGGAGCCTCAGTCAACTTACAACAAACAATTTATGGAGAAATTTTCCAAGGAAAATGCAAATTTGGCGGAATGCACCAAGGAATGGTCCAAAAGAGATGAACCATTGAAAAAAGATAAACACGGTATGTACAGTACTGGCTCACTCACTTCTCCATATTGTTTTGCTGCCGCTATGCTATGTAGGCTTTTTGGAAAGCCTGACATTAATAAGTTTTTTCCTGAATGGCTTCCCTTATTGAATGCTGCTGTTAATGCTACCATTGTGGACTGGGCTAAAATATTGTCTGATAATTTAGCCACGGCTATTTTCAATTACCGGTCTAAACGGACTATCTCTCAGAGGATTTATCCTCCTTTTTATCTATCTGCCTATGTTATGGATTCAATCTGCTTTGTTTCTAAGTTCCCTTTAATGGGTTGGCAATGGACAATTCAGGATCCCCTACCCATTCATGTTTATCACAAAGAATTATGGGAATCAAAATTCATTCCTCATTTTTACAAGATTTGCCATGGCATAATGTTTCCACTGTATAGAGTGTTGTATAATAAGGATGCTCCAAGGTTATCCCCTGAAGCAGAAGTAGACATTCTCCCTGTCGCAAGATGGTTTGGAGAAGAATTGTTTACTTATGTGAGGCTTTTTGGAAGATTTTCTTCTCCTCATGTTTTGCCCTTGTATGTTCCGGATAAACTCATAGCTCGGGAAATTGCATATCAAACTTGTGGAGAGGGAGGTTTGACAAAAGAATTAAAGGATAAAAAGAAAGCCATCTGGCCACAATTTCCTGTGTCCTGCGAAGCATTTTCATTATTTGATGTTGGTCATGCGTTTAAGGAAGTAAACAATATTACATATTTAAAATTGTTTAAGTTTCCGAGAAGGCTATTTGATCCATATGGTATTGTCAAGGATTTCACCACTGTAGTCAAAGTAAGAGTATTTTCTGGAGAAGAAGATCTTTTTGATGATATGTTTCAAGAAAAATTTTCATTTAGCTCAAACACAGTTCTCCCCAAAAGAATTTTAAGAGTTTAAAGTATACAGAGAAAGAAGATTGACCACTATTCCTTTGGATAATTTGCGCTTGGAACCTGCAAGGGAACCAACTCCTAGTGTCAGTCTCAGTGGCAGCTCAGATACAGAAAGGTCTAAGTCAAAGTCTGGCAAAGAAACTTCTGAACATTCTAAAAAATCTAATAATGATAAAAGTGAAGGCTCAGTGAAGGATACAGCTTAATCAAAAGAGCTTTCACAACAACAGACTTCAACCACTCCACAGTTGAATCTTCCACCTCTTAATGTACAGCAACCATCCATCAACACTCAGTTAGATAAAGAATGGGAAACATTTAATGATTTGATTAATATTGAAAGACAGAACATACAAACTCCTGTACAGACAGCAAAAGGTTTGATTACAAAAATAAGTGGCAATGTCATAGAAACAGAACATATACCCATTACTCCTTCCTCTGAGCTTGTACTTAAAATAGAGGAAATTCCTCCTCTGGATATATTCTATAGCCCACAACATAAAGCAGTAGTAAGGAAGCAAAGAAAGAAGAGGAAATTAGAAAGTGTGCTCTCTACTGATGCAGAACAATTGGATGTTTTATGGAAAGATCCTACTACGGATCCCATTGAAAATCTTACTAAATTATTTCAGATTACAGAAGCTTATGCCTCCGCAACTATTGACAAAGCATCTGAGGTACGGCTATTATTAAATGAAAAAGAAGATAAAATACAAGTTTTGCAACAACAATTGCAATAAGCACATGCTAACAGTGAAGCACATATACAATTTGAAAAGTTACAGCAAGAGTTTTAGCAAATGCAGATCGGATATCATAAAAGTTTGGCTGAAAAAGAGAAACAAATACAGATTATGAAAGAGATGCATAAAGATGACCCCAAGCTTACAGAGTTTATCTCTGAATCTATTTCTTTGAATAATCAACTACTGCAACAACAAGATATATTATGCCAGAAAATCTCACAATGGAACTCTTTTTGTCAAGAAAGTGATAAAATCACTAATCATGTCATAGAATTACGACATGATTATGATTTAACTAATGAAAGAGTTACTAATTATTTGGCATGGAAAAATACAGAGAAAGGAAAAAGAGCAGGAGCACCAATTATCAATGACGGTCATAAAGAAATGTTCTTCAATAATTGGGATGCACAGATCAGAGAGGCAGAAAAAGCAGCAGAGGAAGCAGCTACAGTAGCAAGCAACATTACTGATTGTGTAAATGAAAATTTGCACAAAGTTAATTTCATTTCAGAAACTATTCCAGGATACCTACCACAAGCCCAGCAATTGCAAATAGAGTGGAAACAGAAAACTGAGGAAAAGGAAAAATCAATTCAAGGATTGACAAAGTTAACTTGGGATTCTTACTGGACATATCTGGTAAAACCACACATTCAATGCAGTGCTCTTAATTGCATCATTAATTCTGCTGAGAATATCGCGCCAACACTTGCCGATTCCATTTTTTCGGGACAATTAAAATCTGAAGTCGGCCAGCCTCCTCTTCTCAAATCAATGCTGGATACTTGCAAATTCAAAGATCAGATTCATAAGTAATTAGTTGATAGTTTTTAATTTTAGATTTAGTTTTAGTTTTACTTTATTTTTTTCCTAGAAAAAGGACGGTCATTTAAACCGAATCCTAAATTTTTGTAATAAACTATAATTAGATTTAGTTAGTAGTATTTAAACCCTTCTCATGCATTTAGAGAAGGGTCTTGAAAATTGTCAAAAACTTGTCCTCAGAACATGCATTTATGCACCCCCAGAGGAGGTTTTGATGAATGAATGGAACGAGATTTATTGATATTTGTGTCCAATATCTGCTACTGATGTTACATTTTTGTACTCTTAGTAGATGTTGGATTAAGAAGAGATAAATCATTATTGCTTCTATCTCATGAGTAGAACCAATTATAAATGGTACTTTTATCTCTTAACTATTTCTGATTATGTGTTAAAGTAATATTTATGTTCAGTTGTTTATATATTGATGCTTGAATGCTTAAGTTATCATTTGGCTCTTCTGTATGGTGATAGCTATTTATTTATGCTTAGTGTATGAATAGCTTATTATGCGATATGTTTTTCATAACTGTTTCATCTAACTTTTTATATGAAATGGTTTATCTTTATTGAATTCTTTTCTTATAACAGTTGAATCATCTTTATTATCGGTTGTTATTCGAAATTATTTTAGATCGGATAAACAAGATTACATCCCGGGTTTAGTTTAGAATTAGATATTTCTGTTTAAATTAGAATACAACTTGCATATGATTAGATTAGAAATAGAATAAAAGCATTTCACTTAGGAACCTTTTTAGAGAGGAAATATCTATTCTCAACACACACACACATATTGGGAAACTGGTCCCATCATCTCCAGTCGGACCCACTACACCAAACAGAAAAGGAGCTGCTAACCAAGGTCCGGACCGGGTGGGTATCCCCCTTGTTGTAGACCCGATTTTCGGGGCTTCAACAGCTGTGTAGGTAGTGGTTTGGGGAAAGAATTTTGTTTCCTGATACACAGTACTAACCATCTTTTTAAGCAGCATGATCAAGTAAGAAAATATTGTCGAGGATAAGGCACAAGTCTGCATTCCAGAAATAAATTTATGAGGTTCTTGACACCTCCAAGGAGCTGCCATCCCCAAGTGGAGCCACTATTAGCCATCAATAAAATTTTGTCACAACTGATGATGGCTAAAACAGGTCTTTTAGTCTTCAAGAAACAAGTTTTAAAGCAAAATTGTGAGTTCTTGAAGCCTTGCTATCCCTTGTCCAAAAGATCCATTCCACTGATATTTTCACTTCAAAACCTTCAAGGAAAAGCCCTGCTATTACAAAAATATTGTTTTTCAGACCCATTTTTCATCATTTTTCCTTTGAAAAATCCCTCTAAAAAACCCCTTCATTTCACCCATTTTTCCTCATTTCACCCTTTACTTCCACAAAATCCCCCTTATTTGGTTTAAAAACACCCTTTTCACCCTACCGAAACCTCAAAAAGGCTTAAAAAACCCTTCTTTAGGCCTATTCCGCTCCATTTTAAAAATAAGGCCTTGAGTGCTTTTTTCCAAAGCCCTTAGCCCCTTTTTCACCGTAAGACCGAGGCCCGAGACTGTCGGCTAAAGGTATTAAGCCCCCATCACCCTTGCACTTCGATGTTTTCAAATTCTTCATTACCTTTCCTTTTTCTTCGTCGATTTGTGAAAGGCCAATACACTTTCCCGCTTTAAATCTGAGTCGCCGATCTCATATCTGATCCGATGGTCCTCACTCCATCGGCGGCCCCCATTTCCTTTGTCCCAGACCATTTACCACACTGATGGCTGATCTGCTGATTAGATCTAAGTCGTCCATTCCGCAAAGATCTAACGGCTATTGGTGCATCGCAAGTTCCTTCCAATGATATCCCGCCTGCCTGGACCACCGATTTGCGAAGCGCCAATCAGATCCCAACCGTTGATCTCGATCATGATCAGACGACCCTCCATCCATCGCCCTTCATCTTACCATCGGCCATCGACCATCGCAAAATCCACATTTCTTTGTTCCCGGACCCTCTGCTCCTCTGATCGACGATCCACCGAAATCAATCTTGACCGTCCATCTCCCCGATCTGACGGCCCACATTGCTCCTGCGTTTCAACTCCGCCCTTCCCATTCTCCTTCATCGCCCAATATTAACCGTTGATTCTATTTTAGATCAATGACCTTCACTTCATTGCAACGTCGCCATTTCCCTTGACCCCTCATCTATCTTCGCTTCTCCGATTTGACCCCGACCATCGATCTTGCTGATCCGACGGCTCCTATTGATCCTCACATTTTACCTCCACTAGACCAATTTTTACCCTGCGCAAAGAAATTTTCGCTACACGACAATTCTACTTACATCACCGCTAGGCCCCACCTCTCTTCCTCCCATGTATTTCTTTTTCCCTTCTCATTTGTTTTTAACCATCGATCTGACCTATTTCCCCTAGATTAGACGGCCACCATTTCACTTCGCGTTCGTTCCTAAGAACCTTTTGATTGAGCTATTTTCATGCAAAACATGCGGTTTTCAGGAGCATACGTGTCAGCCATTAAACTGTATTGCTTTCCCCCTACTCATTACCACTTACCACCCAAGCCCTACACGAAAACCATCCCCGGTTTTCCAATACCGCCTTTCCAAATCTTCGTGCCATAATTAAATTTGAACCTTGGTTCGTCTCCACCATGATTAAACCCTTCCCCATTGCATTCACCTTGCCTCCTCACTGCTCCATCACCTCCGCCAAAGCCCTTTGTTAGCAGTTAAGCCCAAAATTCGCAGGTTTTTGTAACAGGTTGTGTGTGTTGCAGGTTTCATGGTGGATAGATATCCAAGATGCCACCTATACAACATAAGCTGAGAACATCAGCAGAAGAAGATAAAGTGAATCAGAACTAAAGTTAAAGGATCAAAGCAAGAGCCTGAAGATTAAAAGGCTTAATCCATAGTTTAAAGGGATAAACACAGTGAATAAAGCAGAAAGATAATCAGAGAAGCCTTAAAGCTATATCAAAGGCCAAATCAGTGTTTAAAGCAACAAATTAGGACAGATTAACAAAAGAACGCCTTGAATTTCCAGATCATCAAGGCTATTTACTCCTCCGAAAACTAAAAATGCCACCTACAAGTTTATTTTCCTCAAAATAATACAAAGTTAATGAACAGTCAGAGATATTTTTCAAAGACAGCTCAAAAAGTAATTGCCAGCCTACCAAAAGCCTCAAAAGTCAACAAAAGTGATTGAAGTAGATGAAGTTAATGCAAAAGTCAATTAGCAGAGTTTAAAACCTTAGATATCTTATCCATTAGGCCTCTCAAAGGCCGAGAAGCATTTACTCTGTATTAATTGAACAAATAACCCTTTCTTTCACTCCACCTCCTCATTTTTCTATAAATATCATAAGAGGAGCCCATTGTAAATGTTGGTTGAATACTTGTTGAATGTAAATAGTTGTTGAGGCTGTTGAATCTCTGTCATTAATTGAATAAAGATAAGCTAAGAAGAGAAGTTTGAAGCTGTAAAGACCTACTGGACTTGAATATTTTAACTGGTTTGAACATCAAATATGAAAGCTGATTTATGGGATCTTGGTCTATATCAATGGTGATGTTTTTCTTACTGTATATGTTGTTTTTCTTTTGTTTTCATACTGTCCACTTTCTCTGATAAAGAACAGGAAATATAGATTAGGATTTACTGCAAAGTACCCTAAATCTCACTTATAAGCTTTATCTTTATGTTTTCTTCTAATTGTGCTTTGAGGATAATTCAATAGAGTATAACCAGTGAAGTGTTGGTAAGCCCATGTTTCCTGAGTACAACTTGAGATATTGTCTTTGAAAGTTCTTGAAAATTTTGCTAAGTAAAGTTGAACTAGAGAAGTCTATGGTTAGCCCTGTCCTCTAGTTTATCTCCAATAGTTTCTTTGAAAAGATCCCTTAAGAGTATGCCAAAAGCAGGCTAGGTTAAAATTCCTTACTTGATCTTAGGCTATTCTTTCTTTATCTTAAATGTTTTCCCTTGAGAGTATGTTGAAAGCAGGATAGTTTCAAAGTCCTTACCTGATCTTAAGCTACCCTTTTTTTTCTTATATGTTTTCTTCTTTCACCACACTTCTTAATGTTCCATATCAAAAAATCAATCTAAAGAGACCCTTTGATATAGATGACTTGCCTCATGGACCAATCTTGAAACTTGTTGTGCAATTAAATCCTTTTGTGACTCCATAGCCCAATGGATTGATACTATCTCTTACCTATCCTATCACCTGAACCATTCTTTCAACCTTCTCACACCTTTACCCTTCAAAAGACTTCCTTCATTTTGATGATATCCATCCCAACCAAAAACAAACAAACCCCTTGTACTTCATAACTAGCCTAATACCATATCATAAGCCTTTAAGATAAATCCTTTGAAAATACTTAAATAGAGAGATCCCTCTCTAAATCCAGGAGGGATAGATCCTAGGATTCCAAAGTGGTTCTGATGTAGGCCCTGCAGTGTTTGTTCTTTCCAATCTTGCAAACTATGGGAGTCCTAACATAACCCTCACTCAGCTCGGGGGCATGTGTATATTATTCTCGCAGTAGATAATTTTACCAAATGGGCCGAGGTGATGCCTACATTTGCGACAAATGGAAAAACTACAGCTACTTTTGTATTCAATCACGTGATTTCTCGATTTGGTGTACCCCAATCTATCATTACTGATCATGGGAGCCATTTTCGAAATATTATGATGACCGAACTTTCCGACTACCTTGGCCTACGCCATGATATTTATACACCATATTACCCGTAGGCTAATGGTCAGGTTGAAGTTGTAAATAAATTTTTAACCACTATGATTAAAAGGATAATCAGAATTCATAAATCGAATTGGCATACTATGCTTTTCTCAGCACTTTGGGCATATTGAACCTCAGCAAAACCTGAAACAGGTTTCACTCCTTTTCAGCTAGTTTACAGTTTAGAAGTTGTGTTACCGATTGAATGTAAGATACCGTCACTCAAATTAGCCATAGAGTTACTACCAGCTACCTCTGAAGAGGAAAAACACTTTTTATACTTAGCTCAATTAGATGAGACTCGGCGCACCGCTGCATTAGCTATCGAGGCTCATAAAAAATGAATGAAAGCTTAGTATGATGGGAGTGTTACACCTCGTGTTTTTTTAGAAGGTGACCTAGTATTGGTATACAACCAAGCTAATGATAAACTAAGAGCTGGAAAATTCGAACCCATGTGGCACGGTCCTTATATTGTCAAGCAAGTACTTGCAAAAGGGGCCTATGAATTGACTGATTATGACGGGGTCTCTTTAGAAAAACCCAGAAATGGGCTTTATCTAAAGATATATTATGCTTAAATCTTGTGTGAATATCTTATTTGTATATTAGTTCTTTTCGTAGCTAGTGTGCCTTAGATTAGAAAAGTGTGCCTAGGTTAAGTTTGTTTTTATCCCTGCTTATCTGGATTACTCTTGATATTGCAGATGTCGACATCCCTTCAAACGTATATTGGTTTTGCTGATGGTGCTTTTCGTATTACAAAGAATATTTCTTCCACAGCCTGGGTTATTTATTCACCCACTGATGAGTTAATATCTATGCATGGGGTAAGCCTCGATCAAACAACAAATAATATTGCAGAATATAGCGCTGTGATTAAGGAGTTATCTGAATCCATTTCATTTTGAATTTGACATTTGATCATTAGGTTAGATTCTGAACTCATTGTATTACATTTAAATCGAGTATACGCAATTAAAAATCCAGTGTTATGGAGATTATTTTTGAAGGTACGTCTCTTGGAATGAGAGTTTGATTACATTTAATATCAACACATTCCGAGAAATTTAAACACACTGGCTGATGCATTAGCTACTAGTGTTATAAACAGACATTTGCAACATTAAAGCAGTAAATCAAAGCAACATTTGATAAACATGTTGAATAGATGGCCGGAAATAGTAGTAAATATCATAGAGTAATGTTTTCAAAAAATATTACATCTTCCTCGATTATAGGTTTAAAACACCTTATAATCGACAAAAATAGTGATACAAAAAACAAAAATATCATAGTCTGCACAACCATCCACTATCCATGGTGGTGATCATGATAGTACACAACAACTCGCGTTACTCTATTCAGGAATCTCTTGAACTGACCAGGAATTCCAATGACATGTCTCTGAAGAGGGAGAGGGACATCATCTATCGAAGTCTCTGAGATATCCAAGGTCAAATGCTCTAGGTTGTGTTGTAGATCAGCAAGAATCTCAACTTCCTGATCCTGTGGTACTGCAACGGGCTCTCTTTGCTTCCTGTCAAAGCGACAGAGCATGGCTGACCTGCATGGACCAACATCTGGATTTTAAAATTTTTTGTCATCAGTATTGGATGATTTAAAACGAAAACAAATAAAAATTAGAATTCACAACATGTCAAAATGATTCTTACCTGAGTCATCCCACTGTGTTCCTGGAGGAAGGGACATCTCTCGATCACCACAGAAGTCTATCCTGGCATATGGGAAATCTTCTATGGCGAAGATTTGGTTCTCTAACCAATGGAAATAAGCTCGTGCAAAATGAACAATCTCACTGCCCTCGCTATGACAGTCCATCAGTGCGACCCATCGGACAATCCAAGGCTCCTTGAATCTACCATGATCAACTGAGATAAGTTGCGGGGCAAGTGAAAAAATTCTCTCCAGAGAAAATGTGACAACAATAGCTCCATACCCAAAGTTTTTCAACTTTGAGTTCTTTTCCTTGGTCAATTGGCCTTTTACGTTGGCCAATACTGCCTCACACCAATTTAAAATGGTGCCTCTAAAACAATCAATAGTAGTCTGCAAATGGGATCTAGTAGCAACATGTGGAGCTGCGCTCCCACACAACCAGGTTACAATAAACGCAAATGTTGAGCCTCAAAGATGTCCTTTCCCTTCACCAAATTTCACTTCATTTCCTTTTTCCCTTATCAATTACAGGCTTAAATGGTCAATAGGATGGGTTAAAGACAATTTAGGAATGTATACAATGACTGACTTACTATATTTTCATGGTTTTGTTGTTGTATTAATTTTTGACTAGACTCAGCTACAGAATGCAACCATTCTGTAGCTAGTCGCCTATTCCACAACTATCTTCATGTTCTCATAGGTTACAGGTGTCACTTTAGAGAAAAACGCATATGGTTGAATTCCACAATGCTCCCACATCATTTATTTCTCTCTATGAAGTCTGAGCAAGAATCTACAGGTGGTTATGCACGTGGAAGAGATCAAAGCTAAGAAGCAGACTCCTACCAAGACAGGGACTCTACATATGTCTCCAGCAAATTACGAGGCTTCCATAAGAGTTCTAATTTGATTTTGATTGAAAAAGACACTTGTTCCTGTTTATTCTCAAGGGTAGTTATGTATTTCTTTTATAAGAATGACTCGAGAGACCGAGGGACAGTTAGCTAGATTGATGTTTTGTTGCTAGATCTCAAAAGACCGTAATACTCTATTTTTGAAATACTTTTCCTTTAATGAAAGAAGCACCGCTTTATTGCAAGATCTGAGGCAATATTGAGGAGATTTGTATGCTAATCCGGTGGTAGAGGGCCCCTACTGCTCAAGAAGCTTTGTGTACATTGTTTAGATAAGTAACTTTAGCCTTGTTGCATTCCTAGTTTAAGCAATTTTCTAAACTTTGTGTTTTATACTCACTTGCATTGGATGCTATAGTCTAGTCTTGTTCTTACGAATTATTCCAAAATATCACTAATATTGAATGAGATATAACTGTAGTATTTTAGGAATTAGTTGCCTTTTTCTGAACTTTACGTTTTTGTGCTCAATTACATCAATTGTTACAGCTAGACTTGTTCTTCCGAATTGTTCCAAAATATCACTAATACTGAACGAGATAGGGCTGTAATATTTTAGAGATTAGTTGCATTATAGTGTAGTTGTAATACTCCGGAGATTAATGGCGCGCTAGTTCAGTTTCTGTTCACTGTATTTCAAGTTAGATTAATGGCACTCTAGTTCAGTTTCTGTTCACTGTATTTCAAGTTAGGATAATGGCATTCTAGTACAGTTGTGGTCACTATATTTCAAGTTTGAATGATTACATTCTAGTTCAGCGTTATCCATTGTATTTTTAGTTTTATTAGTCAGTTGTATGATAGTTTTGTTCCATTAGAATTCAATGCCTTCATTATTTACAAACTACTCTTGTTATTAATCTCTTCCAAAACATCATCATATGGACAGGAATTAGTGATATCAGTTTAAGGCCTTGACTGTTCTGCAATCTCTTATAATTTTACAAATAGCCTTTTCCAAAACTATTCCAAAAGATTTCTAACTTTCGAATGAGGCTTAGTAGTGACAATTTAAGTTGCAGAATGGATTAATTTCAGTGTCATAGGTTAATTTAGAGTAGAGTTCCTTACTATGCTACAAATAATCTTTCCCAATTGTTTTCCAATAAATGTCTAACTATGGATGAGGTTTTTGTGATATTGTAAGTTGTTATTTACTTAGAAGAACCTCATTGCATTAAACTTATCCTTTTCTCAAGATATTTCAACCTATTTCTAATGAATGAATGGGACTGAGTTCATGTTATGAGTTATTGAGTTCATGTTATGAGTTATTTTTCTTGTTAAAGTATTGCATTTTCAGTTCTCAAGTGCCATACATAATTTAGAATAGGTTTTGCTCTGTTTTAGTGTGACCAACAACTTCTCTTTGCCAAAACTTAGTTCTTTTCCTCTTAGAATAAAAACACAAAACCAAAAACATTGGAAAAACACTAAACAAAAAGTAGTGAGAAGCAAATACCTAGGCACATATAGTGCACTTCACTTCAACAGTTTACTAGCCCTGGTTGACAATTTATGACCTCAATTTAGGAACACTAAGTTGAGCAGACATTTTGGCGCCATTGCCGAGGAAGTGTAACTAGGTAGCCTTGTTTCTTACCTCCCAAAACCAATGATATGCGTAGAGAAAGAGACTCAAGGGGTAGATTCATAAGAAGCAGAAGCTTGATTCCTAGAACACCACTTGTTTCACCAAGACCAAGAGCCAACACACCTTCAACTCAAACCCACATTCCATCCTTTATTGATCCTAGACTTCTATAGGACTTAAGATCATATATTCCATTAGAAAGACCTTCCACTTTATCCACTGAACCTGTCTTAGAAGAAGATTCTGAGACCCCTGCTGGGGACATAAATTTTTCAACTTCTACAAAAGAATCAACTATGGCAGAAGAAGGGGGAGGAGGAGTTTTTAATGGAGAACACACACTATTTGGAGGGGGTAGAGGTAGAGGTAAAGGAGAAGGAGGTAGAGGTGCAGAAGGAGAAGGAGGCAGAGGAAGAGGTAGAAGAGAAATGGGAAGCTCTTTTGGGTTTCCTATAGTAGATGAAGAAACCAATGTAACTATGAAAAACATTTCACCCTCTGTCCTTCCAAAATTTTATGGACTTAAAACTGAAGATCCTGAAACCTTCCTATTCGAATTTGAAGTTCTATGTAGAACCTATGACTACTTACAAGATGCTCAAAAACTTAAACTATTCCCTTCAACATTGAAAGGAACATCATTAAAATGGTTTATGAGTTTGATCAACAGTTCTATTAGGACATGGGAAGACATGAAACAAGCATTTCTAGAGAGGTATTTGGATTACTGTATGCCAGTCAACCATAAGGAGGAAGTGTTTAAAATGTTACAAAAAGAGAATGAAAATTTGGAAGATTTGTTGGAGAGGTTTAACTATAACATCAAGAGGGCAAAAATGGAAAACTTGGATCAAGACACTTTGAAAGCTCTCTTATTGAAGACAATTAGGGATGAATGGTTAGATATCCTTAACATGATGGGAAAAGGGGATATATCTCAGCTCACATTACCTGAAATAGTTGAATTATGTATCAACCTTTCAAAAGGGAAATCTAAAACTATAAAAGGACCAAGAGACCCTACTCTTGCAAGGGCAAGTAAATCTGCTTATGGGACAGTAAGTAAGGCAGAAATAGGACATATGCTTGATGAATTCAAATCTGATATCTTGGGGAGTCTTAGTGAACAAATAGACACCCTTAAGTTACAAAACAAGCAGAAAACTGAATCTGATGCCTTAGCAATCTTTTGTCCCAAATGTAGAAAGAAGCATGCCTTGAGAGAATGCCCTTTGGATGCAAAAGTAGTAGAGATCTGTGTAATTTGTTCAGAAAAACATGAGTCCAAGAGCTGTCCTTCAATTCCTGGTCTTAAAGCTGTCTTTTAGGAAGAAACTCCTACAAATTCCACAAAATCTCTCAATTTTGTCTCTAGGAGACCTTGGCAAGGACCTCAAACACAAGGATTCCATGATCAACTGTATAATCAACCCCTACCAAATTGGAATTTTTGTCAGCAATCTTGGCCCCAATTTCAAAATCAATCTCAAACTTGGGCACAAGGATCACAAAATCCCTATGGAAGATACTCTCAGTACTATCAGTATCCACCACCCTATCCACCATATTCACATTTTCCTCCTCAACAAAACTTTCAACAAAATCCTCAAAATCCACAACATCACAATCAACCACTTCCATTACCATTTCCTCAGAAAAAAATTAGTTGCCTGCCCAACCTATACCAAACCCCAACAATAAAAATCCTCAGAACACATAAATGATAGAAGGCCAACAGTTTCCAACTTATTTGATCACTCCTTTAGACCTTAGTGATGTTCAACTTAGGTCTGGAAGAATACTTGAAAAGAGGAAACCTTCTGTAATCATACAAGAGCAAGACAATTCTAAGGAAGATTCTCTGTGGATAAATAAAAGTCTTGAAGAGAACACATCTTTCCAAGACCCAAACATTGAAAAATAAAAACAAAAATAACCAATAATTTCAACTCCTATATTAGAGCAGCCATCAACATCCACTTCTACACCTCCCTTTCCATAAAGATTACAAATTGATAGGGGTGTAGAAAAACAAATTATAGTGCCTAATTATGATTTCCTGGATGAGCTGAGAAATGTTTGTATTAAGATCCCATTATTGCAAGCTATCAAGGAAATTCAAATCTTAGCAAAGACAATAAAGTAGTTGAGCATGAAGAAAATAGGAAAAAGAATAAGAGAGATAAAGAAAATTCAACTGGTAGGAAAAATAGTAGATATCATGATGGGTAAGATTGCTATTCCAAAGTATCTAGACCCAGGAAATCCAGTTGTTAAAATACACATCAATGGAACTGAAATTCAAAACACACTTATTGATTTAGGAGCAGCAATCAATATCATGAGTAGACAAATCATGGATAAAATGAAACTTCCTAATCTTCTTTTTACACCCACATTATTACAATTAGCAGACAGATATGTGATCAAACCTGATGGGGTAATAGAAGACATTCCAGTGTCCCTAGATTCTTGGGAGTATCCTGTGGATTTTATGATCCTAACTCCTAAGAATAATCTAGGAAGGCATCCTATTATATTAGGAAGACCTTGGTTAGCTACAGCTGATGCTTTCATTAGTTGTAGATTCGGTGATATGTACATCTCTGATGGTAGTTCAACCAAGAAATTTACCTTGTATCCTCCAGCAAAAAAAATTACAGAATTGGATGATACTCAATGGATAGAGGATGAAGAAGACTTACAACCTCTCTTCACAATTTCAGAAATTAGTGAAGATAGCCAGATTCTAAATACCTTAGAAAATTTTGAATCCTCTTCGGAATACAAACATGAACAATTTCAAGAAGAATCCAACATTGAATTTTTATCATCAAGACAGATGTCTCTCTATTCCATGGATAAATTTGGCAGCTCTACAATTGAGATATTTCCAGGCAAAACTTTAAACATAAACAAGAACTTAGAGAAATATCAACAAACAGAGCTAGTCAAGATATTACAGAGACATTCTTCTGCATATGCATGGGAGTACAATGATATGAAAGGGATAAGCCCCAAGACTTGCACTCATCACATCTATATAGAGGAAAATTGTAAACCAATTAGACAACCTCAAAGACGGATGAATCCAAATCTTAGGGAAATTGTTAAAGAAGAATTGTAGAAATTGTTAAATGTTAACTTTATCTATCCCATTTCAAATAGTGAATGGGTTTCTCCTTTGGTAATTGTGCCAAATAAAAATGGTAAATGGAGGGTATGTATTGACTACCGAAAATTAAACAAAGCTACTCTTAAAGATCATTTTCCCCTACCTTTCATAGATCAGGTATTAGATACATTAGCTGGCAAAAAGTACTTCTGATTTTTAGATGGGTTTAGTGGTTATAATAAAATCCAAGTAGCACTTGAAGATCAAGAAAAAACAACATTTACCTATCCTTGGGGTACCTATGCTTACCGAGTATTGCCATTTGGATTATGCAATGCACCTGCAACATTTCAAAGGGCAGTACTAGGAATTTTTTCAGATCTAATACATGATTGTGTAGAGGTATATATGGATGATTTCACAGTTTATGGAAACACATTTGAAAAAGCTTTAGCAAACTTGGAAAAAGTTTTAAAGAGATGTAAAGAAGCAAATCTTTCACTAAGTCATGAGAAGTGTTTTATGATGTTTACTGAAGGAATTGTTTTAGGACATCACATTTCAGGGGATGGGATTAGAGTTGATGAGTCAAAATTTGAAGTCATCTCTAAATTATCTATTTGAAGTTGTCAAAAATATGTTAGGAGTTTTCTCGGATTTACAGGATATTATCGAAGGTTTATAGAAAACTTCACCAAGATAGCATCTCCACTTTTCAAATTACTTACCAAGGACTGTGAATTCAAGTGGAATCTTGATTTCCAGTTAGCCTTTGAGACCCTGAAAACAAAAATCTTTGAAGCACCTATTTTAAGAGGCCCTAACTGGAAGTTACCTTTTCATATTTCAACAGATGCCTTAGATACATCTCTAGGAGCAGTATTGGGACAAAAAGACCTGATTCCTTATGCCATCTATTATACAAGTAAAAATTTGACTCCTTCAGAGTTAAATTATACTGTAACTGAAAAAGAGTTTTTAGTTGTTGTTCATGCCATAAACAAATTCAGAAACTATATAACAGGCTATGAAACTTTTGTTCACACAGATCACTCTGCAATTAGATATCTAATTAATAAATCAATTACTAATGGCAGAGTCATAAGATGGTTATTGCTTTTACAAGAATTCAACATTACCATTCTAGATAGGCCTGGAAAACAAAACACAGTAGTTGATTTCCTATCTAGACTCCAAAACATCAAAGACAATACCCCAGTTGAAGATCAATTCCCCGATGAATATCTTTTTGCAATTTCTACTCAAACTCCTTGGTTTGCTGACATTGCTAATTATTTAGTTTCGGGGAAATTTCCTTCAATAATGAATGCAAGAGACAAAAGAAAGATCATTTATGACAGTGCAAAATATTCATGGGTTGCTAATGAGTTATACAAAACAGGTCCATATTTTATCATTAGGAGATGTGTTCGGGAAGATGAGATGCCTGAGATCCTCAAGGCATGTCATGATGAACCTTGTGGCAGACACTTTGCTGATAAAAAGATAGCTTATAAGATCCTTCATTTAGGATATTATTGGCCATCCCTTTTTAAAAATGCTAAAGAGTATGTCAAAAGGTGTGACAGTTGCCAAAGGGTAGGGGAACCTTCTCCTTCAGGTGAGATGCCATTGCAGCCTCAGGTACATATTGAACCTTTTGAAAAATGGGCTTTAGATTTTGTAGGACCTATTAATCCTCCATCAAGACAAAAGAAATATATATTAGTTTGCACTGATTATGTTACCAAATGGGTAGAGGCCAAGCCATTACTTTCTACTACTGAAGCATCTGTAGTTAATTTTCTTTTTGAGAATATTATTACTCGTTTTGGTGTCCCAAGGGAAATTGTTACAGATCAATGAGCTCAATTTACATCAAAGCTAGTGGAACAAATGATGGAGAGGTACAAAATTAGACACGGAAAATCTACTCCCTATCATCCACAAGAAAATGGTCAAGTGGAATCTACCAATAAAGTCATTGAAGGGATCCTAACAAATACTGTCCATTTACATAGAAGAGATTGGGCAGACAGGCTTCCTGAAGCTTTGTGGGCCTATAGAACTACATGGAGAAGCACTACAGGCCATACTCCTTATGAACTTGTTTATGGAAAACAAGTTTTGTTTCCCATAGAGTTTTAGATTCAAACTTTTAAAATGGAAGTTCAGCTAGGACTTGATCTAACAGAGGCACAAAAGCACATATTGGAGTAGATTAATGAATTGGATGAGATCAGACAAGATGCAGTTTAGAAAATAAGTATAGTCCAACAGCAAAGGACTAGATGGCATGATAAGTACATCAAGGAAAAGAAGTTCAAAGAAGGTGACTGGGCTCTCTTGTTTGATTCAAAGTTCAAGGATTTTCAAGGTAAATTCCAAACACATTGGCTTGGGCCATATGAAATTATAAGAACTTTTGACAATGGAGCAATAAAAATCGGGACAATAGATGAAGATAAGGTCACTTTTCTTGTAAATGGTCATAGATTGAAGCTGTATCATAAGCCACTTTCAAGAGAATAATTTGTCAAGAGATTCCAGGAAAACAGTGATGTGAAGTTAATGAAGAAGAATTTTTCTTCTTCATCAACTTAGTTGAATTTTCTGAATTAAAAAGCATAAAAATAAATAAAAATAAAAATAAAAATAAAGTATAAACATGAAAACTAATCACTGATTAGCATGTTTATACAGAAAAGATAAAGTTAAAATCAGAATCCTTCTAACACTTTAGCTTTTCAAATTTGTTTTTTTTTTCTACAAGCAGTCATTACAAAATCATAAGTTTCACTCCATCATGTCTCACTTCATTCATATTTCATTCGCTCCATTCATTCATATTTCATTCATTCCATTCATCCATACTTCATTCACTCCATTCCATGGTCCATTTCATTTCCATCTCATATTTCTAAATTTGATCTCTTTCTGCAGATTAAGTGTTACAAATCATGAGTTACATGCCACTTTTTATGTTTCATTCCATTTCACAATTGTGATTCATTTCATTCCATTACATTTCACTTCACTCCTGATCCATTTCACTATATTTCATGATCCATTTCATACAACATTCCATTCCATGTTTCAAAGTTCCTACAGGTACATTCTGCAGCCAGTCAGACATTCTGCAGCCAGCTAGACATTCTGCAGCCAGATATCCAGAAGGAAACTATCCAGTAATCATTTGATCAGCAGCAAATTGATCCTGCACACCTATGACAACAAGAAAAATCAAAGGAGTTATGAAGACTAAAGAATCAATGATTTTCAAAGGAGGACAGAGCATATCAAAACCAAAAAAAAAATTAAAGGAAAGGCAAAGGTAAAGTTGTAAAATTATTATGATGACAGAATATGAAAGTGATAGTATAGTTAAGTCATGTATGATTCAAAAAGTTTTTTTAATTATTCGTGTTGATCATGCCTATTAAACCTATCATAAAAACTTTGGACAAAATCCCTTCCACTCCGCCTTTTCAAATCATCATTCAAAACTCAACGGTTAAAGTACTGAAGTGACCTATTCGGTCACATCACCAGCCGAAGTATTCAGTGATGATTTTGAATTTCTCATGAAATGTTTTCGCGGAAGTTTCTCCCATGATAGCTCTAAAACTCATTAATTCATGTAAATCACCCTCACCACATTTCACTCATTCTATAACCTCTTCATATCATCCTTCCATAGCTAATTCCTACTGCATAAATAGAGAAAGCACCTTTGGGGTAAAAACAACTCTTTAACAGCCATTTTCACCGTGGATAGAAGAGCAGTAAATTGAAGCTTGAGAAGAGAAGCCATGGGTCTCATAGTAATATTTGAACCAGTTGGAACCAAGTACTTAGAGGGTTACCCACAAATTATAGAAATACTACAGCAGACTGGGTGGTTACAATTTTTGGAAAAATTCAATGGTTTTCATAAAGAGGTAACTAAAACATTTGCACGGTCCTTCAATGGAGCAGAAGTCGAAATAGGAGATGTTAAATTCACTATTACAGAAGTTTTTAATGTAGAAGCAGCGGAATTACCCAGGCAAGGAGAACGGTGGTTCAAAAATAGGGAATTTCATAATGAGGCATGGAGTCAAATGCTCAAAACACCAGGTATGGATGTTTCCATTTTTAAGAAGGGCATTCCTAGCTCAGCACTAAAGAATAAATGGAGGAATATGTTGCTCATTTTGCAAAAGTTTATAACTTGTGAGGGAAGGTTTGGTACCCTCTATGTTTATCATATTCGGTTAATGATGCATTTCTTAGATGAAGAAATCAATTTACCATTTTTCCTACTTCATAGTCTGAAGAGAATGGCCTCTAATGTACAAAAGAGGGTTCAATTCCTGGAAACCACTTTGTGCCACCACAGCCTAGTTAAAATCCTAATTGAATATCATTTGAGAAAAGTGAGAGACAATTGGGATGAGTTTCTAGTGAGGAATCACTTTGAAGAACCCAAGGAACCTCCATCTGAAGGCAAGCTTACAAGAAGAAGCAGGAGAAGGAAAATTTCCGAAGCTATTGAAACTAAAACTGGTAAGTCTATACAAGAGGACAGTGAGGAGATAATTTCTGAGAAATTGACTGAAATTAGGAAAAAACTTAAAAAGGAGAAGATGATAAGAAGGTATGCCAAGGAGAGAGGTGAAGGACCATCTCAACCAAGACAAAGCCACAGACTTAGAGGTATATTGAAGAAAACAGGGATTAGACAAACAGGAATCATAAACATTAAGGATGAAGAGACACCAACTGCTAGATCACCTGAGTACCAATATGAAGAGGATCTGGATGAAGAAACTTCAGAGATAGACCCAGCTCAACAACAAATTTATAATTATATTGAAACATTAGAGAAGAGAGCCTCAGAAAGTAGAGACAGAACTCCTAGCCCACCAAAATCTGCAATTGATGTACTGAGAAGAGACAAATATGAGTTAGAAGTACTCAATAGGCATATCAAGAATGAGAATGAAATTTTAAGGGAGCAGGTTAAGCTGAAAAGTGATATGAATACAACTCTCTCTCTACAAATGGAAAAGTTGTACAAGGCTAGTGAGAAATTGAAGAAGAAAAACAAAAAGTTGAGTAGGGCACTTATAAATTTGAGATTCAAGATGGTCATAAAGAAGCCTAGGAGGCCATTAACTATCAGGCAAATCAGAAGAAGGAGCCTAGATGTCCTAGAAGAAGTCTCAGAATATATGAGTTTATTGCATGAGGACATGCAAAAACTTTGCAGTGGGGGTATGTTGAGCCCCAAAGATGTCCTTTCCCTTCACCAAATTTCACTTCATTTCCTTTGTCCCTTATCAATTACAGGCTTAAATGGTCAATAGGATTGGTTAAAGACACTTTAGAAATGTATACAATGACTGAATTGCTATATTTTCATGGTTTTGTTGTTGTAGTAATTTTTGACTAGACTCAGCTACAGAATGCAGACATTCTGTAGCTGGTCACCTATTCCGCAGCTATCTTCATGTTATCATAGGTTACAGGTGTCACTTCAGAGAAAAATTCATATGGTTGAATTCCATAATGCTCCCACATCATTTATTGCTCTCTACGAAGTCTGAGCAAGAATCTACAGGTGGTTATGCACGTGGAAGAGATCAAAGCTAAGAAGTACACTCCTACCAGGACAGGAACTCTACAGATGTCTCCAGCAAATTATGAGGCTTCCATAAGAGTTCTAATTTGATTTTGATTGAAAAGGACACTTTCTCATGTTTATTCTCAAGGGTAGTTATGTATTTCTTTTATAATAATGACTCGGGAGACCGAGGGACAGTTAGCTAGATTGATGTTTTGTTGCTAGATCTCAAAAGACCGTAATACTCTGCTTTTGAAATACTTTTCCTTTAATGAAAGAAGCACCGCTTTATTGCAAGATCTGAGGCAATATTGAGGAGATTTTCATGCTAATCCGGTGGTAGAGGGCCCCTACTGCCCGAGAAGCTTTGTGTACATTGTTTAGATAAGTAACTTTAGCCTTGTTGCATTCCTAGTTTAAGCAATTTTCTGAACTTTGTGTTTTATACTCACTTGCATTGGATGCTACAGTCTAGTCTTGTTCTTATGAATTATTCCAAAATATCACTAATATTGAATGAGATATAACTGTAGTATTTTAGGAATTAGTTTCCTTTTCTGAACTTTACGTTTTTGTGCTCAATTACATCAATTGTTACAACTAGACTTGTTCTTCCGAATTGTTCCAAAATATCACTAATACTGAACAAGATAGGGCTGTAATATTTTAGAGATTAGTTGGATTATAGTGTAGTTGTAATACTCCAGAGATTAATGGCGTGCTAGTTCAGTTTCTGTTCACTGTATTTCAAGTTAGATTAATGTCACTCTAGTTCAGTTTCTGTTCACTGTATTTCAAGTTAGGATAATGGCATTCTAGTATAGTTGTTGTCACTGTATTTCAAGTTTGAATGGTTACATTCTAGTTCAGCTTTATCCATTGTATTTTTAGTTTTATTAGTCAGTTGTATGCTAGTTTTGTTCCATTAGACTTCAAGGCCTTCATTATTTACAAACTACTCTTGTTATTAATCTCTTCCAACACATCATCATATGGACAGCAATTAGTGATATCAGTTCAAGGCCTTGAATATTCTGCAATCTCTTATAATTTTACAAATAGCCTTTTCCAAAACTATTCCAAAATATTTCTAACTTTCGAATGAGGCTTAGTAGTGACAATTTAAGTTGCATAATGGATTAATTTCAGTGTCATAGGTTAATTTAGAGTAGAGTTCCTTACTATGCTACAAATAATCTTTTCCAATTGTGTTCCAATAAATTTCTAACCATGGATGAGATTTTTGTGATATTGTAAGTTGTTGTTTACTTAGAAGAACCTCATTGCATTAAACTTATCCTTTTCTCAAGATATTTCAACCTATTTCTAATGAATGAATGGGACTGAGTTCATGTTATGAGTTATTCAGTTCATGTTATGAGTTATTTAGTTCTTGCTATGAGTTATTTTTCTTGTTAAAGTATTGCATTTTCAGTTCTCGAGTGCCATACATAATTTAGAATAGTTTTTGCTCTGTTTTAGTGTGACCAACAACTTCTCTTTGCCAAAACTTAGTTCTTTTCCTCTCAGAATAAAAACACAAAACCAAAAATATTGGAAAAACACTAAACACAACGTAGTGAAAAACAAATACCTAGGCACATATAGTGCACTTCACTTCAACAGTTTAGTAGCCCTGGTTGAAAATTTATGACTTCAATTTAGGAACACTAAGTTGAGCAGACAGCAACCAATTTGAGTTCAGGATGGATGTTTTTTTATATCAATGTGTTTATCTTTGGGATCTGCTTCCTCATTGCAGAACTCTTGCTGAAGGCTAGTGACAGATTGGCCACCTGCTCTAGCCCCAAACAGATTGGTTCTCCTCTTTTTGATAAACCAGTAAGAAAATATATATCTTCCAGCTCGATTTCGAGCCATTGATCTCCAATTATGAAGCATTGTTCCTGGACATCCCATTTGTTTACTAGCCAGGTGAGTAAGTCTACTTGGGCCCTCATACCCTGAATAGCCCACAATTTATACAAACCACATTCCCTCAACACGCGCAATGTGGGTGCATGTACCATTGCAGCCTCATCAACCTCTTCATGTTCACGTTCCCTCCACTCAAGCATTGTAGATATTCTACAATGGTCAAATTGAAAGATTAAAAACAATTTGAGTGAAAAAATTTGGTTTATTTTGGGAGAATAAATCATTTTATTTTCTTCACGGCGCCTCTGCACCTTTTGCGCAGAAACAGTGCATGGATCCGCACGCGTCCTGTACAAAAAGTGCAGGACCACGAAAATTTTCTTTTTGAAAAATTGTCGGGGTCTGCAGGTGTCATGTGTATTACCTGCGGACCCCTGTGGGCGAAATTTTGAACATATTTTTCTCCTAAAAAATTAATTTAAGACCTAAATTAAGAAAGTGAACGGACAAAAATGAAGGCGAGGATGATGTGGATTACCTGGAGCTAACGGTTTTCGATTCCGACAGTCGAATTTTCTGTAATCTCCTCTGGAACATTTTTCACTAAAAGCTCTCAACTTTCACTCTAGAGTTAAATGGTAAAAATGATTTAGAAAAACTCCTTTTTTTAAGATTTTTTGAATCAATGAAATACAATTTTTTTTTATTTTCCACTTTGAAAAGTTGTTTTCCGAATTATTTTTATTAATCATAAACAGGTATGTTTAATTTTTGAGTTTTTTGTGTAGAATACAAGATTGTTTGGGTAAAATGATCATTTTTTACAAAGGAGTATACTTTTGATCACTTTTTCGAACTCGGTAAAAATTATGAAAAATCGAAACTTATGAGTACATTTTTATCCCTTTTTCGAACTCATTAAAACTTACGAAAAAGAGAAAACTATGAGTACAATTTTATCTCTTTTTTGAACTTGTTAAAACTTACGAAAAGGTGAAATTTTGAGTTCTCTTTTAAGCCCTTTTCAGACTCTCTAAACATGAAAATATTGCCGAGTACTTGACTATTCGAACTCGTTAAAGGAAATGAACAGTTGTCCTTTCAGTATAAGTTTACCCCTTTTCCGGACTGAAATGGACTATTTATGAAAAAGGTATACGTTGACCTATCATGGTCAATAGAGTTCTCTCCTGTATTATTTTATCATTTTTCGGGCTTGAGAGACTAAATTTACGAAAAATTACACCCACAAAGTTTTCTTAAGATTTTCTTTTGACTCCCTAAAATTGAAAAACATCGAGTTTCTCCTATACTGGACTCGTTAAAATTTAACAGTAAAGGACTTGTAAATTACAAACAGGAACGAACCACTCCTTAGGGTTCGATTTTAAACTAAGTTGGACTCATCCGAAGGATGAGATTACATAACAAGCAAATTTTATCCTCCTCAAGCTTGTCAAAAATAAAGAGGTACTTGCTATAAATGGTGGGGGAAAAAGAGAGAAAATGGATCCAGTTGTTAAACTTTGATTAAAAGCAGTATACCACTCTTGAACACGACACTTTTTGTCACAATTCTAACTGGGTTGGGAAAATCCTTTGCCTATCAGTTAATCAAACCACAATGAAAGTCTTCAACCGGTTTCTAGGTATTAGCTTTAGGTCAATTTCCATCAAACCATCTGCAATGTCATTATGTGTTCAAGAGGTTAGTTCAAATAAACCATTCATTTGAAAACATTTGTCTCCATTCACGTTGACCATCCCTGAGTCAGTCCTTGCAAAATATTTCTACAAAACTTGATCTAATGGTTTCGTGTCGTGAGCTTTCCTACGCCGGATCAATTTCTATCGACGACAGCATATTATCTAGGAAGTTGATCTAGAATCCTTCAGTACCTTGGAATCTGCATGCCCTAATGGCAGATTTCTTGCCTTCGACGACAGGTTACATCATTGACCTCTGATCAGATGATTCTATGAAATGTTCGACTTCAAATCATTTATTCACACTTCAAGGATTGTACTGAGTACTTTGAGAACCATTTTCATTATAGGTGGTTTCTCTCACACTTGTTAACAGTTCACATCATTGACTGGTAATCAAGTCATTTCCACCATGTTCGACTTCGACACAATCAATCGCATGGATAGAATCGTACTAGTTCGGGAAGCAGAAATTAAGACCCTAGATCTAGTTTCCACCATCTAGGTTGCGAGGAATTTTATTGTTCATTATGCAGTAGAATATTCATGACAGATGGCTGCGTCCATACTGTGTCTACTATTGATGTAATATTAAAATCATTTCTATATCAGAACATTTTAGTTAAGTTTTGATTTAGTTAGTTGTTGTTCTGAGTATGGGAATTTCTACCTCAACGATGATATATATATGTTTGCATTGAATGTTTTTATAGATTCCAACCGGCGTCCACAAGCCAATCCTTGGAATGATAAAGCACTTCACTCTTTGAATTATCTCAGACTTTGCACTTTAGGGGGCAATATAATACACATTATTTTGTCACCATGACATTTTTCTGTCTATATGGGTTCATCAATACCTATATAATTCTCCCTTAGAAGTCTACAACCCTAAAGTTCCTAAACCAAGTCCTGAATCTGAAGAAAATCTTGTAAAAATCATAAAAACACTTGTACCGCACTTTTCCTTAGCCTTACCTGCGGCACCACACCCTTTTTCTCCAAAAAATGTGGAGCCGACCGCACGTTTTCTTCATTAAAACTGCGGACCGCTGTAAAAGGTAAATTTAAGGCGAAATTAAATTCTAGAAGCACCAACTAGTTGAATATTCTCCCAGTTGGAAGCTTCTAGAAGGCGTTATCCAGTCAAAACCTTACTCCCTCCATTATCATGAACATTCATTCCTTCATAAAAGGAGCCTATTCCTTGGTCTTTGGAACTTAATGCCTTGATAAGGGGACTCTATCCCTTCCATTTTGGAGCTGCAACCACTTTCCTTCTCCTATAAATTGAAGCTTTGGTTCAGTCTCAAGGGGACATGCTCACATATGTAAAACTTTTCTATGCATTTTGTATACACTTAGTACTTTCTTTGTACTCGATAGTTGTGATAAGGAAGGGAATTGCTGAAGAAACATACTTTTTTTTTTAACTACGAGAACAATTACATACTCGTAGTTAGACTGGTTCAAAAGTGGAAGGGCTTGTCAGACCAAAGTAAAATGATTGTTCCGGACCCCGGAAGGACCTGTACGACATCAAGGCGAACGCAGTTGTAAGACTCTTTCTTTTATTTAAATATAATACAATTGGATCCTGTTTTCTCAATAAGTTGTTTATGTATTTACTTGAATGACTTATTTATTAAATTCCTTGATTATTAAGATAGATTTGTGATTTTTGAATTAGTATATGTTGTAGGTGCTTTTCATCCTCTTCTATGTCTTTGTTTGCAGATCTTAAGAGGTGACTTCTTGGAGCGACAGGAAAGAAGAATTCAATTAGCATTGGATCACAGGTAGGTCCTTTATTCATCATAGAAAATTCTTAATTACATATAATCTAGAGAAAGTAGTTTAAATTTGTCCTGTTTGTTTCTAGCTATCCTTGTGATACTAGGGAGATCGTTCTTGTCCACAAGAATGATTTATCCACCTAACAATACCCATAGATTTTTCATCTGAGTTTAAATAATCTTGAGGAAGTTCTCCTCGAATATACTCTTTCACCTCCATTGTAACATTTGATGGTGGTATTATTTTGGGAAATTCTACAGCAGCATATGGGGCTTTAGAGATGGATTCAAAGGTATTGTGGATGTAACAACCCCAGGTTGATTTTCCATGTAAATAAAATAAGACCAAGGTCATGAGACACACATTCCAAGCTTAATGCTGGGAAAACATTGTACTAGCAATCACTTGCGGTTTAATAATGTCTATGGAAATTGGAAAAAGAAAAGAGGCAATAAATGGAATTTAATTATGAAAATAAATTAAAATGGGAGAAAAGGAAGGTGAAAAGACACAAATTTGCATGCAAGGGAAATTATAAGGAAAATGAAGAAAAAAGAGACATCAATGATAAAAAGGCATCAGAGAAACAATTCACAGATTTTGAATTAGCTTTTGTCAGTTTATCATTTGTCTCTCTTACACTCTTGCACACTTAGAGTATTCACTTGGATTTGGAAGAAGACAAGAAAGAAAGAAAATGACAATAAAATGGAAGTAAGGAAGCACAATGAGACATTTGGATCAACAACTACAATAGGGTTACTTTACAGGTAACAAGTTGCATGTGTGATATCCTTGCTAGTTTTTGGATGCATGGTATATGTATGTTGTTCCTTTCTTGTATTACCATTGGCATGGATATTTTCCTATATTGATAGTGTTTTCAGTCTTTCCTTTCCATTTCCTGGATAACCATGATATAGTGGGTTCCCCATTTGGTTTTCTGAATGGTTCTCAGGTTTCCTATGGCTATGGGTTGGGACAAATTCTTTGGAGCCCTAAAAAAATTTGGTTCCCTAGAGGTTGTGGGTCGAGACAGGATATATTTGGAGCCATGTAACAACTTGGGTTCCCTGGAGGTTGTGGGTTGAGTTACTAGTTCCTGGAGCCCTGGAAAGCTTAGGTAGAGACTAATTTGGTTGATGTTAGTGATTTACAGAGTGTATAGGTGAGATCATTGTGCTTGAGGGTTGAGGTGGTTTGGCCTCTGGAATCCTTGGTTGGTTTTATTTTGGTTTAACCCTTCTTATCCCACATTCATGCTTAGAAGATGGCGCAGGGTTGATTGGCTGAAACAGAGATTTGGTTCAGCCAAATCTATGGTTGGATGGTACGTGGAATTCACTGACTTGGTTGGCATTTATATTAATATGAGTGATTTTCCTATTGTGATCTATGAGCTAATTTTTCATCATTTCTATTCTGGTTATATGCATGGTTTTATGATGTGCTCTAGCTATGGATATCTCTCGTGATTTGATTATTTATTGAATGGTTGATGAATGGCTAAGAAGTGTTATTCCAGCTAGCATAAGAGGGCATAGAACCTTCTTGGTGTTTTTCAGATGAATTTAAGAAGTTTATGATCAGATATGCATTCATGACTTGTATTTATATGTTTACTATTTGTTTGAAAAATGTCTATCTTGTATTAGGCATGTCTATCCCAAGATATTGCTCAAGTTTTTATTTTTTAGTATTGTTATCATCATTGTCATGATTCTGAAAAGTTACAGGAAGTTTTGGGCAGTGGTCTAGATGCTAGCCTGAAAACGTGGCATAGATCTCATGACCACATGGACATAACAGAGGAAATTAGGTCATAACTGCATGGAGACAAGCCTATGGGGGTGGTTATAGCCTCCAAACCACATGCATGATATTTTATGGGTGCATTTGGGGAGTAAACCTAGTGAAAAATAGTTCCAACTTAGGGATTTATCACTTAGGGTGGTTGATAGGCTCTTAAATTATCTGTATTCTTTGAGGGATGTCAGATTACATCCATTTTGTAGGCCCCAATCCCATAACTTGAAATTTAGGTTGGGTCATATCATAGTGACACTCAACTCATGTTTACCCTGGAGATCTTGTAAAAGTGGGTAAATGTGGGAGGGGAAGCTACAGTGTGGTATATGAACTTCCAAGTTCAAACACTTGGATTGGATGGGCTAAATGAATACTATTATGCATGCATGTTAATTGTATATGTGTCTACTATGCATGCATTGTGGTGGTCATTATTGCAGTTTTTTGTTATCATGCATGATGTTGATGTGTTGATGTCATGTTGTATCTATATCATGCTAATAGGGATTGACTTATGCATATGTGATAGCCTCCCCTGAAACAAAATGAGGTATGATTTTTATTATCTATTTATTTGGTTTATCTAACATGATATGTTTATAAGAGATAGAATATCGGAGATGAAGAGCATAATGGCAGACTATAGTTCACTTGACTCTTCTTACATTCCTTATGTGAATTTTATGAAATGGGAAAGGTCATTTGGGAAGCAAGGAGAAGAGTACTCTCCTGATTTAGCAGATACAATGAGAATTTTTAAGGAAGGGATCAGAAGTTGAAAGGCAGATAATAACAAGTTGACTGAGGCATAGGAAATACTTGCCAGAGCTCAGGAAAAGCAAGTAGAAGTTAATGAAATCATCCTCCATAGTATTTCATATTTGCAGAAGCAAGGACAACTAAGGATCAATTAGGGACAATAAGAAAAGATAAATGGGGCATATGGTAGTAGGTCTCATAGAGTACACATTTTGGACATGGATGATAGAGTGAGAGGTGGTATATCTTTGCATATACCTGATAGGCAGGCTAGCACTCATGGATTTTATTATAGTTCCAGTTCTAAGTGACATCATCATTACCGATAGAATCCTTATACAAGGAGTGACAAGAAGTATTTTCCAGAAGAGTTCAAGAAAGTCAATCCTCATAATTTTGATGGGGATGTGAAGAAATTAGAATATACAAAATCATGGCTACTTGGGATGAAGAAGTTCTTCATATTGCATGATTATTTAGAGAATATGAAAGCCAATATAGCTATCTTCTGTCTTAAGGGAAAAGAATATAGGTAAGGGAGATGAGTTGGCATGAGTTTAAAAGACTCTTCGAAACAGAATACTTGTTTGAGAGATATTATAACGGAAAGGGAAAGGAATTCTATGAGTTGAAAATGGGTTCCATGATAGATGAATATTACATGACCAAGTTTCTAGAGTTTTTGAGGTATGTGCCCTACCTCAAGGATGAGAAGACAAAGGTCCAAAGGTTCATCAATGGATTTCCTTTAGCATTTAAATATCAGATTGAGTATGATGAGCCTCAGTCATTGGAGGAAGTAATCAAGAAGATGAAGAATTTTTATGAGAAGTCTAAGTGCAAGTATGAGCCTAACCAGCAATGGAAAGGTAATGAGAAGACTAAAGGAAAGTGGGCTAATAAGCAAGGAATACTTCAGGATGTATGTGATAAGGGGAAAATAACAACTTATAAGAAGTTCAATGAAATTGACAGAGGACATGTATTTCATCTTGAGGATTCGAATAAGGGTAATGGCAGGAAGCCTTTGAGGTGTTGGAATTTTGGCGGAGAGCATCACAAGAGGGAGTTCCCATCACACTAGGGTGGAAAACCTCTTATTTTTAGTGCTCTAGAGGCATAAACAATTGGGGATGTTGGTCATAGTATTCCTCATATTTATGCAACAATGGATAATAGATAGGCTAATCATCAGAAATCCATTATCAAGATGGAAGGTAAGATTCTTGATAAATTTGTGTCCATTTTGATTGATCCTAGATCTAATTATAGTTATATTAGTCTTGACCTTGTGGTTAAGTGTTTCTTGAATAAACAAGTGCATGAAGAATCTTGGTTGGTGCAATTGGCTATAGGGAACAAGAGAAGAGTTCATCGTTGGGTGATATCCTGCAAATTTGAACTAAATGGTATGCCTACATCAACACACCTAAATGTGCTTCCTTTGGGTTCATATATTATTCTTTTGGGCATTGGTTGGTTGTTCATTCACAAGACTAAAGTGGACTGCTATGATAAGGCTATTGAGTGCTTGGATGATGACAAGGAAAGAAGAATTTTGCAAGGAAAGAAATGTTGAAATATGTAACTAGTTTTTCTCTTCATAATGACATAGATAATCATTATTTTATGTAAATATAAAAATAAAATTATTATTGTTATTCTTAAGGTATGGGTTTCATGCTCAAGGTTATTTATTTTATAGGGAAAGCACCCATTGAGTGCCTCTAAGGATTTTCATTGAGTCTACAAGTCATAAGAGTCATTTTCATGTATGGAAGACCCTTTTGGGCATGTTAAATATTGTAAAGAAAAATTATTTGATTCAAAATTAGAGTCAAAGACCCTCCAAGACCTTGTCAAAAAAGAAATAACTAGTCGGCCTACAAGGTGACAAGTTGGCCTTATGAAGGGGCTATTTGACCCGCTAGAAAGACTATATATAAGAGAGCTCGACTTCATTTGGAGTCATCAATTTAGATCACAAGAAGTTAAATTTACAAGGAGAACAAGACCTAGAAGGAGCAAAGAAGAGAATAATTCGAGGATAAAAATCGAAGGTTTTGGAAGATTGTTTTGGATAGGATCTCTCACACATGTGACTGCAATTAGGGTTTCTAAAGTGGAATATTTCAAACCCTAAAGAAGCTGAAAATAAATCATATGAAGGATCATTCTTTCAAGATGAAGTTCCAAGGATATAATCCCAAGATAATCAGAGAAGAGAATCACTTCAATTTTCCCTAGTTTTCTCATACGTGTGAAATTGCAGGGATAACAGGGAGGCTGGAAGTTGCAGGTAAAAGAGGCCAAAATTGCAGGTTTGAAATATTGGTCAAAGGATAACTAGAAGTATATGGCAAGCAAGTTTGACTTGGGTTGAGAAACTACTTCAAGGAAAAATTTTGCTTGGTCTTGGAGGGGTCTTGTGCATGGGTCATAGTTCTTGGAATTTGTCATTTGAAGTTTTACAAGGTAAGAGTTCTTGTGGGTTTTCCTCTCAAGAGGAGAATTTTTGGGCCTGGATGATAACCAATATTTCGTGTCCTCTTTTATAATTATTATTTATTGTTTTGGTATTTTTTTTATGATAATAACACTAATTATAATTAAGTGAAATAATAAGTTAATAAAGTTAAGTAAAATACATCACAAGCAGTGATCAAAATAAGATAAATCACCTAATCTAGCTACCCTAGATTTCTCAACATGGTATCAGAGCTAAGGTGACAATATAAGGAAAGTAAGATTGTGGAAAATACCAACAAAGGAATACCAAGAAAGGTAAATACATCAAAGAGGACATCAAATCATCAAGAAGGGATACGTAAAGATTGAACATCAAAGAGGACCATTCATCACATCATAAGGATCATCATAAATCAAAGAGAAGAATGCCTCAAAGACTCCACTTTCAAGAAGGACTATACATTAGAAGCATCTTGAAGTATCCACATTCCATGGAAAAAAATAAGAATAATTTCCATCATCATCAAAGACATCAAGGTGATCTCTCTCCTATTGAAGCAATGATTACATATCAAGCATATTTGAAGAAATACATCTCTGGAAGAATACTTATTGTCATTTTCAATGAAGAAAAACATCATCATCAAAATTAAGAAGGAATAAAGTTGAATATATCACCCTCAAAGGAGCATCTTCACTTGAAAATTAAGTATCCTTATATCTATCACTGAATCTACTATCAAAATGACTTCATTCTACAAGGAAAGCAATAAATTGGTTGGGTCATTAAATTTCCTTGTATGGAAGAAGAGGGAATGTTTGATCCTCATAGAAAATGAAGTCATTGGACATGTTAAGGGTTCAATATTTGAACCACCAAAATAAGAAGCTCAACATCTAGCTAAATATATGAAGGGGAAAATAAGGGCTCAAATACTTCTTATAGAATCAATCAAGGATTCTCTCATCCCTTATGTAGAAAAAACAGAGAAGTTAAAAGAATTGTTCTCTGTAAGCAATGCAGGAGAAGTGATATCTTTGAGAACTGAGCTATATAAGATAAAGGTATCAAAGGAAGAAGTGATAGCCTCATATCTTAGGGGGTATCACAAATAAGATACCAACTACAAGAGTTTGGGGGAAATAATTTCCAACAAAGAGATGACCACAGTGGTGCTCAATGCACTACCTGATGAATGCATAATTTTTTTATCAAGCATCTATGGAAAGAAGGAATCTGCTCCATTTAGTGAACTCTATTCATTATGAAAATTTGAAGAAACCAAGTTGAAGGAAAAAATGGATGTAGGATCAAATGGATAAGTTCAAGAATTTGTTGCCATGGACAGGAGAAAATGAAATTTTGGAAATTTTGGTCCTCGGAAAATTAATAAGATCGGTATGTCAAAGATCCAATGATATGGATGTTATGAATATGGGAATTTCAAGAGATATTTTCTGAAACTCGGGAAGGAAAAAAAGAAAAGAAAATAAAGAATTAAAGCCCATATCACTGTTGGAGCAAGGTCCCTTAGGACTGCAGTTTTGGAGTAAATAATAGTATTTTTTGTAGTTTTGAGTCGTTCGTGCTAAGAAATGCACAGTCAAGGAGATTTGGGGTAGGTCAAAGTCCCTTCATGAGTTGTAATGGGCTAAAGGGTAAATCTAGGAGTCTCAAACCACGGTTTGTGGACCTTAGTATGAGTGCAGACTAAGGTATAAGTAGAAGTCTAGATCGAGTCAGATAAGGGAGTTTTTGATGGAAGTTTATGTATGTTTTGAGTTCTGAAAGTGAATCTATGTAAGTGTTTGTGTCAGAAAGGCTCTTACTAGCTATGTGCGCAGATACCTTACTTCGGCTGTGTGCAAAACTCGCTAGCTGTGTCCACGGGTGGATTTGAAGGATTGTAAGGGTTTTACGAACTGTTTATGAATAAAGAACTATTTGGGTAACTCTAAGTACTAAATGCATCTGTAATTTGTTTTTGTGATATATTTTTGCATATGATTTATGTTCATAATTATGGGTTATATTATCTGTGATTGGATTAGTTATATACTTATTTTATTGTTGACATGAATTTTAATTGCATAGATCTAGTTATGTAAGGGCTAAATATCATGCCGTTAGAACTATTAAAGGAATTTCAGATCTTCTATCTGTGTGCGCGCTATTTCGGGGAAAATCACCCTAGAGGTTTGTTGGGTCTAAACCTCCACAGAGAAGGACATGCTATTCAGAAGGACTCACACACAACCATACTTGAATGCAAAAGACTAGTTAACAATGATAGCAGAACTCACCCAAAGTCCTACGTTCGATGTAGATCCCGCGAGGTCCAAACCCCCAGCAACTCTCCTTCCGCCTTCAACCTGGAAAACAAGAAAGAACGTGCACGGAAACCTATTTGTACAACATATACTTCTCCTAAACATTAGTGCAATTCATGTGAAACATTATATAAACCATAATAAATGCTTAAATCATAATCTTTTCACACATATAAATAAACATTAACACGTAGGTTCAGGAACAAGATGGTTCTTCATTATCACAAACAGCATGTACAGTAGTAAAAGTGGAGAGATCACCTGGATCCTTCCACGATCTTCGAGCAAACCGTCATCCGGATTCGTCCCGCCCTTGCCTCGCTAAGATTCTTCCAAGACTTGTGCACTCGAGATGGCATATAAATGGATGAACATCTCCAGGAAACAAGGGTTTCCTGATATAAATCTGGGAAAGTGCAGGAGGCACGGGGAATCAGACTTGAACTGGGATTCCAACAGATTATAATGTCTATAGAATTTCTCTCTCCCTTAGGCCATGCACATGAGGGGCTTTTATACTCCCTCAAAGTAGTTTCAGTCAGTTGGAAACAGTTGGCCACGTGCTGGGGTGGTTGAACTACCAGAGTAACCATCAACCCAGCCCGAAAATAGGGACTTTTTATATATTTTTTAATGATTTTAATGGCATATGCGGAAAAGTACATATGGACTCACGTATACACGCGGAAAAGTATGGGCATATCCGCGTATGGGGATTTTAACACTGTTTTTTAGTGAATTTTGTTCAAGTCTGTAGGAATGGGTGCCCAAAGCCATAAAAGCAATCATGAATCATATGAAGGTGAAAAATGATGCTATAACACGCTCGCAGGATTAAACAATGATAATTAACGTAGGGATTTTGGTGCACAATTCAGTATTTCTAGTAAAATAGATCAGAAGGTGCCCACTTCATTTAATTCTCTCTCAATGCGTTGAAACCTGGTTCCAGCACCCCCTCATACTACTTCAGGTGATACTTTGGCATGCGCAAGCAGGTCCTTGCCGAAAGGGCTAGTAGTAATAGGGTTTTTTTGGTTACGCACTAACTCCAAACCTGGGTCAGGACCCCTCAAGCCAACAAATAGTTTTGTTTCCGGGACCGAGATCATTTTCAGAGAGATTAGGTGATGTAGCAGCCATCGAAGATTGAATTAGAAGAATGGTTTGAACAAAAGATAAGTGAATTCTCCATCAAGGAGAACACAAGAAAGAAGTTGTTTGCTGAAGAGTGGGAACAAAAGTATATTTTCACAGAGGTCCACAAAATCTTCTTTGTGACATTTGAACATGAATTATAGGAGTGGTTATTAAGGTTAGCTGAGTTTTAGACCTTCTGGAAGGACGATAAGATCAATCAATGGACACCTAATTTGATCCAATAGTTAGAGCAGACCGATAACTCCATCACCCACATTGTAGATCATTGGGTTGACAACATTATGGGTGGCTTTGTGAAAGAATTTGTAGTATATCAGTTTGTGTCATATTCTGAAGTTGAAAGGAGGTTCTCCAAAGGACTGAGAGGTAAGTTCACACGCTCTCTGCCTTTACTGATTAAGATGTTATTGTGTGAGAAGGGTATTCTATGCAGTCACACCGAGTGAATGACTACAAACTAAATTGAAAGCACTATGCGCAATAGATAGTAATTTCAGGTTAACCATAGAGGAGACAGATCTGTATATAGCCCTCTGAGAAGCCTGCTTAATAGTGATACAAAGAGTGGTGAGGCTATGCGCTCTGGAGGTAGCCCTCCAGCCACCCCACAGTGGAACTCGCGTAGGGGTAAGTCATCTCCTACTCCACCATCGCCTCCACCACCATGGGGCGATATGGCTACGCATATGAAGCTACCCACCTTCAAGGGTGTGGGAAATGACGACATGGAGAGATTCTAATTTTTTGTAGATGCAGTATGGACTGCACAAAAAGTAAATATTGATGTTGTTAAAAGGGTGTAGCTGGCTATGGTGTTTGAGGGTCTTTCGTTGGACTAGTTTTATGGGATATATAGATCAAAACGTTGATCCCACTTTCGATGAGATCAAGAAGGTTTTAAAATAGCAGTTCAAAAAACCAAATTCCTACTCACAATGTGTCACAGAGCTTAAATAAATCCGACAAGAATCGAATGAATCTGTTTGGGAGGCAACTCAATGATTGAAGTGCATCATCAGTGATGAAGGATTTATATATGATGATAAGCATCATAAAAAATGGTTTATTTCCATGTTCCTCTCACACCTACACGGCCCTATGAATCAGCAAAAATTTGATTCTCAAGAAGAGGCTCTTGAAGTTGCCATGAAGCTGGAAGCCGTGCCCAAAGCTGATGACCAATTTGGAACTCTACAAATCTAAAATCAATTAGAAGTGGTTCACTTGGGGATTCAGAACCTGCGCAGAGACAAAGGGAAATAAGTCAGCGCGGATGTATGGTGCATACGTTGTAAAGGTTCCGGCCACAAAAAATATCAGTGTACCTTGCTTCAAGATTAGATGCAAGCGAGAGGAAAAAATCCATTGTGACCCACGGATGCTACAGGACTAAGTGGTACTCCCACACTATGGTGCGCTGTCTTCCAGGTGGCTGGATGGCATGAAACAAACCATTGTCATCGATTAGAAAATTATGTACCAGAACTCAAGCAGCAATGGTGTAGGTTTTTCTCTTCAGTTGGGCATGATGAGCACCACTTCCACACATTTGATTTGATGATAGACAATGCCAACCTCTATAGAGTGCAATTCGACCCATATTCACCAACATCCCCCTATGGGTGTGGTGGATTTCCAGCTAGAGGAAGGGGAGGAGGGAGAGGTAGAGGTGCAGGTTATCGAAGAGGACAATTGATTTTCTATAACTTTGGAGACGTTGGACACTATGCGCACAACTATCCAAACCCTGTGCGATAGCCTTGTAGATATTGTAGACAGTTTGATCATGTTATTGAATATTGTCCTATTTTGATTTCTATAATGCAGGAGAAGCAACAAAAGACACCTATTCAGAATATCCAAATGGTTATATTTGAGCTGCGAGATGATGATTTGAGTGTAAACATAATTACATGTAGTGGTGCTACTACTAGAGAAGATGAGGGAAAGAAGACTGATGCAGAGCCTTGGATCAAAGGCTTCTGAAAAGAAGGAAGGACTCAACCTGTAGAAGGAGAAGGAGACTTTTGTAAAAGCTAGAAAGGATTTTGTTGTTACAGGTGCATCCATATCGAAGTCAATCATAGAAGCGAAGACTGATGATGAAGTCAAAAATTTCCTGCAAGCCTGCATCAAGCTATTGCGTAATCATAAAGTAGTAGACAACCTTCAGGCTCTGATAGATAGTTTTGCAGATAAGGAGTTTCCATGAAATGAGAGTAAGGCTGTAAACAATAAGATATACAAGCCCACTTTAGAGAATAAGAAGAGAACTAAGATGGATTAGGTCATTTTAGACTTGGGATCTGATGCAAATGTTCTACCTAAGTAGACATGGCAGAAGATGGCAGAATGATCTTGCGCGTGGCTAATCAGCAGAAGATCATTCCACCAGGGATACTCCCATAGGTTCTGGTAGACATTGTTGGAGTAAAGGTACACACAGACTTTGAAGTAATACAAATTTTGGATGATGCAAACCCCTACCCTGTGATGCTAGGGCTGGATTGGGTCATCGACATGGGGGGCATCATCAACTTGAAGTGTAGGAGTATGATCTTTGAAAACAATGGTACTTGGGTTATAGTACCTTTGGATCTTACCGAAGGGGAAAGATATACAGAACCAGTGTGCGTAGAAGATGATGTCGACCATATCTACAAGTTGACTACATGAGATGAGGATTGGATCAACCCTACTTCTGATGGGATGCTGAATTGGGAAAAGGATAGCTCATGTTTCTCATATTCGAATGGAGAAATGGAGAACTGGAAGAATCGTCTACATGATGTGTCTGCATTGCGCTGCCTCAGAGTCACTAAAAATTTTTCATGGATCTCTTCAGAGGTACTAGAATTACCCTATCTTGGTGGTTCTAGAAATGTTGTTTTATTTTTGGAAAATTTTGTCCTGAAAAAGCGAAGATTCTGGGCACTCGATCTTTCCATGTGCGAAAATCCAGCACGTTGGTGGGATACGCACAAAGGAAACTTTGAGGATTTGGAATAATGTAGTAGAATGATGTGGTTGTGCTTTGAGTAGCCCACTACCCCACTGACTGATATTTTTGGTGGCTGAGGTGATCCGCACAAACACCTGGCTACATGGATGAAGGTTTGGGATAAGAAGCCCAGGGCCGAATGGGTTCACATGTTTTTCCATACTTTGGGACCAATCCTTACTACATGGTACTTGGAGATGGAGCTACATCAAGGGACCCTTAATTGGGTTACAATAAGTGAAATTTTCCTGTTAACCTTTGGCACGGCAGGTGGATTAGAGGGATTGGACGAAGCCCTACAGGATATAGAAGCAATTTACTTTGATGATTCTCGGCCTTAGATAGAATGTGATGTGCCATCATGGGAAATGCAGATGCAAGATATTTTCAACTACAGAAATCAGTCAGTGGAATATAACGAGGAAGATCTAAGAAATATAAATAGTCCAGAATCATAGGGGGAGCACGCAGTTGCAAGGCCCTTGTTAGGTATGGTGGATGTAACTAAGCCTTTAAAACTAAAGGAAGTCAAGATTGGGATGGAGGAACAACCCAAGTTGGACAAAATAGGAGATTATTGGGATGATGACATAGTGGGTAAGGTTGCAGAGCTATTGACAGAATATCAGGACCTATTTTCCATGAATTTTTCTGAGATCAAGGGAATTATAAGAAATTTGGGAGTTATGAAAATCACTCTGAAACCAAATGTGTGCCCCGTCAAGCAGTGACCATACTGGTTAAATCCAAAATATAAGCCAAAATTGAAGGAAGAATTGGAGAAAATGGTTATTGCAGGAATCATAGAGCCTGTGGAGCAGTCTGATGGGGTGAGCTCGATGGCCATTCAGGAAAATAAGACTAAGGGAGAAATAAGGATTTGTGTGGACCTATGCAAACTGAATGATGAATGTGTACATGAACCCTTCCCTACTCCATTTTCATATCAGATATTGGACAATGTGGGAGGACAAGAGGCCTACTCTTTCACTGACATGTTTTTAGGGTATCATCAGATCAGGATTGTGTCAGAAGACCAAAGTAAGACCAATTTTGCAAAAAAATGGGGATCCTTCCAATACAGAGTCATTACTTTAGGATTGAAGAATGCACCTGCTATATTCTTGCGCATAGTCATAGCTATATTCAAGGAGTTCATGCACAAGTTTTTGGAAGTGTACTTTGATGATTGGACTATGTTTGGACTGGTAAAGAAGCATGTTTCCAACCTATGCATGATGCTCGATACTTGCAGGAAGCATCAAATCCCCCTTAATTTGAAGAAGTGTCTATTTTGTGTTCCTTTTGGAATCTTGTTGGGGCATATTGTTTGTCAACAAGGATTGATGGTAGATCCAACCAATTGTAGTTATTATCAACTTAGAGGTTCCTACCAATGAGAAACAACTATGCTCTATTCTAGGATACACCAGATATTGCAGAAAATTAATTTAGGGCTATGCTTTGATCACTGCACCCGTGGAGAAATTTCTAAATAATGATGTGTCCTTTTTCTGGGATGAAGAATGTCAAAAGAGCTTTGAGTTGTTGAAGGAAAAGATGGTTACTGCACCTATTTTAATATTCCCAGACTAGTCCAAGGTCTTCCATGCGCATGTTGATGCATCCGACATTGCACTTGGAGCTATCTTAGTGCAGCCAGGAGAAGGAGATATTGATCACCCCATTTCCTTTGCAAGTAGGAAGCTCTCCACTGTAGAGCGCAATTATTCAACCATGGAGAGGGAAGTATTGGCTATGGTCTATGCTCTGCAGAAATATAGGTATTATCTGTTAGGAGGGAACTTCAAGATGTTCACTGACCACTCTGCTTTGAAGTAACTGTTCAATAAGCCTATGTTGGGGGGGGAATATTTGTAGATGGATGTTGTTATTTCAAGAATATGATTTTGAAATCATTTTTAAGCCCGGTAGATTTTATGTCGGACTTGATCACTTATCATGCATTGAGAATGGGGAGGAACCAACCAGTCTGGAGGAGGGTCTACCTAATGTGCAACTCTTTGCTATTAAAGTGGTTGATGAAAACTTTGCAAATATCATTCACTTTCTGACTACTATTAGTGTTCCTGTTGAATACTCGGTGCAACAAAAGAAGGAGTTGGTTTCACACACAACTTACTTCACATTGATTGTTGATCAACTGTACAAGTTGGAAGCGGATGAAGTACTAAGAAGGTATGTTTTATAACATGAAAGAAAAGACATCTTGGTTGAAGCTCATGGGGGAGTGGCAAGAGGCCACTATGCAGGAAAAGTGACTGCGCAGAAGGTGTTGCGTGTTGGGTTATGGTGGCCCACACTGCACAATGATGCACATGCATATTTTCTAGCTTGTGATGCATGCCAAAGAACATGGAAGCCATCACGTAGAGATGAAATGCCATTGCATCCACAAATGGCCCTGTAGGATTTTGATAAATGTTCCATAGACTTTGTTGGACCTATTAATCCTCCTGGGAAAAGTCTGGTGCACACTACATCATCACTGCAATAGATTATGTTACCATATGGGCATAAGCCAATCTAGTAAAATATTATACTGCAGACACTACTGCACAATTTATTTCTGAAAATACCTTGACTAGGTTTGGGTGCCCCAAGATATTGATGAGAGATTGGGGTAAACACTTTGTTAATGAGACCATTGAAGCTCTAACAGAGGAATTTCAGATACATCACCAGAAGAGTACTCCTATCACCCTTAGGCAAATGGTGTAGTGGAAGCATTTAACAAAATATTGGAGAATGTGCTCACCAAGATCTACAATGCAAACAAGAATGATTGGGACGTGTGCATCCCTTTTGTCTTATGGGTTTATAGGAACACATCCAAGAAGTTAACTGGTAAAACACCATTTAGGATGGTTTATGGACAAGAAGCAATCATGCTAATGGAATATATCGTCCCAAGCCTACGCATCGCAACATTCACCAATATGGCCAAACCATACATCATGGAGGAACATATATCACAATTGGTTGCATTAGAGGAGGATCAGTTTATTGGTAACTTTCATCAGCAAGTGCAGAAGCTGCGCGAAAAGGGCTGGCATGATAGGCACATTCGGCAGAAGGCATTCAAAGAAGAAGATTTAGTCTTGTTGTATGACAATCAGTTTGTGCGCCACCCAGGGAAGTTCATAAAGCATTGGTTGGGGCCGTATATTGTGAAAGAGATCACTAATGGAGGTGCGGTGCACTTGGCCATGTTGCACAGCGAGAGCCTTCCCAAGTACATCAACAGAAGCCGACTAAAGCCATATAGGGATAGCCATGTGCCTACCAAATGACTATATGGCCGGAGAAAAAAAATCCACTTGTCAGCGCACTGCACAGAGGACATACACAGGCAAGTGCGACATAAGCTCAAAGGTTGTGCACAGTGGGAAAAACTAGCCGTTGGAACAATAACTCTTGATGAAAAATCAATTTTACCATTGGATGGAGTGGGTTTTATGCATTTAATGAGGATATATTACGGGATTTTTGACCGTTTTTATGGGGATAAGGTGCCATTAATGACAATTCGACCATTTTTACCATGTATCGCCTATAAAAGTGAGGAAGTGAATCGCATTTCGTTCCTTTGTTGTTTGAGTGAATTGTGACTTGTCATTATCTCTGTGAACTCTATGTCTAGCCGTGAGACCCCTGCATCGTATGTGAGCAACCCTGAATTCATGTTCAAGCCCAGAATGATAGCCACTACCCCCACTGCTGAGAGTGCGTAGTCTGAGGAACACTTTGTGCTGCTTACATCATCTACTGAACCAGGTTCTGATGGTGTGCATGACGTTTTCCCTCAAGTGCATGAATTAGTATCCACACTTGCTAAAGGAAAGGGAAAGATGACCAAGGGATTGTCCTCCAAGTCGCGAACATCTCTTAGACATATCACATCCCCGTGCCAAGCATCAAAGGATAGGTCTCCTATAGGTGACCCGACAAAGAGACCCTTGAGCACAACTAAGGAGGTCTCGCTCTTTGTTGAGCCCATCTCGTGGCTCCCAAAATATGTCAAGCTGTGTAGACCCTCTGTGAAGGCACCAAAGGATTTATACACAGTGCATTATTACCTGTAAATTCCATTAATTCCAGAGGTAGACACATTGTAGGGGGATATGTTCGAGAAGATCTCTGTAGTCAAGTTTGATGATTATGACCTGGAAAACGAGAAGACATTCCTTGAGCTGGCGGCAGAGTACTACCTGGAGCGAGAGGTGTTTTCCGAAGTTGTGAAGGTAGAGCCAATGCCTTGGGCACGTGAGTTGAGTAATGTGGAAATTCTCAATCTATTGAGGATTCCTCACTTCGGCAGATATCCTATCACGGATATATGTGTGCACCAGCTGTTGGCATTGGTGCACGATGGGTGCCTTTGGTTCAAGAGCTGAATTCCAATCAATGCCGCATTGATCCATTAGATCACTGGCCTCCAAAGAAGGGGCCCAACCCCATGGCTTATTATGGCAAGAGTCTAGAGATGAAAGTGGTTGTGAAGGTCAAGAAGGAATACAAGGTGGGACGAGACACTAAAGGCTTCCTGGTGCAGCAACTTGAGGATCCAGTGGTGTGCCTTGGCACCTTAGTGTTGGGTTGTAATATGACGTGTAAATGCATGCCTAAGGTGGTCCCTAAGCATGACACTGCACTGGTTGGGCAGTGTGAGAAGGGCATAATTTTTAATTGGTCGCAATTCCTTTACTTCGAGTTCTTGGAGAACGTTCGTGAAGCGCGGGAAGAAGGAAAGAAATTTTGCTACTCTTAGCTTATATTGGTCATTTCTTTGGTTGCATGGGAGACGTCGGAGAGCGCAGTCCTCCCGGATATAGAACTTGGTGTTTTTGAAGGAGCACGCTAAGCTAATCTATGGGACTCCGCAAACCCAAAGCGAGTTATGGAGAACAAGATCTTATGGGTCTTATTTGAGGGATAATTTTCCACAACAATCCACTCGTGCCCGCGGTTGTCCCCAGCTACATATGAAAAATAAAAAGCCATTTCCGACTTCAAAGTGTCGATGCACAATGTGCAGATCCAGGGGCGCAAATATTAGGTATGGTACAACCTGCCTTATATGGTGACAAAGGCTGAGATTGAACAGGTCATTGCAACTTGGCCTGATGCATGGAAGACTAGGTTAGGCTCCACCCAGCCAGTCACACCCTCAAAATCTGGAAAAGAGACAACCGGTGCCACCAAGGATAAGAAGAAGAAAAGGTCGTTGAGAAGGACAAAGAGAAAGAAGCCGAGAAAGAAGCTGAGAAGGAAGCTGAGCCAAAGCAAGACATTGATCTCAGTGGCACAGATGGCCAAGATGGTGCCGGAGCCGAATCCCCCAGAGGTACCAAGCGTGGAGCTAAAACCTCCAAGGGCGTACACAAGATGCAGAAAGGCTCAAAGACAGGAGGCACAGAGGAAGTCACCCTCACAAAGGATGGCTTGGACAAAATCGTAGATGTGGTTTCATCTGCCTCCAATGATTGGTGGACTGCGCTCGAGGAGCAATAAAAAGCTGCAGTAGAGTCACTATAGATCGGGTTGCAGGTCCTTCAGCTCAAAACCGACAGCATTCAGTCAAGCATGACTCAGGCGAGGGCAGATCAAGCGAGTGTGAGCACCAGTATGATTATCAGCACCACATATATCTGGATTTGTCCCTTCCCTGGAGTCGCAGTTACAATGGAACAACCAGCCTTGTGCGCACAAGTCCAAACATGTCCAGAGGTTGGAATCAACCTGTCCATGCTTCCCAGTGGGAGGTTGCATGCGATATAGAAAATTATCACAGATGATTTGCAGTGTCATTAGGCACGCATGCACCAACAGCTCTTTGAGTCCAAGCAGAAGGTTATCGCGTGCACAGAAGAGTCTCTGCAGGCTTAGACGGCTCAGAAAGCAGCGGTGGCACAACCCACATAATTACAGAATTTGATTGATCGACTTTGTGGTGACCTTCCTGAGGTTTCCATCCCTACTTATGTTGTGCCTCGAGCCAAGGTCGAAGGATTAGTAGCAGCCCTGAAGGCCTCCTGTTGGAACAGGGTCCCCAAAAAGCTGCAATTTTGTATAAGTTTTGTATATTTTGGTCTTAATTAGTCTAATGCAGGGGTTTTGGGGTGGGTCAAAGCCCCTAACGCATTGTAATGGGTCAAGGGTAGACCAAGAGTTTACAAACCATGATTTGCGTACCATTGGATGCATAGGCTAAATCAGTATAAGTAGATGAACCTTTTTGAGTCATAAGCAGAAGAAAATAGAGATTGATGATAATTACGAATTTTTAGATCTGTTTGGGTTGCTAGGGAAAGGACTCCTGCTGGCTGTGTGCGCGGAGATCCTCAGTCCTGCTATGTGCGGACCCTGCTAGATGTGTGCGCAGGCTGTATGGGATTGTATTGGGTTTTGAACAATAATGTATGTGGATCTGGTTAGAGTATCTCTACATTGTCTGAAGTTTATGTATTACCGTTGATGCGAACTATTGAATCTATTGGTTATCCATTGTTGATGCGTTTATGATATTACATGTGATGTTGTTGATACAAAGGTGCTGATTAGATCTATGATAGTAACTCTGGTAGATGTGGACTATCCTAATTAGCAAACCTACGAATAGATCTGTTTTATAGTTGCGAGAGTATCCCTGTTTTTGTTATATAAATATATGATCTGTTGATTACTACAATTATAGCTGTTGTACTGATAGATTGATGTTACGCACGTGGATGCGAAGGTAATTAGTAGATATGAACTCTGTGATATAAGTCTATAGCTATATCTGTTAATTATGAAGCTGATAGAGTAGGAACACAACTCTATTGACTTACCTGCTCTCTCTCAGGGTGCGGAAACCTGGTTCTAGCACCCTCCCATACTACTTTGGGTGAGAATTTGGCCTGCATAAGTAGGTCACTACAGAAAGGGCCAGTAGTATAAGGGTTTGTTGGAAAACCTTAACCTCTGAACCTAGGTCAAGACCCCTCGAGCCAAAAAATGGTTCCATTTCTGGGACCAGGATAATTTTGAGAGAGATCAGGTAATGCCAAGAACACATTGGAGACATGAGAAGAAAGAGATCGATGAGTGGTTCGAGAAGAAAATTCAAGAATTTGCAGTAAGAGAGAATCACATTATAAGGATAACCGCAAAAGAGTGGAATAATAAGTACATTTCCACAGAGATCTATGAAATTTTCTTCGTGACATTTGCAATAAAGCTTCAGGGGTGGCTCACAAGGCTCGTAGATTTCCAGAAGTGTTGGAAGGACGAAAGGGTTACATAGTGGACTCTAGAGCTGATCCAAAAGTTATAAAAAGCTGATAACACCATCACATGCACGGTAGATCACTGGGTGGACAGTGTGATAAGAGGATTTGTGACAGAATTTTCAATTGATCAATTTGTTTCCTACTTTGAGGCAGAGCGAAGATTTTTCAAAGGGTTCCGGGGTAAGTTTCTAAAAACTATGCCATTAATGATTAAGATCTTGTTGTGCGAAAAAATCATCTTGTGTAGCCATACAGAGTGAATGATCTCCGATCAGAGCGAGGGTACAACGCAGAGTGGCAAGTACTACATAACCAATCAGGAGGGAGATCAATCCATCTACAGTCCAGTAAGAAATTCTGTTGCCAATAGCTCTCCATCTATGCCTCCATAGAACCCTCATAGGGGTAAAAACTTTCCGCCTCCACCACCGGAAGACGATATGGCTTCGCACATGAATATACCCACCTTAAAGGGCATAGGAGATGAGGATATGGATCTATTTTGGTTCGTCATAGGATCGGTATGGACTGCATAGAACGTAACTAGTGATGTGGTGAAAAGGACGCAGTTATCCCTTGACTTTGAAGGAAGGGCCTTGGACTGGTATATGGGGTACATCAACCAGCATGCAAACGCAACCATCAAGAGATTAAGAATGCTTTGAAACAACAGTTTAAAAAGCTCAAGTGTTACTTGCAGATAGTGAACGATCTGAAGGATTTCAAGCAAGGACCATCCGAGTCCGTATGGGAGACTGACCAATGGTTAAAGAAGGTAATTATGGAAGGAGGATTTATTTACGATGACAAGCAGCACACAAAGTGGTTCATTTCCATGTTGTTGCCCCACCTACACGTGCCAATGGGACATTAAGCCATTGAATCACAGGAAAATTCCTTGGAAATTGTGATAAAGCTAGAAGTTGTGCCAAGAGATGATACCCAGTTAGGAGTACAGCAGATACAAGGCCAGTTAGAAGCAATGCATATGGAGATCCAGAATCTGCGGAAGGAGCGAGGAACAGAGGCTAGCCCTGAAAGATGGTGCATACGATGCAGGGTGAATGGACACACCAAGGAAAACTATACTCTGCTAGCAGACTACATACAGGCTGGGGGACCCAGTCCATTGCGACCTAGGGACGCTGCAGGACCTAGTTCGTTGCTTTGGTTTGATGATTATCATGTTGTTGGGCTACATGATACCAACCACTACCCCGCCTTACTGCATATGTCCCATAGATAAAGCAACAATGGTGCAGGTTCTGCAGATCTGTAGGCCATGATGAATAGAATTGTCGAACGTACGATCTAATGATATATTGAGGAAATATATATAGGTCACAGGCGAATCTGTCATCACCAAGATCCCCCTCGAGCATAGGCAGCTCCCCATCTAGGGGTAGGGGAGGAGGCTAAGGTGGAAGCGCATGTAGGGGGAGAGGACAACTAGTTTGCTATAACTGCGGAGAAGTAGGGCACTTTGCAAGGGACTGCGTAAACCCTGCAAGACAATCCTGCATATACTGTAGAAAACTGGATCATGTGATCGAAGATTGCCTGATTCTAATGGAAAAAATGCAAGAGAAGCAATAGACACCTACGCAGAATGTACAAAGGGTAAAGGCGAAACCTCAGGATGAAGGACCAAGTGTTAATGTGATCACAAGCAGCAGCATGGCCACTGGGGGAGCTGCAGAAAAAGCTAAGGCAGAGCCTTTCATTCGTAAAGCGGCTATTAAACAGGAAGGTTTGGACTTACAGGAAGAAAAAGAAGCCTTTGTCGCAGCTCGCCAAGACTTTGCTAAGGCCGAGGCACCTACTCCTCAGGCCCCTGCAGACGATGAGGTTAAACCATTTCTGCAGGCATGTATGAAGCTGCTGCGCAACCAAAGAGCCATAGAAAAGCTCCAAGCTTTGATAGATAGATGCGCAGTAAAGACAATCCCCACTATGGAAATTAAGGATGTACACAAACTCTGTAAGCATAAGAGATGCAATGGCAGGGAGATGTGGTTAACCGCGCAGATTCATGACTATGAGATGGATCAAGTTATTCTAGACCTAGGCTCGGATGCAAACGTACTACCTAAGAAAACCTAGCAGCGAATGGGAGAACCTAAGTTGGAATGGTCCAATATCCAACTGCGCATGGCTAATTAAAAGAAGATCATACCTTTAAGAAGGTTATCAAAGATTGTGGTAGACATTGCAGGGGTCGAATTTTAGGCTAATTTTGAGGTCATTCAGATTGTAGAATATGCGGACCCCTATCCTGTGCTCCTAGGATTGGACTGGGCCATAGATATGGGTGGTATTATCAACTTAAAAAATAGGAGCATGGTATTTGAAATTGAAGGAACACGGGTGATAGTACTGCTAGATCCCGCAGAAGGAGAGAGGTATACAGAGTCAGTGCATGAGGAAGAAGAGATCAATCACATATATAAGCTAAATACGAGGGACGAAGGCTTGGTCAATCCTACGGTTGATGGTATGATTTTTTAGGAAAGAGATAGCGAATGCTTCTCCGATTCCGATGAGGAAATGGAAAATTGGCAAAATCGGTTGCATGATGTATCTGCGTTGCACTGCCTACGAATTACAAGGGAATTCTACTGCGTATCTTTAGAGGTAAGAGAACTGCCCTAATTTGATGACTCCGGTAGTATAAAAGAGTACGATGAGGATCTGCGCAATGTCTCTATTCCCGAGTCAGAGGGGGAGCATGCAGTTGCGAGACCTCCACTACAGGCTGCAGACGCACCAAAGTATCATAAAAAACTGCATTCAATCCTTGGACTTACGGGCTACTACAGAAAATTCATTTTGGGATATGCACTGAGCACCATACCTCTCGACAAACTGCTTAAGAAAGATGTTTCATTCTTTTGGGATGACGAGTGCCAGAAGAGCTTTGAGCGAGTCTGGGAAGGGATGGTATTTGCACCTATTTTTAATTATCCCAATGGGGCGAAGGAATGTCATGTACATGTTGATGCATCAGGGATTGCCCTAGGAACAATCCTTACGCGGCCTGGCACCGGAGACATTGATCACCCAGTCGTATTTTCTAGTCAAGAACTCTTAAGTACGAAGAAAAATTATGCCACCGCAGAGAGGGAAGGGTTGGCTATGGTCTATGCACTACAGAAGTATTGGCCCTATCTATTGGCAGGACACTTTAAGATGTTTACAAATCATTCAGATTTCAAGTCCCTGATGAATAAGCCTATGTTGGGGGTGAAATATGCAGGCGACTATTGACAGTTCAGGAATACGATTTTGAAGTCATAGTCAAGCCAGCGAAGTTGAATGCAAGGCCGGATCACTTGTCCCAACTTGAGACGAGCGGGGAACCCACTAACTTGATGGAAGTATTGCCTGGTGTGCAGTGGTTCACCATAAGGGTCGTTGATGCGCACTTCGCTGATATCCTTTAGCCCCTAACTACAGGCATGGCATCTGCAAAATATTTGGTAAGACAAAAGAAGGAGTTGGTTACCCAGGCGACGGATTTTACTATTATCGCATGTCCTTTATATAAACTAGGCATTGGTGAAGTGTTGTGTAGATATGTTCTAGAGCATGAAAGGCACGCTATCTTGGCAGAAGCTCACGAAGGCATATCAGGTGGTCACTACGCAGGCAAGGTAACAAAAAAAAAATCTTGTGGGCTAGGCTATGGCAACATAGAATTACATTTGGAAGGAATAAGCTCAGGCTGCAACTGGTGAATTGGGAGCACTGGGGGTATGCTCCTCGCACAGAGGTGTGTTGGGAGCGTAGGGGTACGCTGAGCGCACCCAGGGTACAAAAATTAGTTGTTGGAACAGTTAAATCGGGTAAAAAGAAAAAATTACTGTTGGATCGGATTGGCGACCGACATTTAATGAGGCAATTTCTAGAGATTTTTTACCATTTACTTGATGGTAAGTTCCACGTGAAGTATACCCTACCATTGAGCGATCACGAAAGCTATAAAACATGTGGGCTATAGCAGACAAGGGTTCTGTATCTCTTGAATAGGTCGTACTTTCCATATTTTTCCTGGATGAAGTTGGGCTGTAAGAATTTTTGTGCCCCTAGCGTCTCTTTCCTGTCTGAGCAACCTGCTCCCTTGGATAGTAGCAATCCTGAGTTTTCCTTTCACGCCAGGATGAAGGCTACGAATCCTGCTGAACCCTTGGAACCAATAGTCTCAGCGGAACTGGGCACTGAGGAAGTGGTGGCAATTGAGTCTGAGGCTAAAGAATTTTTCTCCACCCCAATCACTAAGATGGGCAAGGAAAAAGAAAAATACTCTGGGAAACCCTTGAAACCCGTGAAATGGGTTAAGGGGAAACCTCATGCTTCCCCGTAGAATGTACCATCCCCGAAGGCAACACCCCAGGCATGAGCTTCTCAGGAGGAGGCCTAGCTTGCCAGACTGATCAACTGGTTACCTCCCTTTGTCCGGCCGCGCAAGACCTTGACACGCACGCCAAAGAACCTTGATGACCTAATCACTTATCTGCAGATGCCACTGACCCCAAGAGAAGTCCCCATCATTGGTGACCCTATTGGGAAGCTGCACGAGATCAAATTTGACGATCATGACTTGGCCAGTCTGGAGGCCTTCCCTAAGCTGGCACCGAAATTATACCTTGACACGATTCAGGAAGACAATGGGATCAAAATTATTCCTCAGCACTAGGTACATGGATTGGCCGGGTCTGGACTTCTGAACTTGCTAAGGATGCCTCACTTCGGTCACTACAATGTTATGGACCGACTAGCCTGACAGTTCCTTGCCCTAATTCATGATAGCAGTCTATGGATCCAGGATAGGATCCCCATCAACACTGCACTAGTTCACAAAATTACTAGCCTTCCCATGCATGACCCTAACCCTTTGGAGCGCGTGGGTAAAAATTATGAGGCGGAAATGGCTGAGTATGTGTGCAAGACCTACCATGTGGAGCGCAATACTCGGGCTTTTATAATCAAATCCATCAGTGACCAAGGCACGCAACTTGGCATGATGTTGATGGCATGAAAAATGATGAGAAAATGTCAGGTCTCCTTTGTCCCAGCCTACATGATTCAGTTAGCCGGACAATGAGGGAAAGGGGTACATTTTAACTGGGCCCAGTATTTGTGCGATGAGTTTCTGACTAATGTTCGTGAGTCCCAGGAGCAAGGCCGCACCTTTTGTTATTCCTGGTTACTATTCCTCATAGCATTGGTTGCCTAGGAAGCCCCTGAGGAGTCATTCCTTCTTGAACTTACCCCAAACATGTGCGAAGGGGCTCGCTATGCACACTTGTGGGATTCTAAGGATCCGTAGTGTCTCGAGGATAACCAAGTTTTCTGGGTCCTTTTTCAGAGTAACTTGGCTACAGCCGTTAACTCCTGACCACAATTGTCCCCTGTCGTGTATGAAAAATACAAGGATATTGCCGCATTTCAAATCATTATGCACAACGTCCAGGTCAAAGCACACAAGGATAAAGCATGGACTTCTCTCCCTTATATGGTGGTGGATGAAGAAATTGGCAATGTCATTACACTCTGGCCTTCTAACTGGAAGATAGGCTTGAAAACTAGTGTGAAGGGCATCGAAGGAACCAACACATCAAAATTCACCCCCTCTGTCATCCTCAAGGATACCAAAGGTGTGACCAAGAGTACCAGACAAGACATGGCCGCGGCCGCACAAAAGGACGCGCAACAGAAGCAGACCTTTGAGAAGGACGTCGAGGTAGAGACTCAGGTAACGCAACTAGACCTAGGAACAGAAGGACAGGATGTAGGAGGACGTGCCTCCCCCCGCGGCACAAAGCGAACAAGCGAACTTGTCAAAACGCCCCGCAAGAAGCAGCGCTCCCAGCAGACGGCACGTGACGAGACAGTCACATTGACTGATGGAGACCTTGAAAAAATCATTGATGCAGTCATTCTGGCCATGGAGGACAGATGGGTAGCCTTAGAGGAGCAACAGAAAGCTACGGTCGACACAATCCAAGCCGAGCTCCGAGCGCTACAGATGAAGACAGATACATTGCAGACCACCGCGAAGCACGCAGACCTCGAAAACGTGATTCACCAACTTTGCACAAATTTTACCACAGAGATTTCGGCCACAACCACCCCTCAGACGAAGGTTGAAAGGTTGGTCGCAACACTGAAGGCCTCCCGCGAGGAAGTTCAGATGGTCAAGGCGCAAATGGAGCAGCGGATCGTTGACCTCCAGGTTAGGTTGCAGCCTGAAACACCCCCGAAGGTACGGGCCCAGCAACTGCACTGGTCACTGATGCTACGAACGCCATTACAGGGTAAATCATGCAGGGTGCCCAATTATTAGAAATGGCCATGTAGCTATGGACCAAGGTCCAGCATGACCCACTCCTACGAAGCATCAACCAAGACTTGCGGTAGAAAGAAGAAGATTTTGCGACGTTAGAAGCTACCTTATCCACTTCAGTTCTTTCTCAACTCTTGACATGTCTGCACATCAGTCATGCCCTCCAAGATGACATTGATGAACTTCGGCAAAAGAAAAATGCCCTCGGCAACCGCCTGAAGCCTTGGGCTGCTAAGGCACTCAGGATCTCACAAGATGTGGTTGTCGTGGTTAAACAGCTGAACCAGACTCTTGAGAGTGTCATCGCCGCGATGGAAGGCCCGATTTCAGAAAATTTGGTCAACATCGCACAAAATTTTGTTGCTCAGAGCGAAGGCTTGTTGCCTCCATTAGCCAAGGTGATCAAATTTTTGCAGGCACGCGTAGAGAACCCACCATCTCAGTGACTCAGGACGAGTCACAAGATTGTGTTGGGGGACTTTTGGAACAGAGTCCCCTAAAATCTGCAATTTTGTATAAGTTTTTTATATTTTGTTCTTAATTAGTCTAACGCAGGGGTTTTGGGGTGGGTCAAAGCCCCTAACGCATTGTAACAGGTCAAGGGTAGACCAAGAGTCCGCAAACCATGATTTATGGACCATTGGATGCATAGGCTAAATTGGTATCAGTAGATGAACCTTTTTGAGTCATAGGCAGAAGAGAATAGAGATTGATGATAGTTGTGAATTGTTAGATCTGTTTGGGTTGCTAGGGAAAGGACTCCTACTGGCTGTGTGCGTGGAGATCCTCAGTCCTGTTGTGTGTGAACCTTGCTAGTTGTGTGCGTAGGCTGTATGGGATTGTTTTGGGTTTTGAATGATAATGTATGTGGATCTGGTTAGAGTATCTCTGTGTTGTCTGAAGTTTATGTATTACCGTTGATGCGAACTATTGAATCTAATGGTTATCCATTGTTGATGCGTTTATGATATTACATGTGATGTTGCCAATACGAAGGTGCTTATTAGATCTATGATAGTGAATTTGGTAGCTGTGGACTATACTGATTAAAAAACCTGCAAATAGATCTGTTTTATAGCTACGAGAGTATCCTTGTTTTTGTTATATAAATCTATGATCTGTTGATTACTGCAATTATAGCTGTTGTACTGATAGATTGATGTTACGCACTTGGATGCGAAGGTAATTAGTAGATATGAACTCTGTGATATAATTTTGCAGCTAGATCTGTTAATTACGAAGCTAATGGACTGGGAATGCAGCTTTGTTGACTTACCTGCTCTCTCTCAGGGTGCAGAAACCTGGTTCTAGCACCCTCCCATACTACTTCGGGTGAGACTTTGGCCTGCACAAGCAGGTCACTGCCGAAAGGGCCAATAGTATAGGGGTTTGTTGGCCAACCTTAACCTCCGAACCTGGGTTCGGACCCCTCGAGCCAACACCTCCCGCTCAGAAGTGCAAGTTGTTAAGGTAGAATTTGAGCAGCAGATTGCAGAATTGCAGGCGAAGCTCCAACTAGAAACTCTGTCGGAAGTACGAGCGCAACGCGCTGCCTTGGTTAAGGAGGATTCAACAAGAATTTTAGCTATAGTCACCAAGGGTACTCAAATCTTGGACACAACAATGGGCTTATGGACTTTGGTACAGACCGATCCACTCGTGAAGAAAAGAGTAGGCATTTGATGAGCTTCAGGAGGCACTGCCCACATTTGTGATTGCTTAGAGAATGGCACTATTGCAGACGAGTAAATTGTTGCGCGATGAGGTTGAAGACCTGCAGAGGAAGAAGCACATATTGACCACCCACATGAAGTCGTGGGCCGACAAAGAAATGAAGTTATCACATGACTTAGATGCTGCTGTCAAAAACCTGAGCCAGACCTACCAAATTATCAGTCTCATAGAAAAGGATCTTAGCTCTCAAAAGTTGGTGGATATAGCTCAGAGTGCTACTGATTAGAGCATGGGCATCCTTGTACCCTTCACCACCTCCATCGAGGAGTTGAAGACAAAGATGAAGACCCTAGTGCCTCTGTGACTCAGGACAAGTCACAATATTTTGTTAGGGGATTGTTGGAGTAGGGTCCCTTAGGACCACAATTTTAGAGTAAATAATAGTAATTTTTGTAGTTATGAGTCGTGTGTGCTAAGAAATGCACAGTCAAGGGGCTTTGGGCCTGGTCAAATTCCCTTCATGAGTTGTAATGGGCTAAAGGGTAAATCTAGGATTCTCGAACCACGATTTGCAGACCTTAGTATAAGCGCAGGCTAAGGTATAAGTAGAAGTATAGATCGAGTTGGATAAGCCAGTTTTTTATGGAAGTTTATGTATGTTTTGAGCTCTAAAATCAAATCTGTGTAAGTGTTTGTGTCTGAAAGGCTCATATTGGCTGTGTGCACGGAGACCTTAGTCCAGTTGTGTGTGGACCCCGTTGGCTGTGTGTGTAGGTGGATCTGAAGGATTGTAAGGGTTTTATGAACTATTGATGAATAAATAACTGTTTGGGTAACTATGAGTACTAAATGCATATGTAATTTGTTTCTATGATTTGTTTCTTCATATGTTTTATGTTCATGCTTATGAGTTAAATTATCTGTGATTGGATTGGTTGCATACCTATTTTACTGTTAACATGAAACTTAATTGCATAGATGTAGTTCTGTAAGGGCTGAATATCACACTTTTATAACTGTTAAAGGAATTGAGGATCTTTTGTATGTGCGCGCATGCAGGATTAAAAAACAATAATTAACCTAGGGTTTTTGGTGTGCAAGTCAGTCTATGTAATAAAACAGATTGGAAGGTGCCCACTTCATTTAATTCTCTCCCAAGGCATGAAAACCTGGTTCCAGCACTCCCCCATACTTCTTCAGGTGAGACTTTGGCCTACGCAAGCAAGTCATTGCCGAAAGGGCCAGTAATAAGAGGGCTTTGTTGGTTACATGATAACTTTGAACCTGGGTCAGGACCCCTCAAGCCAACAATCACTGAAGAAGTAGAAGAACCTGATGAGAAGGAATCCCAGAAGGAAGGGATATGTATTCACTATTAAGGTCTCTCAGGTACATAGCAAGGAAAAGTAGGAGGTGAAAATACCTCTACCATGGTTAAGATATTTCTATCGAGATAAGGAGCATTGTAAGTATGGAAGGATACAACATATTATAAAATGAAATCATATTAGAAGCATTTAATTGAACCAGAAAATAACTCATGTCATCATACAAGCTTGAAAGGATAGTTGAAGTAGAATTCTACATTGTTGTAGTTGTGATTATTATGGAAAGGAAGTAGCTCATGATATCCTCATTAAAAGCATGGAAATACAACCACAATAAGTATTATATATGGTTGGAAGAAATTCATCTAGCATGACAGAAGATATAAATCATTCATCATACATCATCATCATTAGGAGGGAGAATTTATAAGATGAGAATAAATAAGATCCTCCATTGGAATTTTCATTAGAAGGTTCACCTCTACTTGAGAAAAGTAAGTGTCTCGCTAATCATTCCACCTTGTGTGGGATCTATGGTTTAGAAAGAAGATGGTATGATGACGAAGGAGTGCAGCATGTCAAGATGGTTAAAGTACTTTCAAACAAGGAAAGGAAGCTACCAAATGAAGTCTATAATACCAAAAGGAGAAAAGAGGTATGTATATATTTGATAAATTAAGCCATGTCATCATGTAGTTGCAAATAACATGGGTGAATTCTCTATCTCATGAGCTTGATCGAATAAAAAGAATCTCTTCCTTTGGTAAGATGGATGAAGTCATATGTCTTGAATTAGATCACATATATACAAGATGAAATAAACATAATATGTCCTCAAATGTAATAATAGGTGGTTTAAAAAGATGAAGGAACTATGTATAAAAGTTGGACCTGGGAAGCAATATGTGAAGAAAGGAAGAATATTTTGTGAAAGATGCAACTATAGTCACATACGGTAAATGATCAACATCCTATGACTAGAAGAATTGGCCATAGAAGGCATGGAGAATCTGATGAAGTAGGTAAAGGAAGGATACCCTTGACATTGAATGTCTTGGATATGTATTTATGAATGTGCAGGATGTTGATGTTACAAGAAAACATATTTCATGATGAAAGGCCATAGTAAAAGGTAACTTTGATTTGATGTTCATTTTGGTTTTTGAACAACATCTGGTTGGGTTGATACAGGGATACCAAAAGAGAGTTTTTGATGTCACCTACAACTATAACTCATAGGAATGGATGGAAGATCTTGAAAGTAACATGACTTGAAATAGGTAGTTAAATGAAGAAAATATAGATGTGGACTAGAATATCATTTTCAGATGGAGAGAAGGATAACATGAATGATATGGTTCATTGAAGGAAAGTGATGGATGGTCGATACCCTACAAAGAAAAACCTAGAGGATGAAGGTTCCAGAATAATGAAGATTAAATTCATGACATCAAAAGGAGGAGCCCTACGAGCAGTTGAAAGTACCATGATCTCCACCAAAGAGAAGATAACTATTGTTAATAACAAGTTCATAGTTAAGAGGGAGCTTGGAAAAGTCCCTGGATAAGAGGGATCTTGAATAAGTCCCTAGATAAGAGGGGGATTGGGTATATTCCTTTTATAGGAATGAGTATATATTCCCTAGTTCAGAGGGGTAGATAGACTCATCATTATTTTCTTCAAGTTGTGAAGAAATAATGGAGGATTGGGTAACCATATGAGATTATTCCAATACTCTTCGAGGATGTGGTAGGGCATCCAATAGGAAAGAGTAATTAAAGAGGAAATTCCTTGAGGATGTGTTATTCCAGGATAGGATTTTTTCTAAAAGGACATACCCTGTGAACACTCGGGTGGGGTATGTGCCTTGAGAGCCAATGATGATGGTGTCTATCAGTAATTAGTCTCACCAACATTGTGCTATGATATTTTTGGATATATAGATTTGTTAGTCAAGGCCTTGCTATGTGATCATTTTGGTTGATATAATGAGATTCTCTGACATAAGCTAAGGAAGTAGCTTATGAGATCGCTTACCAATCCAACTCTTCTTATGAGAATTCTTCAGTTTGAGAATGTCTAAGTACCTTGTATGGATAATGAATACCTCCCTAGTTAAGAAGGAGTGTTGAAATATGTAGCTAGGTTCAGTCTTCATAATGACATATGTAATCATGATTTTATGTGTTTGATGTAAAGAGAAAAATAAAATTACTATTTGTATTCCCTCGGATTGGGTTTCATGCTTAAGGTTATTTTTTTTATAGGTCAAGCACCCATTGAGTGCTTCTAGGGATTTTTATTGAGTCTACAAGTCATAAGAGTCATTTTCATGTATGGAAGGCCCATTTGGTCATGTTACATACTATAAATAAAATTTATTTGAGTAAAAGTAAGAGTAAAAGACCCTCAAATACCTTATCAAACAAGAAAGAACAAGTAGGTCGACAAGGTCACAAGTTAGCCTTATGAAGGGACTATTCGACCTGCTAGAAATACTATATATAAGAGAGCTCAACTTCATTTGGAGGATCATCAATTTAGCTCACAAGAAGTTAGATATACAAGGGGAACAAGACCTAGAAGGAGTGAAGAAGAGAATAATTCAAGGAGCATAAAAATTAAAAATTTTGGAAGATTGTTTTGGACATGATTTCTCACATGCGTGATTGAAATTAGGGTTTTTGAAGTGAAATATTACAGACCCTAAAGAAGTCGAAAATAAATCATACGAAGGATAATTCTTTCAAGCCAAAGTTTCAAGGATATAATCCCAAGACAAATGAAGAAGATAATCACTTCAATTTTCCCTAGTTTGGTTACACTTGCGAAATTGCAGGGATAACAGGGAGGAAAAAAGTTGTAGGTAAAAGAGGTCGAAATTTCAATCAAATTTGTAGGTCTAAAATCTTGGACAAAGGAGAAGTGGAAGAAGATAGAAGGAACGTTTGACTTGGGTTGAGAAAGTGCTTCATGGAAAAATTTTGGCATGGTCTTGGAGGAGTCTTGGTCAAGGGTCATAGCTCTTAGAATTCATCATTTGAATTTCTATAAGAATATAAGAGTTCTTGCGGGTTTTCCTCTTAAGAGGAGAGGTTTTGGCCCTGGTTGATAGCCTTTATTTTGTTTCATCTTGTCTCATTGTTCTTTATTGTTTTAGTATTTGTTTGATGATAAGAACACTAATTATAATTAAGGCAAATAATAATCTAATAATGTTAAGTAAAATACATCACAAGAAGTTATCAAAGTAAGATAAATCACCCGATCTAGATGCCCTATATTTCTCCACAAGAAGAATCCTATATCAGTGAGAACGATTACAACTATGTAGGCGAAGCGTAGTTTATCGAAGGGATGTGTATTGTTTATAATTCATATTTATAGTGATAAAGGGAAGGATGTTGAGGATTATGAAGTCTTGAAGAGGTACCATGTTTTTCTATAGCTCTAGGATGTGTTTCCTGCAGATATTCCAGAGTGGCCTCCTCATAGATAGGTGGACTTTTCTATTGAGTTGATGATGGGAGCAACACTAAAATCTAAGGCACCATACAAGATAAGTACTCCAGAGTTGGTGGAATTGAAGTTGCAGCTTAAGGAAATGATTAATGGGATACATAAGGCCAAATGTGTCACCTTGGGGTGCACAAATATGTTTTATAAGGAAACAATACTCTCATATTATGCATTGATTATAGGCAGTTGAATAAAGTGACTATCAAGAACAGGTATCCATTGCCGCAGATTGATGATTTGTTTGATTAGTTGAAGGGAGTTGCAACATTTTCAAAGATTAATCTGAGATCAAGATATCATCAAGTGCACATCAAAGAATAAGACATATACATGGTTGCATTATGTACAAGGTATGTACATTATGAGTTTGTGGTGGTTACTTTTGGCCTTACCAATGCTCCAACCACTTTCATGTGTTTTATGAACAATGTGTTACATGTACAAGTTTGTGATAGTTTTTATTAATGATATATTGATATACTCAAAGAATGAGGAAGAGCATGCAGAGCACCTGGAAACAATGTTGAGATTTTTGAGATAGCATCAGTCAATGCCAGGCTTAGCAATTGTAGTTTCTTTTAGTCTCAGATTCACTACACGGGACATGTTTTTTCCAAGGATGGGTGTTTAGTCAATTTAATGCTCTTAAATTTCTATCATAAATTATCGACCGGATTTGGTAATCTTGTGAAGTGCAAGTGCACTATATATGCTAGAAACCTTTCTTACTTATATTATTGTGATGATTTTATATGTGAAGGTCATTTTTGAAGATATTTTTATTTTGGATGTCTTAAATTAATTTAAGAAACTGAACTATAATTCATGAAGAGTAAACTAAATCCAAGTTTAACTATGTCCCTAAAAACATCAACAAAAATCTTAACTAGTTTATCTGTTAGTAACTAATGATGAATTTGAGAAAACTTAAAATTCTAGAAAAAAGAGGAAACGTTAATATCTTTGTGTCTTTTTAGAAATTTTATGTGAATGAAATTTGAATCAAGGAATCACTAGAAATTATTTACAGTATTATGCTCAGAAAGGAAATTTCTAAATCACTATTAAGAAATAAAACTACTTAAACTTACAAGAAGAATTTTGTTGAAAAATGAAAAGGAAATTTTAAAATATGTATCTAAAAAGAAGAACTAATCTACAACCAATCACGTATGCATAAAAGAAACTATGATTATCATTGTGTTGTAACTATTCAGAAAATAAACCTACATCAAATGACAAAAAAATTACTTGAACATCTATTCTAACAAGATGAAATTATGGAAATGATTATAGAATCTAACATAATGACAAAATCAAACCAAGCATCTATATTACGAAATTCTGGAAATGTTGATAGCAATTAAGGTAATGAAATGAAAATGATAAACCAAACATCTATACTACGAAAGTCTGGAGATGATTGTAGCTTATAACATGAAAATGAAAACTAAATCAAGACATAAATCTATGCTACGAATACAGTGAAAGCATAACCTGATAAATAAATATGAAGTTATGAATAACATATAATTACAAAAACAAGCATAAATGAAACAGAACCTCTTCTGTTGCAGGGGCCCTCAACAAAAGATAGCTTCAAGTCTAAACGTTACTAACTGCACAATGAAACTCCAAAATGCTTCTTCATTCAAATAGGAAAAAAAACAAAGTTTTAATGATATTACAGTCACACAATAATTTGTACTATCAATACAATTACTAGCCCAGTATTTATAAAAGCATGTCATTAACTATCTTAAGGCTTTTACACATATGAGAATTGGAAAATCATATCTTGAACTCTAAAATAGAAAGTAGAATTTCATTGCTTCACGATTTGCTACATGGCAGAGAAAATCATGAAGCGTGATGGCTTCAGACTCCTCACTAGCTTGATTCAACACCTGATTGACCGTTCCTTTGACCACATATCTGGGTGATTTCCTGCTTGATTTGGGCTAGAAGGATAGGATAGGATCAATGATAGGATCATTTTTCATTTTCCCATATATTTTTTTGCTCCATTAATACGTCATAACCTATCGAACCGTGGCGGTGGCTACAGAAACATCAATCAGATGCAGAACTGCATTAATTTCATAGCTAATGAAAATTTTACTCTAATAATAAGGAACAATTGAAAATATGAAAAATAGGTCATCAAAATACTTTACCAAGTCAAAATTTTAAGTTTAACACTTGTTTGAGCTAATGGTGGTGACAAAACGAAGGAAAAAGGAGTGAAAGGAGTGGCAAAATTGAGGTAGTCTTGAGGCTCTACAATGGGATAGCAGTGGACCCAAAAAATATTAAAGTTATCATGCAGTGGAAAACTCCTAGGAATGTGGATGAGGTCAGATCATTCATGGGAATATCAGGTTATTATAGGAAGTTCATCAGGAAATTCTCATGGATTGGCTATCCTAATACATCCTTGCAAAGGAAAGGGAAGAAGTTTGAATGGAATAAGGAGTGTCTAACTAGTTTTGAGTAGTTGAAGCATTTGCTTACAAATGCTCTAGTTTTGAAGATTTTAGATCCTGAAAAGGATTTTATGGTTTGTAAAAATGTTTGCAAGGAAATACTTGGTGGATTCCTAATGCAGGAAGGGAAAGTAGCATGCTATGAGTCAATGAAGTTGATTGAGAATGATTGGAACTATGTGACTCATGATATTAAGTTGGAAGCTATCATTCATGCATTGAAGATGTGATGACATTATCTTCTTGGTGAGAGTTTTGTCCTATCAGTGACCATAGTGGGATGAGGCACTTGTTTGACCAACCAAATCTGAATTCCAGGCAACCTAGATCGATGTCTACCCTTAGTGAATTTAAATTTCAAATCAGATACATCAAGTGTAAGGAGAATGGGGCTAGAAATCCACTTAGTAGGAGAGTGAACATGAATATATTTTTGTTGTGAGCTCTTATGGGGCATATTTACACGAGTGGATATTGCATGTAGGGAAACATGATGAGAGGTACCAAAAGCTGAAGTAGAGAATGAAACAACAAATTCAAGGTGATAGGGATGAGGAGTATCACCTCGCGGTAGATGGCTTGGTGATATTAAAGAACAGGATTTATGTACTAGATAATAGTTCATCAAGAAGCTTATCTTGAGGGAGTTTTATATCAAGTTGTATTCAGACCATCTAGGGTATCAGAAGACTTTGACCGTTGTTAAAAAGTTCTATTATTTGCTGAACTTGAAGAAAAAGGTGACTGGTTTTGTTGCGAAGTGCTTGGGCTATCAGCGAGTGAAAGTTGAGTGTAACACCCATTTGGTTTCTTGCAGCCTATTATAATTCTAGAATAGAAATGGGATGTCAATTCCATGGAATTCATTATAGGTTTTCCAAGGACATTGATACAACATGATTCCATCATGGTTGTGGTTGACAGGTTGAGAAAGGTATCTCACTTCATTGCAGTGAAGTCTACTAACTCCTCTAGTGAGGTACCTCAGATCTTCATCAGGGAGATAGTGAGATTTCATGGTGTTCCCAAGAAGATTATATCATACAGAGATACCAAGTTCACTTCCAATTTTTGGAAGGAGTTGTTTGCAGGCTTCGGGATAGAGTTAGCTTTCAGTACTACATAGAAATGGACAGATAGATATGGTTAACATGATTATTGAGGATATGTTGAGGATGTATGTCATGCATCAACAAAGGAAGTGGGAGGAATATCTTCCACTCGTAGATTTTTCATATAATAATGGGTATTAGGAATCCTCGAGGATGAGTTCATTTGGGGCTCTTTATAGGAGAAGTTTCAATACTCCTACCAATTGGAGTGATCCAGTGAATATGGTACTGATTGGACCGAATATGTTGGTTGAGATGGAGCAGGAGATGTAGGTTGTTAGAAGGAATTTTAAGGCAGCACAAGATAGGCATAAGAGTTATGAAAATCAACATAGAGAATTCAAGTGGGGGGCATGTGTACTTGCACATCAAGCCCAATATGAGCTCCTTGAGGATTGGGTCATGTTACAAGCTATCACCTCAATATTATGGACCTTTTGAGATCCTTGATAGGATTGGAACAATGGCCTACTGACTTGCACTACCACTAACAGTGAAAGTCCGTTATTTTTTCCATGTTTCACTGCTTAAGAGATATGTTCAAGAAACCGATCATGTGATTGATTGGTTTGTATTACAGGTGGAACCAGAGGGAGGGTTCCAACCAAAACCTTAGTGAATTTTGTAGTGGAAAAAACTCATGCTCCAACACCGAGCAATAGAGAAAGTTAAATTGCAGTGGAAGCACTTTGGGCCTGATGAAGCTACATGGGAGATGGCTAATCAGATGTGGGATTTGTATCCTTCTTTATTTTTTGGCTGGGAAGATGTGTTTGGTTTTTCTGTTTTTGTTTATATTTATATATGCATATATGTATTGTAAATACTACAATGATTTATTTTATAAACCTCCAATAAGAAGTACGTTGTAAATATTTCATCGACTTTTGTTATAAAGCTCCAACAAGCAGTATGGTGTTCATGGTTTCAACATTTTGGTATTATGTAAATGACGCATTGAGTTTTGTTATAAAGTTCCATGGGAAGCATGTTTTTCTAGTTATAAGCATCGTTGAAAGTTGAGGACGATGTTCCCCTTAGGGGGAGGATTTTTTGAAAACCCCTCGTTGATTTTCCATGTAAATAAAATAAGACCAAGGTCATGGGACACATATTCCAAGCTGAATGGTGGGCAGAGTTTACAGTGGCAATCACTTGTAGTTTAATAATGGCTATGGAAATTGGAAAAGGAACTGGAAAAGGAAAATAGGCAATAAATGGAATTTAATCACGAAAATAAAGGAAAATAGGAGAAAAAGAAGGTGAAGGGACAAATTTTCATGTAAGGGAAATTGGAGGAAAAATGAATGAAAATGAAGAAAAAGGAGACATCAATGATTAAAAGGAATCAAAGAAACAGTTCACAACTTTTGGCTTAGCTTTTGTCAGTTTATCATTTGCCTCTCTTACACTCTTGCACACTGTATTCTTGGAGCATTTTATCATTCACTTGGATTTGGAAGAATAGAAGCAAGAAATCAAAGGACAAGCAAACGAAGGAAAGAAAGCGCAAGGAGATAGTTAGATCAACAGCTAAAACATGGTTACTTTGCAGGTATTAGGTTGCATGTGTGATCTCCTTGTTTATTTTTGGATGCATGGTATTTGCATGTGGTTCCTTGGTTATGTGTTGTCATTGGAATGGATATTTTCTTGGATTGGCAGTGGTTTCAGCCTTTCCTTATCAATTCCTAGATATCCATGATGTAGTGGGTTCCCCATTTGGTTTTTTGATTGGTTCTCATGTTTCCTATGGATGTGGGTTGGGACAAATTCCCTAAATCCCTGAAACAACTTGGGTTCCCTAGAGGTTGTGGCTTGAGATGGGAGATCTATGGAGCCCTGTAACAACTTGGGTTCCCTGGAGGTTGTGGCTTGAGTTAATAGTTCCTGGAGCCCTGGAAAGCTTAGGTAGAGACCAATTTGGTTGGTATTAGTGATTTCTAGACCATATAGGTGATATCACTATGCTTGAGGGTTAAGGTGGTTTGGCCTATGGAATCCCTGCTTGGTTTTATTTTGGTTTAAACCTTATGATCCCACATTCATGCTTGGAATATGGCGCAGGGGTTATTGACTGAAAGAGAGATTTGGTTCAGCCCAATCTATGGTCCGGTGGTATGTAGAAGTCTCTGACTTAGTTGACATTTTCATATGTCAATATGAGTTATTTTCCTATTGTGATCTATGAGTTGATTTTTCATAGTTTCTATTCTGGTTTTATATGCATGGTTTTATGATGTGCTCTAGCTACAGATATATCTCATGATTTTATAAGTTATTTAATGGTTGATGAATTTATGGGATAACAAGTGTTGTTGCAGTTATCTTAAGAGGGCATAAATCCTTCTTGGTGATTTTCGAATGAATTTCAAAATTTTATGATCAGATATGCATTCACGAACTGTAGCTTATATGTTTACTATTTGTTTGCAAAATTTCTATCTTGTATTAGGCATGTCTAGCCCAAGATATTGCTCAATTTTTTATTGTTTCGCATTTTTATCATCATTATCATGATTACGGAAAGTTACAGGTAGTTTTGGGCAGTGTTTTGGAGGCTAGCCTAAAAAAGTGGCATAGATATCATGACCACATCCATAGAACAAAGGAAATTGGGTCATAACCGCATGGAGAGAGACCTATGGGTTCGGTTATAACTTCCCAATCACATGGAGATATGCCTATGGGTGCGGATATAGCCTCCCAACTGCATGGATATAGGCCTATGGGTGCAGTTATAGCCTCCCAACCACATGAATGAAGTGTTATGGGTGTGGTTGGGGAGTAAACCTAGTTAAAACGAGTTCCAACTCAGGGATTGATCACCTAGGGTGGTTGGTAGGATCCTAAGTGATTTGTAGTCTCTGTGGTATGTCATATTACTTCTGGTTTGTGAGCCCCACTTACATAACTGGAACTTGGAGGTCATGTCATATCATAGTGACACTCAACTCATGTTTACCCTGGAGAGATTGTCAAAGTGGGTAAATGTGGGATGGGCAGTTATAGTTGAGTTCTTCCCTTGCCTTCTTCTATGAGAAATGAAATAAAATAAGCAATGTACTTAAAATTTTCAGTGATACATTTAACCTTTGGTTCTTCTTCACTTAAGTAAAATGTATTTTAACCCTTGCCTTGATTGAAAATAGTAGTTATCAAATTTCTCCTGTGCTTCCTTTTTGTTGCACTTGATTTAATATAGGAATCAAATATCATCTAGGAAATAGAAAATATAAAGTCCCCTGCATCTTAGTTATGGGGAACAATCCTTATATGAAGACTAAATACCTCCACCTTTGTTTCAACATCATTTTTGTTTAATGGTACTTTTGAAATGGATTTTTTAGCATTGTGGTGTTGCCTTGTGTAGCTAGAAACCTCTAATTCATCACAAGGCTTATCATTCTTGGTAACTTCTTCTTCCATATATTTATCTGAATGATTATTTACATTTGGGTTCACTTCAATTTCTACTTTTTGGTCTATAACTGCTTTTTCATCTACATATATGCAACTACTCTTTCTTTTTGCTGCCATTGATATAGTCCATGATTCAATCTGATCTACCATTCTTGTGAAGTTCCTGTTATATTCCTCATCCTTACTATTATAATCTTCAAGAAGTTTTTTGTTACAATCTTCAATTTTTCTGTTATAATCTTCACATTTTCTGTTAAAAGCTTCATTTTTTTGAAATACTTGTACAAACAATTTCTCTTGTTGATTCAAAAACATTTTTCTAATAAACCCTTTAGTATAGGAGTAAAAATCAACTCTGATATCATAGTGATATCCCTTTATTTATTTAATTAAATTACAATAAAAGTTGTTTAAAAAAATTATACCATGCATTTCTATTCCAAAATGGCCATATATTTGCACAAATCACATGATAGATATTACAAGAAAACTAATAAATTTTGCAATATAAAACCCAGAAAGTAAATGAATTGTTGCAACTTCAATAATATTTTATTAATGGGAGCCCGTCAGGGTTTGGGCTTGTGGCCAACTGACGCTTGCTAAGGCGTTCGTGTCGTTTTGTAGGTCACGAGTTCGAGTCTTAGATAAACCGAGGGTCGTCATGGAGAGCATAGCGGTTCCTCCTAGGAGTATAGTGGTAGGCAGCGAGATTTGACCCCGTGTTACGCGAGTACGATACTGATGTCGTTGTCGATTCTCCTAGTACAACCAATATATATATATATATGGGAAATTTGGGAGGAAAATTACATAATATCTAAAGAAAAAAATAGTTAGACTCCTGCATGTATTTTCCCTGAACTCCTTGACAATTCAACCTTAAATATTTCGGCCTCTCTAGAGATACTAGTTTGGTCGTCCTTAAGCACAAAAACTTAGGTCCACTTGCTAGATGGATAAGATAAATCCTTACTAGACCACTTTTAACTCCCTATAGGATGAATGATTATCTAGAGTGAATTTACAGCCACCGAAATCAACTGCCACTAGCTAGGGTGTATATTTCAACACCCAAACTGAGAAATATATCGAGGGTTTTTCCATCACACTAAAAGTTACTAAAGCTCTGGGAATAATGATCAAATATCAATTCTCAATCATATCCCCAAATAAACTCTCATTTTCCTTTTTATAACTTTTTCTCATGTGAATATCATAGATTACTTTTAATAATAAACTAACTTTATGAGTTTTATTTCTTAAAATCAAAGTCACTTAATAATCCCTTTTAATTCAATTACTCATTATCTTTTAAGACAATATTAAATAATTATTTCCAGACTATTTTTTTACAAAACTTTAAAATTTGAAAA